>CM018691.1:116308298-116747272 GCA_009363875.1 Mikania micrantha | reverse complement strand
TTCGATGGGAATGCGGGTTCAGCGATGACCTGCGGAGGCAAACGGGAACAGTCTAGTTTCGGTAAGATGAACTGACGCATTCCGCGGATCGTAGTATCCAACAAAAAACTTAACATACCCAGTATATGTTGTTTACTTTTCAGTCTGTCTAAACCTGTGAAGTCACCAACTTTTTAGTTGACACTTTTCGCATGTATTCTCAGGTAACTAAATGGAGCACACGCTAGACGAACACAAAGGAGGAGTACAAGAGAGTCTCATGCATACTAGACTCCTAGGCTTTGTGATGATGTGTTCATTTTGAAAACAATTTGACGTATGTAATGTCTGATACAATATTTTCTGCTGCAAAACTTTATTTACTTATGATATTAAAATATTTCCGCTGCTTTACTTGAAAACTTGTTACTTTACAAAGATTGTGTGATGTATAACTCATATAGAGTCGTTCTATATGACCATGAGCTGTGATCCTGGCCACGTCACACCCACGTGGACTGACGCCACGAGTGGAAATTTTGGGTGTGGTAGACTGGTATCAGAGCCTTGGTTATAGAGAACTAGGTTTTCATGTAGTGAACTTAGACTATAGCCACTGCTCTACATTAGACAAACACTTAGAGATTTCACACTGATAATATTAGTGCCATTGTGAACTATTACTGATTGATTTGGGATTTACAGGATGACTGATGACAATGGGGACATGGGGCGTAACCGGGGGGAAGCGACCTGCCGAGTATGAGCTGACAGAGGAGAGTCGTCAGCGAGTTAGGGACATCATGTTCTCAGAGGACTTTGAGGAGGCAGAAAGGGCACGCATTGCCAAGCGCGCCAGGTCGTGGACTTGGTACCCACATACTGTGTGGGACTGGATCATTGAGGAGAGAGTACCTTACAGCGAGTACAGACAGATGATAAACGAGCACACCGACTACCGTCACTTGAAGTGTCACTCGAGCGGGCTTTTGCAACCCATGTTGCTCGGACTGCTCGTGAGGCCAGTAGGTCGCGTGAGCGCGATGAGGAGATCATGGATCTCCGAAAGGAGAACCAACATCTCCAAGAGCAGCCTAGACCACCTGCGGGGACAGGTAGTGGATGAGATCGCGGCACTTCGGACCGGACAGCGCAGTTAGAAGAGCGACAAGAGGAAGTCGCTACTGTGGTCCAGGACCATGGCGAGCGACTGGTTGGTGGTAGAGAATGTTGCAGGAGGAGAGAACCAGGCGGCACTTCAGAATGCTTGGGCTGACCAGTTGATATCAGGGAGCCGGAGCAGGAGCGGGACCAAGGACCTCAATTCGAGGTTGAGGATCTTGAAGAGGAAGATTTTGATGAAGACCCAGATGAAGACCCAGAAGAGGAAGATGACGACGGTCCTGCTGACAGCGGAGACTCACACTCTACTGTCGCATCACACTAGTTTAGTTTTTCTATTTCAGTATTCTACTTTTGTAGTACTTAGCCGAGCGGGATGTGCTCGTGCGAATTTTGTAGCATCTCTTTTGAAAATCATTGTACTTCAAGTTATTATTATTAATGAAATGATGCTTTGCTTTACTTATTATGTTTTGATTATGATTGCTTGTTAACATAACACTGACTTGACTTCTGACATGACAATCGTCTAACACTCAAACTCATGCTAACTAATGCTCTAACCTTTCCGTATAGAATCATGTCTGGAAGAGGACCCAACGCCCGCAATCTCAAACGTAAGGCTGAAAAGGCAAGGATCAACATGATGGTCGAACGTAAGGTCAATAAATACTCGCTGAGTACGAGGCAAACCGACTTGCTAGCGAAACTAGCTGCACCAATAACGGTACTAACACCCGCCTAATCTGACTAACTTAGCATAGGCAACACTGACACTAAAACGTTACAATTTAACCCCAATGTACAGGATCCCAAGGAAGCGCAGCGAAAGGATGCTCGTTTAAAGCCTTTTTGAGCTGCCACCCTCACAAGTTCCAGGGTACAGAAGGAGCAGTGGTACTGCTCCGCTGGATTGAAAAGCTTGAATCGGTCTTTGCCATGTCTGAGTGCTCGGAGGAAAAACCGAGTAAGTATGCCACCGGGACCCTCGAGGGATCTGCCCTCACCTGGTGGAATACGCATATCCAAACTGTTGGACTCGAGACTGCCAACACCATTCTGTGGGAGGAGTTCACCGAATGCTTCACGAAGAGTAATGCCCACGTGATGAGATCAGGAAGCTTGAGGAGGAATTTTGGGTGCACAAAATGGAGGGTTCGGAAATCGAGAAATACTGCACTCGATTTCATGAATTGTGCAAGCTGTGCCCGGCAATGGTGACGCCGGAATACAAGAAAATTGAGCAATTCATCAGTGGGTTGCCCGAGCAAATCCAAAGCATGGTGACTGCTTCTGATCTCTCCACCATCCAACCACTGATTCGCTTGGCTCATAAATTAACCGATCAGGCGGTAGCTCAGGGAAAGCTGCCGAAGAGGAGTGAACATCTGAAGCCCCAAGAGCCCAAGAAGAAGTGGGAGCCTAGCAATAACCGAACTTTCACACCTCAGTAACAAACCCAACACCGACCAGCACCTGCTAAAGCTTTCACTGCCACCCAGCCGAACACTCAAGGCAAAGGGGATATCAGGGCAACAGCCCAAAATGCAATACTTGTAACTTCCATCACTTCGGACCATGTAAAAGGGTTAAATGCACTAACTGTGGAAGAAACGGGCATTTAGCCAAGGAATGCCGATCAAACACCAATCCTAACAACAACAACAATCAAAACACTCTCAAGGGGTGTTATGAGTGCGGTAAACCGGGGCACATGCGAAGGGATTGTCCGCAACTGAAGAAGGGTGGAGGAGGTGCAGCGAAGGGACGAGCCTTTGTGATTGGCTCGGGAGAAGCGAAAGATGACCCCAATGTCGTTACCGGTACGTTTCTTTTAAATAATATCTATGCTAGAATATTATTTGATACCGCTGCCGATAGGAGTTTTATCTCTAGTGACTTTAGTAAACTGCTTAATATGACACCAACACCACTAAACTATAAGTACACCGTAGAGTTAGCGGACGGCAAGCTGATCGAAACACAACATATCATCAAAGGGTGTGTCCTGACGTTAGCAGACCACCAACTGGTAATTGATCTGATGCCGGTAACTCTCGGGAGCTTCGACGTGGTGATTGGAATGGATTGGCTATCTGCAAACCACGCTGAGATTGTGTGCAACGAGAAGATTGTGCGGATTACATTGCCAAGTGGAGAGCAGATCTCAATTCAAGGAGAACGGCGCGGAATACCGTTAAACCTCATGTCTTGCATGAAGGCAAGCAAATACTTGAAGAAAGGGTACACGGCTATCCTGGCACTTTTCACCGAATAACCAAAGAAGGAACGGAAGATCGAGGACATCGCTATTGTTCGCGATTATCCAGAAGTCTTTCCTGACGATCTACCGGGACTACCACCAGCGCGACAAGTGGAGTTTCAGATAGATCTGACACCAGGAGCAGCACCAATAGCCAAGGCACCATACCGATTGGCTCCTACTGAAATGCAGGAACTATCTAATCAACTACAGGAGTTGTTAGATAATGGATTTATACGACCGAGCTTCTCACCTTGGGGAGCACCAGTCTTGTTCGTGAAAAAGGAAGACGGTTCATTCCGTATGTGTATCGACTACCGGGAACTGAATAAAGTAACGATCAAGAATCGATACCCTCTACCTCGAATAGACGACCTGTTTGACCAATTGCAAGGGTCAAGCTACTATTCGAAGATCGATTTAAGATCCGGTTACCATCAACTTAGAATACAAGAAGAGGATATACCAAAGACAGCCTTCAGGACAAGGTACGGACATTACGAATTTCTGGTCATGCCTTTCAGACTGACCAACGCACCGGCGGTGTTCATGGACCTCATGAATCGGGTGTGTAAGCCGTATCTTGACAAATTCGTAATCGTATTCATAGATGATATCCTGATATACTCCAAGACTCAAGAAGAACATGCCGATCACTTGAGACGTGTTTTGGAACTACTAAGGAAGGAACAATTATACGCGAAGTTTTCCAAATACGATTTTTGGATTCGCGAAGTTCAGTTCCTTGGGCACGTAGTAAACGAGAAAGGGATACACGTAGACCCAGCCAAGATTGAGGCAATCAAGAACTGGACGGCACCAAAGACTCCAACTGAGGTGCGACAGTTCCTGGGATTGGCCGGATACTACAGGCAATTTATCGAGGGATTCTCGAAGATCGCGCAATCATTGACATCCCTTACGCACAAAGATAAGAAGTTCGAATGGGGAGAAAAGCAAGAAACTGCATTCGAATTATTGAAACAGAAGCTGTGCAGCGCACCGATCCTATCGCTACCAGACGGGTGCGAAGACTTTGTAGTCTACTGCGACGCATCAAAGCAAGGACTTGGTTGTGTGCTAATGCAACGCGAGAAAGTCATAGCTTATGCGTCACGAAAGCTGAAAGTGCACGAGAAGAACTATACAACCCATGATTTGGAGTTGGGAGCTGTAGTGTTCGCATTGAAGATCTGGCGACACTATCTGTACGGCACCAAGTGCACTATATTCACTGATCATAAGAGCCTGCAGCACATTTTCGACCAAAGGAGCTAAACATGAGACAACGCAGATGGGTCGAGCTAATAGGTGATAATGACTGTGCAATCAAGTACCATCCCGGGAAAGCTAATGTAGTAGTCGACGCACTGAGCCGGAAGGAAACAACCAAACGCGTACGTGCACTACAACTCACCATTCACTATGAGCTACCAAATCAGATCCGAGTCGCACAACAAGAAGCTCTGAAAAAGGAAAACCTTGCCCTCGAAGCCATGCGGGGTATGGACAAACAGATAAAACAGAAGGATGACAGAGCTTACTATCTAATGGACCGAATCTGGATTCCACACTACGGAGGATTGAGAGAAGTAGTGATGGATGAAGCTCACAAGAGTCGATACTCAGTACATCCAGGTTCTGAAAAGATGTACCACGACCTAAGGGCAACTTACTGGTGGCCTAACATGAAATCAGAAATCGCGATCTATGTTAGTAAGTGCCTGACTTGCTCCAAGGTCAAGGTCGAATATCAGAAACCATCAGGGTTACTCCAACAACCGGAAATTCCAGTATGGAAATGGGAACAGATTTCCATGGATTTTATCACCAAGCTGCCGAAGACAACAAGTGGTTGCGATACCATCTGGGTAATCGTAGACCGACTCACGAAATCGGCACATTTCCTGCCGATTAAGGAAACCGATAAGCTGGAAAAGTTAACCCGGATATACTTGAAGGAAATCGTATCCAGACACGGAGTCCCAATCTCCATAATATCCGACCGAGACAGCCGTTTCACGGCACACTTTTAGAAGTCCTTACACAAGGCACTCGGAACTAGGTTGGACATGAGCACTACTTATCATCCGCAGACAGATGGTCAAAGTGAAAGAACCATCCAGACCTTGGAGGACATGCTTCGGGCATGCGTAATCGACTTTGGTAACAGCTGGGAGACTCACTTACCTTTGGTTGAGTTCTCACATAATAACAGCTATCACACGAGCATTGGAGCTGCACCATTTGAAGCACTCTACGGACGTAAGTGCAGATCACCACTTTGTTGGGCAGAAGTTGGTGAAAGTCAACTGACCGAACCCGAACTTGTGCATGAGACAACCGAAAAGATCGTGCAAATACGTAACAGAATGGCAGCAGCTCGGGACCGACAGAAAAGCTATGCCAACAAAAGGCGCAAGCCTTTGGAATTCCAAGTGGGAGACCGAGTACTCCTTAAAGTCTCGCCTTGGAAGGGAGTGATCCGATTTGGGAAACGGGGGAAGCTAAATCCTCGTTACATCGGACCATTCGAAATAACCAAACGAATAGGCCCCGTGGCCTACGAGCTACAACTACCGCAGGAATTGAGTAGCGTACACAATGTGTTTCACGTGTCGAACCTCAAGAAATGCTTATCAGACGAAACGCTCGCAATTCCGTTGGAGGAAATTCATATTGATGAACAACTACACTTCGTTGAGGAACCGGTGGAAATTATGGACCGGGAAATCAAGAAGCTTAAACTCAGTAAGATACCGATAGTTAAGATACGATGGAATTCACGGTATGGGCCGGAATACACCTGGGAGCGAGAGGACCAGATGAAAAAGAAATACCCTCACTTATTCTCCGACCAAATTTGCACGAGCAACACGAACTGAATTTCGGGACGAAATTCCTATTAACTGGGGGATGATGTGACACCTCGAAAATTCCAGGTCAGCAATTTCTTTACTTTAAGTTAATAATATATATTACTGTTGCATACGTGGCGCTAGAATCATTACTATTTAGTGTGACACGTGGCACAACAAACCAAACGCACCGATAATTCAAGGAGTTATCGCAAAACATAACGCACGTGTCTTGAATAACGAACGTTGGTGAATTTCACAGACCACAGTTCATTTGCACAACACATAGGTACTAGGGAACCTAAGATAAGAGAAATGATGTTCATATGTCTCGAAACAACGATCGTTATCGAGAAATACGCGAAAATCAGCTCGAAACAACAAAATTAGGGTTATTGGGCATCTCTGGGACCCATCGCGGTACGCGATGGTCCAACAGAAGGCCTTATAGCGGTACGCGACAGGAATCGCGGGGGTTTGACTCCCGAATTCCGTCGCGCTACGCGAAGCTTATTTCAACCATCCGCCGCGGTACGCGACGGAGTCCTGACGACAAATCTTTATAAAATCAAGACCACCATGCCTATTAACACCACCCTCATCATTTCTCCGGTTCTACACACCAACTCTCGACTATTCCTCTCTGAAACACCTTGATTTGACCCTTGGGAAGCCATTGAAGACCTCCATTGAAGCTCCAAGCTTGAAGGTTTGAAGATTAAGAGCTTGAAGACCCATTGGAGCTCAAAACCACCACCATAATCATCTCATTCTAGCAAGAACCTACTGTCTAGAAGCTGTTGAGGCAAAGAAATCATCATCTCAGGAGTTCTTGAAGCATTAGAAGGTAGTTCTATACCCAAAACACACTTCCTTCACCTTTACACTCATATGCATGACTTTAAACACACATGCAAGCACCCTTGATGCACATACACGAATTTTAGTTCTGGGTTTGATGATGTTTACATGATATTTGATGATCCATGATGATTAGATGATGTATCTTTACAATCCATGATGATGTTGTTATGATAGAATGGTCATAGTAGCTAAAATGATGGTTTTAGCAACATGCATGAATAATTTAGGTGGTTTTACATGTTTGTCGATATTGAAATGTTGTTATGAGTATTAATGATGATTATATGCAAGGTTAGAATGATTGATTATGTCAAGATTTGATCATTTGGTGAATATTACTAATTTTAGTAACTTTAATGTTACAAAATGTGTGTTCTTTTTGAAATAACCATATTGGTATGTTTAGGTTCATAAGTTATGTTTAAAAATAATATTTGGAAGTTAGATGGTGATTATTTGGTGCATAGGAATGTTTAGACTTGTCAAAAGGATGATTTTCTTGAATGTTACTATAAATAGTAACTTTTTATCACAAGTTTACATATGGATGATATGTATGATAATGTCTTGAGTCAAACATGCTTATTGGATGATAATATGGTGATATTGATAGATTTGTGTTGTTGATAGAATGGATTTTATGTATTTTTCAAAGTTACTAAATATAGTAACTTTATTTTGCAAAGTCGGGAATAGGAGCATACTAGTTATGACTAAATGGCTAATTATGACTAAAATAGTAATGTTAGATGATATTAGTTGTTAAACTTGGTGAGATATGCTTATTTGTGCAAACTTTCTAATTATAGAAACTTTTGAAGCCCCAGGCACCTTAATCAGAAATAATTCAACCACCAGAACTTGCGATTAAGCTTATAAACCAAAACCAGAAGTTTTATTAAATGAAGGTGCACACAAAACAACTTAATCAAACCCCTATTTAAGCTAAAACAAAACTCCAAAAGTCAACCTTTTATCCCTACAAATTTGCTGAAAAAACAAAACTAATCTAAAACTTAATCCTATTCTAAACTTTAAAAACTCAAATAGATAAACCATAAACAATTTAAACACAGCTTTCAACTTTGACCCTTAGACTATCTCAATATTACAAGATTAGTCCAACAATCACCCCCCTAATCTTGTAATATCCCTCTTTTCCTTTCAAAGTAAAGCTGGTCCATCCTCTCGAACTTGTGCAAAACTGAGTTCTTCCTCCTTTCTTTCAATTCAGGGCATTCATACGCAAAATGTCCAACCCTTCCACATTCATAGCACCTTAGATTTCTTTTGTAGTTCCCTCGACCAACTCCACGTCCATAATCTCTTCCTCTTTCTTGATCATGAGCTGATCCAGGACCTGCTCTATCACACTCCTTCTGTTCATTCAAGTCAGCCTCTTTTTCCTTGGTTTTGAAGCTGTTTGCACCCCTGCCACGTCCACTGTTCCTCCCATTGGCTTCTTTTCCACGATTGTTTCTCATATTTGAGCTGGACAGCAGTAGTTTACTTTGACTTTCTTCTTCCTCGTCCTTCCCTTTGATCCTCTCTTCGTATGCTTTAAGTCTCCCAACCGCTTCCTCAAAGGGCATCGAATCGATTTCTGAGTATTGCTCAATGGCTGCCACTATTTGCAAGAACTTGTTTGGGACTGAGTTCAGCAACTTTCGAACTATTTCTTCATCCTCTATGGTTGATCCAAGGTTTCTGAATTTCATCACCATGCCACTTAACTTTCCCGCGAACTCATCAATTGTCTCGTTGTCCTTCATCTTCAATCTTTCTAGTTCGTTTCGAAGAGTTTGTAAACGAGCCTTTTGTACTCGATCAGCTCCAAGAAACCTTACCCTGATTGCCTCCCATACATCCTTAGCAAACTCATATCTTGCTACTTGAAGCAAGATGTCCTCAGGTAGAGATTGAAAAATTATGGCTTTTGTTGTGTAGTTCTTCCGGGCATCTACTGTTGCTCCTGTCACTGGATCAATTGCATCCCATAGACCTTGTGCCTTCAAAATTGTTTCCACCATGATTGCCCATGGTGTGTAATTGGTGGTGGACAGCTTAGGGCACTGCAGGGAAACATGGTTTTGTTCTCTGGCAGGCACCATAACACCATCTCTTCCTCCCTGGTTTGCACCAGCCATACTCCCTCCTTAGTTTGATTCACACAGAACCTTGTTGATTCACCCAGAACCTCAATTCGAGTCACACAGACTCTATTCACCAAAAAAAACAATTTACAACTCACCCAGAGTCGATTTTGATCACACAGATCACTTCTTCCTTTCTGGCTCACTCAGAACCAGATTCAAATTGATCACACAGATCGTCTCTTGCCTTTGATTTCACACAGAAACCAAATTCGGTTCACTCAGAACCTCAATCTAGTTTCAATCGCTGAAACAGGGACTTCGTTTTTCTTCTTTTACTTCGGTTTCAACACCCAAACCAAGGTTGCGACTTTGATTACCTGGATCGTGCCTTTTTTGTCGCCTGTAACGTGTCCTCAAGTTCGCCTGGACCAATCCCTCGCGGTCGTCGTCTCGAACAGATCTTCGATTGGGTCCTATAGCCTTCGATTAGATGATTGGTGCCTTCAATTTTGGCTGATACGTATCTTCAATCGTTCGCCTGGGATGAGTCTCCAACAATCGCCTTGGATGAGCCGTCGTCAACGTCGCCTGGGAGCGTTCAACCTGGCTCTGATACCAATTGAAGCCCCAGGCACCTTAATCAGAAATAATTCAACCACCAGAACTTGCGATTAAGCTTATAAACCAAAACCAGAAGTTTTATTAAATGAAGGTGCACACAAAACAACTTAATCAAACCCCTATTTAAGCTAAAACAAAACTCCAAAAGTCAACCTTTTATCCCTACAAATTTGCTGAAAAAACAAAACTAATCTAAAACTTAATCCTATTCTAAACTTTAAAAACTCAAATAGATAAACCATAAACAATTTAAACACAGCTTTCAACTTTGACCCTTAGACTATCTCAATATTACAAGATTAGTCCAACAACTTTTACGCGCAAACTCTGCTAAACCGACTATGTGTAATTATGTGCTATATGATAACATGCTCATTTAGGATAATTATGCATGTTAGAATAACCGGAATGTGATTTTATGCATGACTTGCCTAATGTGGAAACTTTCCTCGTAGGAATGATTTTTGGTATCCGTACACTCCACACAACACTAAACCGCACGTTACACGAGCACTTGATCCAAAAACCGTCACCAACGTGTCGTTAGGTCAAACACGGTCAACGTGACCCAATTAACAACTTGGTGTTGTTAAATACGAACGCGGTCCTATGAGGCCTACATGTATGTAAACACAAACTTACAACACCTATGTGATATAGGTAAACATTAGCCGGCGAGCTACACGATTCCTGTACGGTATCTCTACTCAAACTTAGGTGAGTTTTACAGCCCCACTTTTACTCTCATACTGTTTTACTAAACTTTGGGGTGAGAATACTATGCAACTGTTTTAGATATAATACTGGTATGTTGTGAAAACCATTTTCGAGTGTAACTATTATCGCTTAAAGTCCTCACTTATCCTTACCGTTAATTGTATCACAAACGAGTCGTAATTACGTAGTACTACTGGGTTTGACTAACCCCACTCGGCACCAATGTTGACTGGAGGTCATAACGAGTGTAATTTCGATGGGAATGCGGGTTCAGCAATGACCTGCGGAGGCAAACGGGAACAGTCTAGTTTCGGTAAGATGAACTGACGCACTCCGCGGATCGTAGTATCCAACAACAAAACTTAACATACCCAGTATATGTCTGTTTACTTTTCAGTCTGTCTAAACCTGTGAAGTCACCAACTTTTTAGTTGACACTTTTCGCATGTACTCTCAGGTAACTAATGGAGCACACGCTAGAACACAAGGAGGAGTACAAGAGAGTCTCATGCATACTAGACTCCTAGGCTTTGTGATGATGTGTTCATTTTGAAAACAATTTGACTTATGTAATGTCTGATACAAATTATTTTCTGCTGCAAACTTTATTTACTTATGATATTAAAACATTTCCGCTGCTTTACTTGAAAAATTGTTACTTTACAAAGATTGTGTGATTGTATAACTCATATAGAGTCGTTCTATATGACCATTAGTTGTGAGCCTGGCCACGTCACACCCACGTGGACTGACGCCACGAGTGGAAATTTGGGGGTGTGACATTTAGTCAATTTTACTCAATTATCACTCTTAATCATATTTCATGCCTCCTTAGGCATTTCATCAAATAACTGATGTTCGATTATATTAGTTACGATCTTTAATCACTTTTATTATTCAAAAATTCATTTACGATCATAACTTTTAATGATTTTATCATTAATTCATCACAATCATCATTTAACCCATGGATCATAATCCATATTCTATTTCCACCCATAATCTATTTATCCTACTAGTTATCATTCCATGATATGGGTTTCATAACAACCGGACATTATCCCGACTTCAAAACGAAGATTTTACCGTCAAAATATCAAGTTCTTCGTTTCTAACAACCCCTAGTTATCAAGTAGGCAATAATCAATACCCATAATCATAGTATTACAATCAAAACTAGATTTAATTCACAAAATATTAAACTAGTAGGATAAAACGAATCGTTACCCAATCGAACAGATATTCAGTCACAAAACAATGATCAGATGTTGCAGATACGTTCCCTGGTACGATCCGTGAGTTTAATCGGCTTCAAACCAAGATTTGCAGCTCCAATTTTTGCATGGAATTGCTTAGAATTCGAAAAAAAGAGGTTTGAAAATCCATCCGGACGCCAATCTGATCTTATACCCAATTTTTACCTACATAACACTCCAGGCGCATCGCCCCGGCCCAAGATTTGGCCCGGGGCCTACCGTGCGGATCCTGTTTCGTTGAATTTTGATCTTATCTTGTTTTCGCGATTCCGGACAATCCGTAACTCCGTTTCGCGCACGGTTTTCGCCCACGTTCACCATTTTTCGCATACTATCAAACTATAATAATTACAATCATCAATTCCACCTCGATTTCTAGAACGATCACATGTGCTCTTGCCATTGATGACGTAATTCTCACATATTTTCAAATTACATCAATCACAATCATTCCATTAACGATTATTTCAAATACATTTAGTTATTAGAAACCGGCTGTTACAAATCTCCCCTCCTTACAAAGGTTTCGTCCCCAAAACCGATTAAACCTCAAAAAGGAAAGGATAATACTTCCTCATTTCATTTTCTGACTCCCACGTGGCTTCAGAACCGGTTCTATTTTTCCACTGAACCTTCACCTGGCTCAATGATTTATTTCTAAGTTGCTTGACTTTTCGGTCAAGTATTGCCACTGGCTTTTCCACATAATTTAACTTGTCATCGATTTCTATATCTTCTAGTGGTACATACGCAGATTCATCTGCTAGACATTTTCATAAGTAAGAAACGTGGAACGTATTATGAATTCCACTTAACTCCTCAGGTAACTCTAGGCGATAAGCAACTTCACCAACACGAGCTATGATTTTAAATGGTCCAATAAAGCGTGGACTTAGTTTTCCCCGCTTACGAAAACGTATAACACCTTTCCACGGTGAGACTTTTAACAACACAAAATCCCCCACCTGGAATTCAATTGGCCTTCTACGCTTATCAGCATATGATTTTTGACGGTCTTGAGCCGCCTTTAAATGGGCACGGATTTGATCTATCCGTTCATTGGTAGCGGTAACTACCTTTTTGTACGCGAGTTCACACTGCCCAACTTCTCCCCAACAAACAGGAGTTCGACATTTCCTCCCATAAAGCATCTCATAAGGAGGCATTCTAATGCTCGAATGATAGCTATTATTATACGAGAACTCCGCCAAAGGTAGGTAATCATCCCAACTACCGCCAAAGTCAATAATGCACGCTCGTAACATATCCTCCAGGGTCTGAATGGTTCTTTCGCTTTGTCCATCAGTCTGAGGATGATATGCAGTGCTTAACAATAATTTTGTTCCTAATTCCTCCTGAAAATTTCTCCATAATCGAGAAGTAAATCTAGTATCCCGATTAGAGACAATGGTTACAGGCACACCATGATGAGACACCACTTCTCGTACATATATTTCGGCCATTTTATCAGAAGAATAGGTTTCTCAAATGGACAAGAAATGAGCACTCTTTGTCAACCTATCCACAATGACCCAAATTGTATCAAACCCCTTCCTGGTCTTAGGAAGTTTAGTAATCAAGTCCATTGTGATATGCTCCCACTTCCACATAGGAATTTCCAATGGTTGTAATTTACCATAGGGTTTCTGGTGCTCTGCCTTTACTTGCATACAAGTCAAACACTTCGCCACATGTTTAACAACATCTCGTTTCATACCTGGCCACCAATAGTTTACCCGAAGGTCACGATACATTTTGGTAGCCCCAGGATGAATTGAGTACTTTGACTTGTGTGCTTCTTCTAACAATGCATATTTAAGTGGACAAGTGGGAGGTATCCACACTCGACCCCACCTAGTCTTTAAACCACGACTATCTTCATCAAGATTATGAGCTTGCCCTTTTATCCTGTCACGTTTCCAATTTTCTTTCTTTAAAGCTTCAGTCTGAGCTTCCTTGATCTGCTCAATTAGGCCTGAAGTAATCACAAGCTGCATAGCTTTCACCTTGATTGGTTCACATTCTTCTTTTTCTACTCAAGGCATCAGCCACCACATTCGCTTTACCAGGATGATAAAGAATTTCACAATCGTAGTCCTTGAGTAACTCCAGCCATCGTCTTTTCCTCATGTTCAATTCCTTCTGAGTGAAGAAATATTTCAAACTCTTATGATCAGTGTAAATAGTACACTTTACACCATACAAATAATGCCTCTAGAGTTTTAAGGCAAACACGACTGCTGCGAGTTCCAAATCATGGATTGGATAATTGATCTCGTGGGGTTTTAATTGTCTTGAGGCATAGGCAATTACCTTTCCTCTTTGCATTAGAACACAACCCAAACCAAGATAAGAAGCATCAGAATACACCACAAAATCATTAGGCCCATCTGGTAACGTTAATACCGGTGCCTGAGTTAATTTTGACTTTAACTCTTGGAATGCTCTCTGTTGGTCATCACCCCACATAAACTTAACATTCTTTCTTGTAAGTTTGGTTAAAGAAGAAGCAATATTGGCAAAGTCTTGAATAAATCTACGATAATAACCAGCTAAGCCAAGAAAACTTCTGACGTCAGTTGGATTTTTGGGTGGACTCCAATTAGTCACCACTTGAATTTCAGAAGGATCAACAAGAATGGCATCTGCATTTATCACATGCCCAAGAAACTGAACTTCATGCAGCCAGAAGGCGCATTTAGAAAATTTGGCATATAACTTTTCCCTACGGAGAGTTTCAAGTACCTCTCGCAAGTGACAAGCATGATCACCTTCATTTTTGGAATAAACCAAATATCATCAATAAAGACAATAACAGATCGATCTAACATGAGACGACACACCCGATTCATCAAGTCCATGAATGCAGCTGGTGCATTAGTCAGCCCAAAAGACATGACAAGAAATTTATAATGACCGTATCGAGTTCGAAACACTGTTTTAGAAATATCTTCTTCCCTAACTTTAATTTGATGGTAACCCGACCGAAGGTCAATTTTATAGAACCAAGAAGCCCTTTGTAACTGATCAAAAAGATCATCGATCCGAGTCAAAGGATATTTGTTTTTCACCGTCACTTTAATAAGTTCTCGATAATCAATGCACATACGAAGACTTCCGTCCTTCTTTTTAACAAAAAGAATAGGAGCACCCCAAGGAGAAATGCTTGGGCGAATAAAACCTTTATCAAGAAGATCCAGCAATTTAGTCATCAACTCATGCAGTTCAGACGGTGCTAAACGATAAGGAGCTTTTGCTATAGGCTTGGCCCCTGGAATAAGATCAATTCTAAACTCAACATTTCTATCAGAGGGGATTCCCGGTAAGTCATCCGGAAAGACATCAGGAAAAATCCCTAACAATCGGGGCATCCCTAATTTCTGTACGGTCTTCTCAGCATTAATGACATAAGCTAAGAAGGATTGGGCCCCATGATTCATGTATTTCATGGCTTTGACCAGGAAACACAAAACAACCCCTCCACGTTTTTCTCCTTAAATGGATAATTCATAACCACTCGGAGTTATCAATTGTATCACTTTGCGATGGCAAAGAATATTGGCTTTGTAAGAAGATAGCCAATCCATACCAATAACAACATCAAACTCCCCCAAAACCATGGGTATTAAATCAACAACATAATCCTCGTTATTGATCGTAAGCTTACAGTTTCGATAAATATCATACACCAGAAAACTTTTAGAATCAGCAACCTCTACTTCTAATGGTACAGGCAACTTTTCTAAGACGAAAGATGGATGATGCACAAATTTTATAGACACAAAAGATTGATTGGCTCCATAATCAAATAACACATAAGCAGGTATTGAATTAACAAAGAAGGTACCTGTCCCTACATCAGACTTGACTTTAGCCTCCTCTGCTGATATCTAAAAAGCTCTCGCCTTGGGTTTGGGCGCTTCAGGTTTCTTTCCAGAGTCTTGAGATCTGAACGATCGGCTATAATCACTAATCGGTGCTGCCCTCTTAAGTTCGAGGCACTCACTCCTCCTATGTCCTGGCTTATAACAATTGCAGCACAGACTAGGAGAACTCAAACAGTGGGTTGCCAAATGTCACGGTTTCCCACATTTGTAACAAACAATAGGTCTAGCACGACATTCACCTGCGTGCATCTTCCCACAATTGGGACAAGGTTTGGTAAATACAAACTTTTTAAACGATTTGACAAACTTTGCCTTTTTGGATGAACCTGTATCTGTTTCCGCCTTTCGTTTATCTTCCCGATCTTCTTGTCGTTTCAATTCCAACTCTCGTTCCCGAGCACAATTAATCAACTCATTAAGTGTCTCACACTTAGAAGGCGTGAGAAATTCCCGGTACTTTGTATTCAACATGTTATGATACCGGTTTATCCACATTCTTTCATTTTGAAGGAGATCCGGACAAAATTTAGCTTTATCGAAGAAAATGGCAGTGATGGTATCAATACTTTCATCTTTCTGTTGCAGATGAAGAAATTCCTCGGTAATACGATCAATGGCGGCTTGAGGACAAAACCGCTTCAAGAAAAGTTCTCTAAACTGGTCCCACGTCAGCCCTTTTATTCCATCTCTGCCTTTTTCCTTCCTCAACAACTCCCACCAATCTTTGGCACGATCTTTTAACTGATTGCCAGCAAACATGACCTCATCAGCCGGGTCACAATGACTAGTTTCAAACGTACTTTCAATATCAGATATCCAACGCTGGCTAATCAAGGGATCTACCTCCCCCTTAAACTCAGCTGGCTTACAAGCCATAAATTCTTTAAAAGTGGTTTTCTTGGAAGATTGTTTCATTTCCGCTCCAGCTTCAAAATCAGCCAACTCTTGACGAAGGAAGTCTTTTAATGACGACTTAATTTCTTCAATATATGTGGGCAAAGCAGCTTCAAAAGCCTTCGCCACCTCTTCCTTCACCATTACTTGAGTTTCAGTGAGTTCCACCTTCTCACTCCTACTACTCCCACCATGAGTATTTTCATCAGCCATTCGTGGCTGAAATCATATAATTACTCAATCAGTCCCATATATTCACAATACTTAAATAATCTTGTACTCATATAGTACATAATCACCTTACCTAATATTCAAAATTATGATACAATCTGACTTAATTAAGGAAAGGGTTATGTCCTAAACATCTCATTATACTGGCCAGGCATAATAACATGTTTATCACACACTCATGCCCTTAACTTCATCATTTCATTTATAATTGAGAAATTCGGTTCACACAATTTATACACATAACAATGCGTACATATTTATTTCAGTACATAGTTACTGACCTCATACCTCCGGCTTAATGATCGAGACTGGAATCGAACATTTAATCACATATTGAGAGCATAAGATTTGAGTCCAAGTGTGTTCCTAACACTTGAATCCCTCAAACCACTGCTCTGATACCAACTTGTGACACCCAAAATATTTTCGTGATTACACGTATTCAAATTATGGTCCCAGAAAATTTCTTCTTTTCAAAACCTTGTTTGACCTTCTTTATTTAATAATATTTAACAAAGTTTAACGCAAACGTAAACGTGTCACACATTTTACAATACTAATTTACATAAGTAAGTTTAACCCAAAATTTCAAACGTTTGCAACAAGGTTTGTTTGTTCGATTTCCAGTACACCTCGATCTTTATAGCCGGATCCATCATGTTTAACCTACAAACATCACACAATATTTCATATTAGTTCATAAGAACTAAGTAAGTAAACCCTAATGGTTTTTGCACAACAAAATGTAGAAATACGTTTTTCCAAATCAATATTCAACTGAGTCATTGCTATTCGAATTGACTCTAACAATGTAATAATATCATATTACCATCATCAACTATTGCTCACCAACGTTTAATTAAAATTACACTATGGCGTTCACATTTATGTGCTTCCACCATAGCTAATTGTCAGCACCTCTGACTATTCACACATTTGTGATATCATAATTAATTCAAGTCTTGAGGTGTTCACCCACTGGTACTTCCATCTAAGACAAATTGCTAGCACCTCTAGCTATCCACCATTGTGGAGTCATAATTATTCAAGTCTTAAGATGTTCACCCACCGGTACTTCCATCTAAAACAACTGCCAGCACTTCTGGCTATCCACCATTGTGGAGTCATAAATAATTCAATCAAATTACTATGATGTTCACCCACCGGTACTTCCATCATAGAATCCCACACTTTTATTCACCAATGTATTGGATTTATCAAAGGTTGTTAAACTTTTATTATTCACCGTTCCTCTATCACCAATACCATGTTTAACATACAAATTTATTCAACAACCAATTCAATGTTTATTATGTGATGTCATAGTTGTGAGATTACTTACCTTGATCAGATAAGATATTAGCAACTACAGGCTCTTTTCCTGCTCTATGACTAGTGGTTTGACTTCCACTACCACCACCTAGTTGCAAGAATACATATACAACTAGTTTCAACACGTATAACACATACAATCAAATTTAACACACATGACTGATTTGACTTGCTCGAATCAATATATCGCATAACTGACTTTGTCTTACTACCTTTAGTCAATTTTAGTCAATTATCACACTTAATCATATTTCATGCCTCCTTAGGAATTTCATCAAATAACTGATGTTCGGTTATATAAGTTACGATCTTTAATCACTTTTATTATTCAAAAATTCATTTACGATCATAACTTTTAATGATTTTATCATTAATTCATCAATATCATCATTTAACCCATGGATCATAATCCATATTCCATCTCCACCCATAATCTATTTATCCTACTAGTTATCATTCCATGATATGGGTTTCATAACAACCGGACATTATCCCGGCTTCAAAACGAAGATTTTACCGTCAAAATATCAAGTTCTTCGTTTCTAACAACCCCTAGTTATCAAGTAGGCAATAATCAATACTCATAATCTTAGTATTACAATCAAAACTAGATTTAATTCACAAAATATTAAACTAGTAGGATAAAACGAATCGTGACCCAATCGAATGGATATTCAGTCGCAAAACAACGATCAGATGTTGCAGATACGTTCCTTGGTACGATCCGTGAGTTTAATCGGCTTCAAACCAAGATTTGCAGCTCCAATTTTTGCATGGAATTGCTTAGAATTCGGAAAAAAAGGTTTTAAAATCCTTCCGGACGCCAATCTAATCTTAAACCCAATTTTTGCCGACATAACACTCCAGGCGCATCGCCCCGGCCCGAGGTTTGGCCCGGGGCCTACCGCGCGGATCCTGTTTCGTTGAATTTTGATCTTATCTTGTTTTTGTGATTCCGGACAATCCGTAACTCCTTTTTGCACATGGTTTTCGCCCACGTTCACCATTTTTCGCATACTATCAAACTATAATAATTACAATCATCAATTCCACCTGGATTTCTAGAACGATCACATGTGCTCTTGCCATTGATGACGTAATTCTCACATATTTTCAAATTACAGCAATCACAATCATTCCATTAACGATTATTTCAAATACATTTAGTTATTAGAAACTGGCTGTTACACCCGCGGAGGCAAACGGAAACAATCAAGTTTCGGTAAGATGAACTGACACACTCCACGAATCGTAGTATCCAACAACTAAACTTAACATATCCAGTATATGTCTGTTTACTTTTCAGTCTGTCTAAACCTGTGAACTCACCAACTTTTTATTTGACACCTTTCGCATGTATTCTCAGGTAACTAATGGAGCACACGCTAGGACACATAGGAGGATTTCAAGAGAGTCTCATGCATTTAGACTCTGGTCCTAGGCTCGTGTTATTATGTGTGAACTTTGTCTTTTGAAAACAATTCATGATTATGTAGTGTTTAAAACAATTTACTTTCCGCTACAACTATTGTTTACTTATGCTGTTTAAAACAATTCCGCTGCTATTTATGAAACTTGTATTATTTTACAAATTATGTGATTGTGTAACTCATATAGAGTCGTTCTATATGACCATGAGCTGTGATCCTGGCCACGTCACACCCGCGCGGTCTGACACCGCACGTGGGAATTTGGGGGTGTGACATGTGGGAAATCAAAATCTTTATGTTTTATATAACTAAAACAGATTTAAACCTGATATGAAAGCACAGCTCACCGGTAATCCAATTGGAAGGTGGGGTACAGGTCACGGGTTCTAGGCTTGCTTTGGCCGGTTTTATTACCTGCTATGTTTTTAATTTATTTTATTTTTATATAAAAAATGTTATAAAACATAAAAATTTAATTCCAACATACTAATGAGCTTTTGTTAATTTTAGAAAATTCTTTGTATCATTTTAAGATTTAATAGAGTTTTGTTGTTGAAAACAATTACTAAATAAAACAGAAATTCTTAAAAATATTTATAAAATTATTTCATAAAATATAACTTTTAGGAGTTTCTATTGTTTTAAAATAAAATATAACTTTTAGGAGTTTCTACTGTTTTAATACAAAATAAACTCATATTTTTTACAATAAAGACCATATAAACCTTATAAAATCATTTTTATAAAAACATAAAAACTTGTTTTTAGTTATTTATTTATTTAATTATTTATTTATAAATAATAATAATAATAATAATAATAATAATAATAATAAAAACATTTTATAAATTCACAACTTTTGGGTTAAGTTTAAACATATAAGAACCAAACATTTTAAACTACAAATTTAAAATATATATTTTATAATAAATAAATAGAATAGTCAAATGTACAATTATATTTATTATACCAAAACTTGGAGAATATTTAATTAGAATAATAATTAAATATTCTTAAACTACTCTTTTAAGTTAGACTAAGATCTTACCAATTTTAGACATAATCTGTATAAATTCAATAGAATGCCATAGTCATAGGACACGGAACTTGAAGCTTTAGGAATACCAAACTTATTAAGTATTCCTTTAAACATTAGGATGACGTGTGCCTCTCGACTTAGAGCTCTATAAGAAATTGGACTAGCTAAGCAATCAGTTCACGTGAGTTTCTTCATACTCTCTTTTACATTCTTTGTTTTTGGGATGTTACATATGTTTATTCAAACTTTATTCATTCTATTATTCATTTAATCTTTGATGCAAGCCTTAAGCCTAGCTAGCTTTATGTGTCAGATGCTAGGCTTATATAATGTGTTGATTCTATGTGATTCTATGTGTGTTACCAGTCAAGCAAGTTTGTAATTAGTAGCCTAAGATGTGTTAGATACCATCTTCGCATTGGCTTTTGTCATTTTGTGAAAAAGGTGATAATTACACATAACAAACTTGTTTACATACAAATGTTAATTTATGGTATGGTCATACTTGAATTAACAGTTTGTATGGATACTTGTTTGGACACAAGCTATGGTTATTCATTCATTCTATTTATTCAAATTTATATTCATGCTATGTTTATGATACGTATTCTAGTTAGGCTATAGTTTGCATCCTTTTTATATGTATATTTAAACTTAGTGTGTAAACTCACCAACTATGCAAATAGTTGACCAAACTCTTATTTTACATGTGTAACAGGATAAGGAAGCATGATGAAGACATATGATAAGAATTAGTGACCTAGTTAAATTGCAATCAATGTTTTAGCATTGTAAATGTAACTGTTGTATATTCAATTCGTTTAATGATTATTCGATTCAATGAATGTTGTGGTTGTTTTGTAATATTGATG
Source organism: Mikania micrantha (assembly GCA_009363875.1). Lineage (NCBI taxonomy): Eukaryota > Viridiplantae > Streptophyta > Magnoliopsida > Asterales > Asteraceae > Mikania > Mikania micrantha. The sequence continues at coordinate 116,725,811 of CM018691.1, read as the reverse complement.
CATTAAATATTCAAATGTTATAATAGCACCATGAGCTTTTGAGCATTCACAATCGCGCCCCGGCGCATTCTGCTGTCGGTCAGGTGTGACATTTGTTCCCAAGTTATAAGAATATGGATACCCTACATAGACTTCTTCATCCAAATCACCATGCCATAAAATAATATTCATATCCAATTAATGAAAAATCATTCTTTCTTGACACAATGACAAGTAAAATTCTAACCATAACCAATTTAGCTACTAGTGCAAACATGTCATGGCAGTTGATGCCCTCCATTTGTGGATTTTCTTTAACACATAACTCTACCAAAACTATAACATTCGTGCAACATTGTAGTTTCAAATCTTATTTAATGAAAAATATTAATAAGAAATTCAAAATTTTGTGATTCATATCTTTATAAAACTAATATTGTATAAACACTATTTTAACTTAAATAATATACATACATACATACATATATATATATATATATATATAGGGAAGGGTATAAAAAATAACCCTCATTTTTTACTACAACTACATAACCCATTTAAACCAATCAGAAACTTACACATAAGCATTACATTAAAATATTAAAAAGGGCATCATAGTCATTTTACCCCTTATAAGTTTTCCCCCCTCTTTTTTAAACATTAATAACTTTTTTATAATATATTATTTTTTAAAAAAAAATTGCACCATTATATTTGTCTCATTTTTCTCTTTAATTCCGTTATAGTCTCGACTAATTTTTTTTACATTTTTTAAATGCCCTATATTTACATCATTGTAACGAGGTTAAATATAACAAATTTATTTGAATTTTTTTTTAAAAATGATAAATTACAGTCATGTAATTTACATTGACGTAATTTATCGTGATGTAATTTACATTGACGTAAAATTCGGTTTCGGTTTTTTTCGGTGGATTTGGTTTAAATTACAGTGATGTAATTTACATTGACAACAAATTAGTTTAAATTTTTTTCGAACAATGATAAATTACATCACTATAATTATCATTGTGAGAGAAAAAAATCAAAATAATTGTTCTATTATATCACTGTAATTTATCATTGTAATTATTATTGACGTAAAATTCGGTTTCGGTTTTTTTCGGTGAATTTGGTTTAAATTACAGTGATGTAATTTACATTGACAACAAATTAATTTAAATTTTTTTCGAACAATGATAAATTACATCACTATAATTATCATTGTGAGAGAAAAAAATCAAAATAATGTGTTCTATTTACATCACTGTAATTTATCATTGTAATTATCATTGTTAGAGAAAAAAATAAAATAATGTGTTACGTCACCGTTAATTATGTCATTGTAAATTACTTCATTTTGTGTTACATTACTTCATTTTTTGTTACATTACTGTAATTTACCATTGTTAGAAAAAATTTTAATTAATTTGCTATCTTTAAGCTCGTTACAATGATGTAAATACATGACATCAAAAAAAAAAAAAAAAAACTAGTCGAGACTATAACGAAATTAAAGAGAAAAATGAGACGAGTATAATGGTGCAATTTTTTTTAAAAAATAATATAGTATAAAAAAGTTATGAAAGTTTAAAAAAAAATGGGGGAAACTTTACTTAAATAACAAATGTCTTAAATGCCCTTTATATTAAAAAAAAAGAAAAAAAAAGGAATCTGACACGTGTCACCATCCTATACACTTACATTTTTAAAGTAACCATTGGATGATGGTTAATGGGTTGTAACAAAAGATGAGGGTTATCAAAAATTCCATGCCCTATATATATATATATATATCTTTAAAAACAAATAAATAAGTAATTAAAGTAAAACCAGTTATAACATTTTAAAAGAATATGAAAGTAAATTTTATAAAGTAATACTAATTAAAACTTTAAAGTTTGGTTATAAAAATATACAAATACCAATAAGAAATGGTATTCAAACGTTGAATACCATTAACATATTATAATTGTATAGGTTGTAAAGTGTTTCGTATGACATGTTTTGGCTTATAAGTGAGAACACCCTCATCAGAATTCCCTACAAAAGCTAGAGAAGTCCCACTATATATCTGATTTTTTATACGAGTAGTTTTTCTTGACAGAAATTCCAACTACTGATATTTCACTATTCGAGTTAATATATGTCCACTAGGGGTGTTCATTTTCGGATAGTGATTTTCGATATCCGAATCCGAAATTTAAGATTCGGATATCCGAAATCAGGGAAAAAATCAAAAAATATATATTTCGGATATCCAAATATCCGAAAATTATCCGGATATCCGAAAAATATCCGAAAATTATCCGGAATATCCGAAAAATATTCGAATATCCGAAAAATTATCTGAAAAAAGTATCCGAATATCCGAAAAAAACTATTTCGGATATCGGATATCCGAACTATCCGAAAATTTTCAAAATAGGTATCCGAATCCGAATCCGAATCCGAATTTTCGGATATCCGAATCTCCGGATATCCGATTTTTTCGGATATTTCGGATTCGGATTTTTGGATATTTCGGATTCGGATACGGATTTTTTTGAACACCCCTAATGTCCACCTCACAAACTTCATTCTAACAAGATTATAAAAATCAGTATCGGAAATCATATACCTATATATTATAAGGAATAATAGTTGGCATTAAGCCTAATGAGTTCGAGTCCTATCATCTAAGGATCGTTTGCGTGTACATGAGTTTAGAATAGAAGTGTGCATTACTAAAATAAGAAGTGTGCATGACATAAAGTGTGGTTCAAGCATAGTTCGAACTTCAAACGCAAACGCGATGTCAAACTGGAATTTCAGGTAGTTTCAGAAGTGGCTTTATGGTACGATTATGGCTAGAAAGATGTCGTGATTATGTGTGGACGTTTAATTCGAATTTTTTATGTTAGAATCTATTTCTAGTTGTGTTTCGAGCTAAACACTTTGGTTATGGATTTAGCGTTTGGCAATTGATTACATGATTGTGTCCATAAATAGTTTGAAAGAGCGTATGGATTATTGCTCTGAATTTAGATTGAAAAAATTCTCGTTTTGTGTTTGAACCGTGATGAGCTGGTTTCGAACATGTGAAAGGCTGGAAAGGATAGGAGTGTTTCGAATTGACAGAACCCGCCTTAGAGATTTTGGATATTATTTTTCTTGTTTTTATCTTTCTAATCACTAGATACAACTTAACATTGTATTTATATGGTCCCTCAAGTTTGTTAAGCTTATTATTTTATGTAGATAACTTTGTAAAGGTTTATAAAAATTTGTTTGTAGGTTTTATTTTGTATTCTAAGGGTTTACCAAGTTTATAGGCTTATTTTAAGATATTTTATGACTAAATGTTTTAATAGAACTTCATAAGTTTTATGATATTGTTTCAAGTATTACCTTTATGAATAAATTCATTATTAAATTAAGCATTAAGATTTGAGGTGGCAATTTTTACCCATATCAAAGAAAATGGGTTGGTTTGGGTAAACAATTGTAATATAACGAATTGGAATGGGTAACATCATAATATTGAATGGGTTGAGATGGGTATCACTTAACCACATGGCGGGTCAAGATTGGTAACTAAAAAACTATTTAAATGCAATGAATTCAAAGATTTAAGAATGATTAATAACATATTTAATGAGAAAATCATTAAAAATTATTCAAATGGACTATTTGTTTACTTATAACACATCTTAAGTTAAACTAAATTGATGTTTTTTAAGAACAATCCATTTAGATCCGGACATATTTTGCTTAAAACTCGTTCTGACCCACACTCATCTTGACCCGAACCCGTTCTGCCCCGTTACACAACATGCTTATTTTGCCAGGTATAATTAAGATGTCTAACCTATTATTATGTGTGTATACACGTATATACGTATATATCTAGAAATATATAGATATGTTCATAATAACTCTTACGTACTTTAAATTGTATTATAATTTATTTTATAACGTACTTTTGAAATCGGAAATCATTTCTAATAAAAATCTTTTACACATATGTATATATCTATACATAATGTATCATTTAAGAATACTATTATACGTACATTTTATTAATTAGATTAAATAAGGTTATACGATATATATATATAATATATACTAGTCGGAAACCCGCGCGATGCGGCGGCGGATACGATTATACAGAATGCGATGTTCGTTTTACCTAATTTATCATTATTTTCGTGAAACAGAGAGTTCTCACGATATTTTACTTTTGTTTATAACTTTTGGTGTGGTCTATCTATGCCATAAATTTTATATAACTCCTCTAAATTAATATACATAAACACAATGATCTTGAAAAATAAAAAACCCACCACACAAATAATAAATGTTAGTTAGAAACATAGATGCCTGGAGTTTAAAATCCAATTGTCAACCATATAGTTCGAGCAAATATCTTCGATGACTGTCAATATCTTCAACCTTTTTCTTCATTACATCCAAGGCATAATCCTAATTTATGTAAGACAGAAAAATGAATAAGTCGATATATTATAAATGAATAGTATAATATTATAAAATTCTATTATTAAATTACCTTAATTTAATAACAAATGCTTTTCATTCATCGCGCAGCACTTCACGAAAAACAACATTTGAGGTGTACACACCGTCTCGGCTAAACTCTTTTGCAGGATGCACTAATACCTTGGTATTTTCACGTGAGATCCCTCTTGACAATGCCACATAAAGTTGTCCATGTGAGAATACAGAATTTGGTAGATAAACACCAACATGTGGAATTGTTTGTCCTTGAGCTTTATTGATTGTCATTGAAAAACTAAGTTGAATCGGAAATTGTTTCCTTTTAAGCTTGAATGGAAACATGTCGTCCTCGGAAGGACATAGAGGGATTCTTGGCAAAAATACTCTTTTTCCGCTGTGTTGACCAATGGCAATTTCTGCATCAATAACATTATGTTGGAAACCTTTACAAATCAATCGTGTTCCATTACATAAACCATGTGACGGATCGATGTTTCGTAACAAAATAATAGGGCAGCCAAGTTTTAATCGAAGTTTATGAGGAGGCAAGCCACTAACAGTAAGTGAGTTTAAGAACTCGATTGGATAAATGTTGTTATGATCATCTTCAACTTCGTCAAAACTGTAGTAAACTTGTTCCTCGCCTTGAAAAATATCAATCATTTGATCATTAATCTCATTCACACTGTCATTGGTAGTAGATAATATTGCTCTAGAGATGATATGATCAGAAGAATTCAAACTGGTTTGAACGGATGGAAAGATGGCATTAATCAACTCTTTGATAGAGTTTTCTGGGATGGTGAATGGAATCGTCATATCATCAAGTATGCGAATAAAATTTCCTTCAATAGTCTCTTCGTTTCCATCACCAACTCTTAAAAGGAAATCAGAAAACCAAGGATCACTAAGTGCTCTCATATTTGTGGTCAACCGCATTTGTTTTGTCACCAACCAAAGAGGCGACATTCGTAGGCTCGCGTCTACAATCTGTGCTCTAGTGCCTCGTTTAATAACCGGTAGAACCTGTCTGAAATCACCTCCCATAACCATTATCTTTCCACCAAATGGAAGACTAACGCCTGTAATGTCTTGGAATGTTCGATCAACTGCCTCAATCGCTTGTCGCTTTGCCATCGATGCTTCATCCCAAATGATTATTTTGGAATACCTAATTAATGCAGCGGCTCCACTTTGTTTCTTAATGTTACACACAGAATTATTATCAAGATTAATGGGAATCTTAAACCTTGAGTGAGCCGTTCTCCCTCCGGGCATATTATTAGCTGCAGCACCTGATGAAGCTGTAGCAAGAGCAATAAAACCCCGTGAACGAACTTCAGTAAGCAAAGCTTTGTACAAAAAAGTTTTCCCAGTCCCACCTGGACCATCAATAAAAAACACGCCTGGTAAATTATTATCCACATGCATCATTATTTCATCAAACACGTTTTTTTGTACAGAATTAAGCAAATCTTTGGCATGTAAGTGTTCAGCATCAACGACTATCTCATACTCCTCCTGTACCTCACGATGACTTACATGTTGTAAGTTAGCATCTGTTGTTATGTTTGGAAGATCAAAATCATGGAGATTTTTACCCATAGATCGTAGAAAGACCTCAATATCAGTAAGGACCATATTGCAAACTCGTTCGACACTATGACAATGTAACCAATGATCCTCTGATAATGAATCAAAATGGTCGTTCCATAATTTACGAACATCTCCAGGCTCACAAAAAATCAATATGGTTGCAAATAACCTTCTTAAGGCATTCGGAAACTGAAAAAGGGAGGCTTCAGTGAGACATTGAGATAAACTATCATCGTTCTCTATTAAACCCAGCTCTAGAGCAGCTTTTCGAAATGTGGCGTGCCTTACACCGTTAACCGTGCAAAGATCATCAAAAGAAGTAGGACCTTTGACATTTGACAAAAGTAGGCGTAAGTAGTACCTTTCTCCTTCAGCTGGATTTGCTGAAACAATACGGCCCCTTTGTGCTTTAAGTAAACGGGGATTCCAACGACGGGTGCTTCCATTCCACGTGAAGTGTTTTGGAAAATCTTTATACAGATATTGTCTTGCTGATTCGTCTGCTCGGTTTTTATCAAAAAATGCAGTCAACATGGTTCTCTTATCTCTTTCCCTATCAACAATTTCAGACATTATATCATTAGAACTAAATCTAACCATTTGATTACCAGGGAGATGAAGTTGTAAGGCTAACACAGCTGGATAAATCTGTGAAAGAGAGAAGGAAAAAATGCGCCACATAGCCTCCGGGGGCGAAACATAGCGTGCATCTTGAAATTTCTTAATCTCATTGATAACAAGTTCTTGCTCCTCTTGTTCTTGATCAATTTGAATAACCTGTTTGTCATGTCCTTTGTAAACGTACTTGAATAAATATTTCACGGATTTTATACTTGAGCAAACCTCGACATTAATGTGGCAATTGAACATCATCAATAGCCTTGGGTTATATGGGACAACCCATCTGTTATCAAGATTTTTTCCTCGCACGTCCACTTTTATTCCATTATCTCTCCTTCTATATAATGGGTATGCATCATCTCCCTGGGTTGTATGTTCATTGAATTGTCTAGGATAGCGAAAACGACAAATTGGAGGATCACCCTGCATACAAGGACTGTTTAAACGTAAACGTCCACAAGGACCATGAATCATGTGCTTGACCACAAGCTCATGCAATTTGGGATGCCTTACTCTATCAGGGATTTCAGCACACACCATCTTATCATAATGGTCTGGATTGCTCATTTTGTTTTCAGGGTACATAATAAGAAGAAAATGTGCATGCGGCAACCCACGCTTTTGAAACTCGATGACGTAAACATATGCCTTCACTTTCCCGAGGACATGTTTCTTGAAGAGTTGTTCCTTAAGATCCTCTAATTTAGCACGAAACACTCTTGAAATAAGATCTGGTCGATCTTGTGCAGTTTGGCCAGGTTTTAAATTATCACTTATCTCAGGCCATCGAGGATTACATGTTATTGTGAGGAATAAATCAGGCTTCCCATCGTCTTGAACTAAACACATCGCATCTAGATATCGACGACGCATATCTCGAGGCCCTCCGATGAAAGAAGCAGGCAACACAATCCGTTGTCCGATTTTGTTTGCATTAATCTCACCAGCATTAACAGAATCCACAATACCTTGATACAAATCTGCTCTAATCTTAGCTTGGTTTAGCTCACAAAATTGTAAACGTGATGTCTCAAGTTTTATATAAACATCTACAACAAACTGTTGTAGCAATCTACCACCAAACAAAAGCAAGTTCTCAGTAGATCGAATTTGGAACTTGTAACAGTAATATTCTCGCATAGCCACAGTTTTTCGGCCGCGTCGTGTGCTACACTCTGAATAAAAGCAATGTTAAAGAAAATAATACTTGTTACTCATTAGCGTATTATATTTATGAACTTCACTAAAAAAAAGTGAAGGTAAAATTTTGGTACCTTCCATTTCCTCATCTATATTGTCTTCTCTATTTTGAACTTCATTCATCGATACTCCTTCGCGCGGTATGTTAGGATGCCAACCCGACTCACCGTTAGGGAAATATAGAGGATATGCCAATGGATCATAACAACTAAAGTATGGTTGAATGGTTTGACAATAATCAGACCTACCATACACAACAATACTTCTTTTGTAGGAAGTTATATTGTCATTACCTTCAACCCAAATACCAGCAACCTATATAATCGTGCATTATAAATGATTAAAATATATTATACTATACGCATTGTAATTTGATATAATCCAAAATAAAATAATAGTATTCAAACCTCAGATGTCGTTGGCCGGTTATAAACTCTTTGGTCAAGTTCCACCGAAGCATTTAAAGTTACTCTATAGTTGTCTAGAGGTCCTAATTCTCCAAGACTTCGAAATGTGTTGACGTATGGGTTTGTAGAAAGAGCACGTGTCAACATCTCGGTAATACTTCGATCAAGATTCGGCCATTGGAGTCTATGATCTAACTCGGTATCGGGATCATAAAAATACAACTGTAAATACTTCGGTTTTCCATCCCTTGGAACTAATTGATCTATTTTGTGATATATTCCTTTATGAGCACGAAAAGTATATACGCCGTCTCTCATATTGTTCATTGTATTATCCAACGTCACTCCCATTGAGGCAAAAGAAAAATTCGTGTTATAAGCACGTATATTTTGCCTAAATATTTTCCCAATTTCTTCTTGCGAAGTGAATAGACAAAACAATTCATTAGGAATTTCTGAATTTGCTAACTTTGTTTTCCCACTCATACAACAAAAGGTAGGAAATTCAAATGTAAATAATTTTGCACCACAATGAGGACATGGACTCCGCTCCTTTAAAACACGATGGTCTCTAGGTATACCATCGTAAACAAAACTATATGGATCGTCTTCAATGTTCTCCTCTATAATACATAACAATTTCATTGAATTAAATACCACACTTTGTAAAACATTTGACATTAGTAAATAAAGCATTGTTAGATAGAAAAAAACCTTGTGCTAATATAGTCGGGGCTTCATTTAAGAGACGATCTCTTTCTATGTTTGCGTCACGAACGAAAGGTTGACCAAACACGTTACGAAATTGAGGTAACAGTGTGCGTGGTTGAATTCGATTACCTAAGAATTTAATTGCAATAAGTGACGAAAATGACCAAATATGTCAACTTAAATAATGAAACCATTGACAAATAAAAAAAAACCTCGTGATGTTTGCATGACTTGGTCAATCCCATAAGGGAGTGTACTTGATGGCGTACTAATGTCTGTCAGAGTTTGTGTACATGACACATCCTCTCTTGTCAATTCATTAATTTGACCGCTATTAGTTTGTAAGGTTCTTCGCGGTATATTTTCTGTTGATATACTCCTTTGAGAGTTATCTCTAATACCAAGTTTAGAGACTTTGCAACTCTCTTTACATGAAGCATAATATCGCGCGTTGTATTCTTTTCTTTTTTCACGTCTAACAGATACGCTTGAGCTACAAACAACATTAGGTTCTTGTGGTTGTCTATTCTCTTTAAGTGAAGCATAATAACGTGCATTATATTCTCTCTTTTTTTCAGCTCGCGTAGATGCACTTGAGGTAGAAGCACCATTAACATATTGTGGTCGTCCGTTACTCATTATAATTTAATAAACACCTTGTAAATTAAATAAAGAAGCTTAGCATAGAAGGTTCATTTGCCATAAACAAAATAACCAATTATAATTGAAGATACATTCTTAAATATTCATAGCACATAGATAACTTGAGACGTTAAAAATAGACAATTAAACATTAAGTGAAATTCAAATTAAAGAGTTGGTGAAAGAACGGTTTCCACAAACATTGCCCCCTGAAAATAACGAAACCTATTAGAAGCATAAAAGCACTCTAAGGGCTTTCTATTTGTTTCGATTACATAAGGTTCCCCACGGTTAGTCACTAAAAAGAAATTGCCATTGGTCATAAAATGTGTTATTTCACAAAATAATTCCAATGGAATAGGGGGGATTGGAGGAAATGACAAACTCTTAATCCAGTGGTCATCTTTTAACATCCACAATTCAAGCCACATAAACTCTATGCCCGTGCTAACAAACATGTAAAGTTCATTTTCAATAGTCACCAAGTCTCCGAAAGTCATTCCTGCTGAAGCAACTGGTGGAAAGTTTATCTCCTTAAACTGCTCTGAATTAACTTCGAAACAAATCAACACGGTTTCCCCACCGAGCCAACAATCACAAAGTGTGAAATATAAGGTATTACCGCAGAAAGTACCGGACGACAAAGAGAAAGATGGATTAAGAAACTCTGGTCTTGATACGAATGGTATATTTCTCCAAGATTCTAGTCTCCTAGAATACACACTAACGATAAATACACCACACCTACGTTTTATATGCAAGACCTTGTAATCATCATACGCATCGACGTACAACCCAATAGCATCAGCATTATGTTCAAAAAAGCCATCACGATCATGTGTAGACAAAGGTTTGTATGCACCGGTAACTGGATTCCAGAGAAGCAACTCAGATGTATGGTCCAAGCAAACACATAATAATCCATCCAAATGCGAATAAATCTTGAAATTATTAAATGGAAAATAGACGATGGTGCCTCGCCCATAACCACCGGATTGAAAGTTGATTGGATGAGCAAAATATGTTTGGTCATCAACTAAGAGTGCTCGCTGATTAGAAGCAATTAATGATCTGGAACAATGTAGCTTAACAAATTGTTGTGTTAACAATAACACCATCCATTTCTTACATACACACTTAGAACGACCTACAGTCCTCGCTGGTACCCTTGTTAGAATCTCAAATACGATTAGCTCATCAGACAGGTGAACCATGATGATACCTTCGTTTTCAATTATTAATAATGAATTAGCTTTAAAATAAAATATGATTAAAGATTAACGACGAACATGCATTAAAAAAACCACATGTATATAAAATATGAAACATATTAAATAATACTAAATATCATACTTAAAGCGTAATTCTAATACATCGATAAGAAAAGTTAATTGATAATAAAATATATGAAAACATTACACATCATGATACATTAAATTTAATACATGTCAATTATAATTCTAGTATATTGATGTGTGCTTTAAAAATTATTAGCATGAACACGGACTTTGATAACGATCTTTAATTTTGATATTTCTTGCTTCGCCCATGTCTGGTTCGAACACAATCCTACTAAATTTCGTAGACCTCAAAATATTCACTGAAGTAAAAAAAATAATATAAATTAAAAAAATGAGTTATTAAATGAAACTAACTTTTAGAAAGTTTGTGGTAAAGAATAACGTACTATCTGGTAAACGAACTAACTTGACACGGGAAACATATATGACAGACTTTTGCGAGATGGCTCGAACAATGCATATAGCATCACTAAACTCCAAATCGTAAAAAATCAATTTTATTATGTGACCACTGTAAATAACAAATTTATGTTAATACTAATTTTAAAATAAAGTGCGATTGAATAGAGGTGAATACTATAATAGAAGTGAATACTTACGTCATATCTTGAAGAAAAAGTTCAAAATTATATTGAGACCATTCACCTGATATTATTCTACCAACCACATCTATAGTAAAATAATAAGATTTATTATACTTTTAAAATTAGTATTTATTATATGTAAAACACATAATTTAAAATTGTAACCACTTATACTTACCAATAATTAGATTTAAAGATCGTCTATCATGCGTAAGAGTCATTATTGAAGACACTAACGGAAACAAACGAAACCCTCTTGGAACATCACTTGTAAATGGGAGAAGTTTAGTGTGCTCGCTAATCACAATCTTGAACTCGCCACATATCAAGATGTACTTTTCATGTTTTGGCCACTCGTTGTATTCGAAACTCTCTATTTGGAAACGATGTAATACAAACATCTTGTCCACCAGATTCATATTGGTGTAAAATTGCATTAAATTTTTTGGGATGAAAGCAGCTACCCTATGTCTCTAAAAACCAATATGTATAAAATAAATAAACCAAAACAAACTATAAATATCATAATAGTATTTTTGTTTAAAAATTAAAAAGGATCTTACGTTTTGATCGAGAAAAATAACCAATGTTTTATTTTCACAAAGTGGTAAAACGAACTCAACCCATACAAAAGACAATGTATACCACACTCCATACTGTGTGAGTGATGAAATCGAGTCAACAATGGAATGCGCGTCCATGATTAATTATACCTTCAATTACAAAACAATTTAAGCATAATATGACTTGTGATTTTATATCGATTAGTAAAGATTAGTCATCATCCTTACAACATTGGGTGTAATTTAAATATGTCATGACTTTTATATACATAAATAACAAACACAAAATGTTCTTAACTAAATAGTTATTAGTATGTTTATTTTACATGTTTATGTGTTCATGGTATGCACATACAGAAATGTAAGAAGCATAGCATTGTAATAACCTAGGGGATAAAATGTTGTAAATACCTTAGGTACCAACAGAAAGCAGAGCAGAACGCCAAAAATGAATCTACAAAGAAAAAAAAACAGGTTACTAAACACATCCAAAATAACATAAAGTACAAAATCTCCATAAAATGGGTCAAACAAGTTAAAAGTCAGTGAATTAACCCAAACCAATGCACAACCCATTTCATCCTATAGGTAAAATGTCATAGTTGTAGGAAATTAATAAAGTTTAATGTGAATTAAACTTTAGATATGAATTAAGCGGTGGTAGTACAAAGAACCAGACCTGACAGCAAGGTTAATAATATAAAAGCCCATTAGATTACAGTCATTCTAAAAAATGGAGGTAACTTTATCACTTTGATAAGCTGTATGTATCTTCCACATGCATCCTCCCAGCTCCATTATACCAAAATAGGAATAAGAAATCAACTAATGTCATTAACCATAACTTATGCTTCAAATTGGATGAGTAAAATTGGATGAATTAAATTGGATACGAAATCAACTAATAAAATCAAATTGGATGAGTAAAATCTGATGCAAATTAAAACTAAGCCTAACCATGTCTTATAGTAAGAGAAGATGCATTTAAATGACATTATATATGTATCATTTATATTTCTTATCAATATTTAATAATAGGAAATGTCTTTTTAGAACATGCACACACCTAGCAGGAACGTGGTTCTTGTTTCTTGAACTCTCCTGCCTAACATGAAAAAGGAGATGATAACCATAATTTGTTCTTCAAATTTAAAAATATAAATGGACCAAAACCATAAACATATATATAAGATAGTAAAGATAAGAATCGATATGCATGGAACAAAAATAAAAATGGCCAAAGTAACCTGAAAACCACTTGACAGCTTAGAGTCTAGATTTATAAGATCTTCGCCATATGTTTCAGAGTATGTTTCTCCTTTGATCAATTCCTCCTTTGTTCCCCAACCTACATATAATCAAAACTTCATGTATAAAGAGGTCAAAATGTTTAAATAACACAAAATTAAATCATTAGTAATTGTCAAAGGGAGGTTCTATAAAAAGGTCATCTAGTTATTTAAGTTTTTTTACAAAGATCACAAAAACTACATATTTTGATATTTAACTAAAGTTAAGGTTATATTTACGGGCCAACTTTTTTTAGAGGGAATTGGTATTATAGTACTATAAACAGAACATACATACTTGAAAGAATTTAGTGTTACAAATTAAATAATTGATGAACTCCTTTGAAGAATATCATATATGAAAAAAAAACAAAAGACAAATCCATAGACATGCAATTTATGTTCAGCAAGCGAACTTTAATAATGATTTCAAGATCTTACACATATAATTCACTATATTTAACCATGTTGATCACCTTGCTTTTGAAGAACTCATGATATATGAGAACAAAGCCTTTCAAAAATTATCTTTTCATATAAGTTTTAACTGTTTAATACAATATGTTTTTCCTGAAAAAGGATTAGGTTCATGATTATTTAGAGTACCCGATTATAATGCCCTATCCCAGATACATCAATCAGTTACAACATCATTCGGCCTGGTGGTGGTGGTGTTCCAGCCCCCACAACCAGTTAAGCACATATGGCCTGGTGGTGGTGTTCTTTAACTTTGGAAATACCAGTTATCCGGCCCCATGGTGGCCTTGCTATGGCCATGGTGGCCTTGCTATGGCATGGGTGGCCTTGCTACATACATACATATATTAACTGCATACTTACATATTTACACAGAAATATCAAAAAATACCTATGGTTATATAACATTTCTAAGCCGTGATATAACCAACAAATCTACCTGCACATTCCATGCCCTTGGTTTCTGTAATAAAACAGTTTATAGAACTAACAGCAAGCTAAATATACCCCATGGTGGCCTTGCTATGGCCATGGTGGCCTTGCTATGGCATGGGTGGCCTTGCTACATACATACATATATTAACTGCATACTTACATATTTACACAGAAATATCAAAAAATACATGGTGGCCTTGCTATGGTGGCCTTGCTATGGCCTTGCTATGGCCATGGTGGCCTTGCTATGGCCTGGTTGGCCTTGCTACATACATACATATATTAACTGCATTCTTACATATTTACACATTTAGAACATACACATACACACACACCTATAAATAAGAAACATGAGTAACAATTTACAACGTGATTATTGTTTCTTGTTATTTTATCAATCATCTTATCATATATGTATAGTACTATAAACAGAACATACATACTTGAAAGAATTTAGTGTTACAAATTAAATAATTGATGAACTCCTTTGAAGAATATCATATATGAAAAAAAACAGAACATACATATAAGTTTTAACTGTTTAATACAATATGTTTTTCCTGAATCAGTTACAACATCATTCGGCCTGGTGGTGGTGGTGTTCCAGCCCCCACAACCAGTTAAGCACATACATGGTGGCCTTGCTATGGCCATGGTGGCCTTGCTATGGCATGGGTGGCCTTGCTACATACATACATATATTAACTGCATACTTACATATTTACACAGAAATATCAAAAAATACCTATGGTTATATAACATTTCTAAGCCGTGATATAACCAACAAATCTACCTGCACATTCCATGCCCTTGGTTTCTGTAATAAAACAGTTTATAGAACTAACAGCAAGCTAGCAACCTCAAGAAATCATTATAACTAAAAAAAATTACAAGCCTCAAAATATACCCCATAAAGAGGGGAAAAAAACAATGTGTCATTTATATTTCTTATCAAAATATACCCCATGGTGGCCTTGCTATGGCCATGGTGGCCTTGCTATGGCATGGGTGGCCTTGCTACATACATACATATATTAACTGCATACTTACATATTTACACAGAAATATCAAAAAATACATGGTGGCCTTGCTATGGTGGCCTTGCTATGGCCATGGTGGCCTTGCTATGGCCTTGCTATGGCCATGGTGGCCTTGCTATGGCATGGGTGGCCTTGCTACATACATACATATATTAACTGCATACTTACATATTTACACAGAAATATCAAAAAATACATGGTGGCCTTGCTATGGTGGCCTTGCTATGGCCATGGTGGCCTTGCTATGGCATGGGTGGCCTTGCTACATACATACATATATTAACTGCATACTTACATATTTACACAGAAATATCAAAAAATACATGGTGGCCTTGCTATGGTGGCCTTGCTATGGCCATGGTGGCCTTGCTATGGCCATGGTGGCCTTGCTATGGCCTTGCTATGGCCATGGTGGCCTTGCTATGGCCTGGTTGGCCTTGCTACATACATACATATATTAACTGCATACTTACATATTTACACATTTAGAACATACACATACACACACACCTATAAATAAGAAACATGAGTAACAATTTACAACGTGATTATTGTTTCTTGTTATTTTATCAATCATCTTATCATATATGTATAGTACTATAAACAGAACATACATACTTGAAAGAATTTAGTGTTACAAATTAAATAATTGATGGAACTCCTTTGAAGAATATCATATATGAAAAAAAAACAGAACATACATATAAGTTTTAACTGTTTAATACAATATGTTTTTCCTGAATCAGTTACAACATCATTCGGCCTGGTGGTGGTGGTGTTCCAGCCCCCACAACCAGTTAAGCACATACATGGTGGCCTTGCTATGGCCATGGTGGCCTTGCTATGGCCTGGTTGGCCTTGCTACATACATACATATATTAACTGCATACTTACATATTTACACATTTAGAACATACACATACACACACACCTATGTTTACCTTTAAACACACAAAACTGCATACATACATACATATATAAAACTATTTAAAAACAGATTCAATATGAGAAATTCAAACAAATAACTTTATTAAAAATATGTTACCTTTGCAATGTGTCAGTAAAACCAACTATTCAAGGACCAAAGTAGATGGTTATGAGCAAAACCACGATATCAGTTGATTAAAGCAACCTAGTTGAAACTGACAGCCAAAAAAACACAAACGTAATAATCAAGAGCTGATATGAAAATAGGTTAATCTAAAAATCAAGCATATTATCATCAGACTTACTGCAGAAAATAGGTTAATCTGAAATTGACATCAAAACTCAATCAAGAGCTGGCATGAATTTCTAATCTGAAAATGAAATCAAACAATATATTTAGAATAAAACCTAGAAATAAGAAACAATATACACTCATATAAAACCGTCGCATACCTTCCCCCAATTAGTTTGAATGATGCCTCTGGTGTTTCGAATGATGCATGTGGTGTTTGAATGATGCGAGGGATGTTCCATTTATAGAAGACATCTACGATTATAAAATTTGAATTTGGAGCCAAGAATTGATGAACCTAACAATGCATCTGTGATTCAGAAGCGTAATATTCAAGATTAGATGCTTACCTCTTTCGGATGCCTGGTTATCCTCCTCGTTGAGAAGCAATGAGCCCATTGATTTTGATACCGATTACGGAAACAGGAGAGGAGAGGTGAAACCCTAGAAGAAATTGTTTTCTTCTTTGGTGAGGCGCTGGTTTGGTTTTGGTGAGGCATCGGTTGGATCAGAAGAAGAAATCCCATTTTGTTGCATAACATGTTGTACATGTTGCTCTCTTTCTTGTACAGTTCTTAAAATTAAGAACTACCCCTTTCTCTCTCATATATGCATTATAAGATAGTAAAGATATAGTATATAGATTCATTATCAGTATTATCGGTTTCTAATGCTTCTATTTCATATTTATTTAATTGTTCTACATATTTTCCCTTATTAAACCAAATATATTACATATTTATCCATTTCATTAAAAAATAAATTATGTACTTACTATTTTACCCCTAATGACATAACTAAAAACCATGGGTGAGCAAAAAACCGTAAAAACCGAACCGGAACCGAATTAACCGAAAAAACCGAACCTAAAAACCTGAACCGAACGAATAACCGAAGAAAACCGAACAAAAAAAACCGAAACCGAATTATTCGGTTCGATTTCGGTTTTTCATATTCTAAAAACCGAAAAAACCGAACCGAACCGATATGTAACCTTTTTTTAAATTTATATATATATATATATATATATATATGTTGCTATTTTTATACTTATTTAACGGGATAAAACACACAAATAGTTACCGTTAAAGATGATAAAGATTTGGATTATAAACACTATCATTTTAAAACATGAAGACCGAAATTATTGCATATTTACTTATTTACTTTTGAATTTTTTTAAATGTAAGAATATGATGACAATTATTTAAAAAAAAATATTTTATAAACCCACGTAAAACATACGTAACACTGTGTGCAGATGTTACGTATGTTTTACGTGGGTTTATAAAATATTTTTTTAAAAATATTTTCTCGGCTTTTTTTTATAAAAATGTGCCAAATAATGTTACAAACATGTGAAAAAATTTAAAAAAAACGTTTTTTTTACATGATTTTCATGGTTTTCTCATTGAGAATGTGTTTTCAAAATATCCCTACCCTATATATATATATGACTTGTAGCATTTCAAAAACATAAAAAAATTCATACAATACAAAAAACAAAATTCAGTAAAATAAACAAAATCGAGTACAAAAAATCAAAAATCTAATAAAAAATAAAAATATAGTATAAAAACAAAAATACAGTAAAAAAATCTAATACAAAAGAAATACAAAAAAATTAAAGATTACAGTACGAAAAAAATAAAAATCTAGTAAAAAAATATAATGTTATAACTTATATATTTTCATTCTTTTTTTACCATGTCATATGTCAAATTTTTATTTATTCTTACTCTTCTTAGGCAAATATTTTTTTTATTTGATATTCCCTCTGTGTGTGTATATATTTGCATGAAAGTATAGATTTCAAGTCGAATCGTTTGAGAAAATAAAACCCCAAAACTTTCATATATTTAACATTTGGCACAATTACAAATTTAAAATTGTAACTAAAACCTAAAGGTTACATTATAGGCAAAATTGGCTTTTAATAATCCTAACTTTGACCCATTGGCCGCTCCTAGTCCCAACTATGAAAATCCCCAATAACGGTCTGAACTTTCGACATGTTTTCCCGTGGCGGACCGCCGTCAAACAAACTCTAACGGCGTTAACTTTTTTTTTTGAATTTCGAACGGATTTTTGAGGGCTTTTGTTCAAATGGAGAATACGAGTCGAATGACATATAACTTACCTCGAAACGTTGCTCCAAATTTCTCAATTTGATGATTTCTTTGACGAATTGAAAGTTTAAACACAAAAATTGGGAAATTTGAAGCAACATTTCGAGGTAAGTTATACATCATTCGACTCGTATTCTCCATCTAAACAAAAGCCCTCAAAAATCCGTTTGAAACTCGAAAAAAAGTTAACGCCGTTAGGGTTTATTTGACGGCGGTCCGCCACGGGAAAATATGTCGAAAGTTCGGACCGTTATTGGGGATTTCCATAGTTGGGACCGGCAGCGGCCAATGGGTCAAAGTTTGAATTATTTAAATCCAATTTTGTCACACCCTGTAAAATCCAGGTCAGCACCTTGTTTAACTAAACATTACTTAATTAATATTTGTACATGTGGCACTAGAATTAGTTTAATTTAGTGTGGCACGTGGCATGACGGTACGAACACTAACACAAACAAGATAATTCGAAGAATTATCGCAACACGCACACATGTGTCTAAGAAAACATGAACGTTGGTGAACGTTTAGCACATCGTGTAACAAAACACTAGAAACCTCACGAATCGCTCAAACATCGAACTTGAAAGTTTAAACGAGGTCGAACGATAGTCCGTAAGCGTGAAAACAGCGAAGAACAGATCAAATCATTGAAATTGGGCCTATTGGGCTCTTCCGGGACTCGTCGCGGTACGCTAAGGACATTGGAGAGGCCCATGGCGGTATGCAACGAGTGGGCGGGGAGTTTGAGTTTTCCGGATTTCTTCGCGATACGCAGAGCATCTTTTTGCCTTCCACGGCAGTATGCGACGAGGCTGACACGCAAAAATCTTATAAAACCAAGACACCATCATTGCTAGCCACCCTACAACTTCATTTCTCAAGTTCTTTAGCCATAATTTGATCCTAAGCCTCTGCCAACAGGCCTGGAACCCCATAACCTCCATTGTTGAAGTTGTTCTTGAAGGTTTGAAGCTCACCTTGAATATTGGAGACCCAAGAAGCCAAGGGAGGAACCCCAAGCACCCATCACCCATTTGGACCTGCTAAGGAGCTGCTCACTACCAATCCAGGAGCACCTAAGAGCTGTCTAAGATTCATCTTGGTCTTCTTGAACCACCAAAGGTAGATTTCATGGAAAACACTCATCTAACACCTACACACCCACATGCAAGTATCCCACTATAACAATGCCCGAATTTCTAGCATATTGAATCTGGGTTTGATGTTAACTCCACTGATTTTAATGATCTATGATGATTTGATAATGTTATATGATAATCCATGATGATGGGTGTATGTGTAATGCATGATTTGTATATAAAGTGATGAAAAACCTACATGCAATCATGATCAAGGAATTGTTAGATGATTTTGGATGTTTATAAATGTTCATTGATGACATGTCACATGATTTTTATGGTTAAAATGGTTGAAATATGATTATTTGATGAACTTACTAATTTTAGTAACTTTTAAATTGCAAAATAGTGATATGAATGGGATTATGATCATGCATGTATGTAGATTTGATACCATGATGATATTATGATGATTGTAATGCTTAGAAGTTAATTTGGGATATGATTTTGGTCATATTTGGTCAAGTTACTATATTTAGTAACTTTTGTGGCCTAAATATTGATAAATGATAATTTGGTCTTGATTTACATGATTAGGTGATGTTAAATGGTTGTATATGATAATATTTGATATAAAGATGGATTAGATATGCTTAGGATGATCATTTTGATGAAAATTGTCATTGTTACTATTTTTAGTAACTTTACTTTGAAAAATATCGATTTATGAATACTACGGTTGTTTCAAGCATACGGTTGTTTCTTGCTTGCAAAAAGGCTTAAAATGACTTGATATGATTATTGCATGCTAAGTTAGATGGTTTCCGATGATGAGCATGCTAGATATGGAAACTTTTATATGCGAAGATGACTTGTATGATTATTTGACTGCTTATGATAATGTGCTATGTGTTAACATGATCACGTAGGATTAACGAGCATGCTAGAACCTTAAAAACGATATGTGTTATAAAACTTGTCGTAAATGGAAACTTACTATATATAGTAAGTTGTTCATGAAAGCGACTTGCGCGTTTCTGCACACGACGAGCACAATCACGAATGTTACACGAATCACAACCAACACACAGTTCACTAACAGTTCGTTGACTTGACACGGTCAAACACGATCAATGTGGACCAACATGAGCAAACACGGTCAATGTGGACCGACATGGACAAACATAACAACCGAGGGTTGTTGAGCACAAACACGAGCACGAACATGAGCACGGTCGCTTACACGAAATCACATATTGTATACGATATAGGTAGCCGGTGACCGACCACTCTTCGACGCAGGAGCTTACGCTTGCACTTTTCATTAACACTAAGGTGAGTTTACGGCCCCTCTTTACTCTTTTACAAACTTTTCAAATAGGGGGAGAATACTTGTTGAATCGAGTCAAACACTATTACTGTACAAACATTATTTGTGTATGCTGGTTTATTAGACAAACATTAAGTGTTGTAATCGTAACAAACCCTCACAAAGTCTTACCATTAATGTACAAACAACGAGGTGAGTTTGAATAGATCTGTTTGGGTGTGACGAACCCCACATGGCACAATACTGATCGGAGGTCGGGACACGTGAAATCTCGACCTATCTTGCTATGTTATTACGAGACATAGCGGAGGCAAGGACTAACAAGTCTAGTTCGGTAGTGGCGCACTGACACTTGGAGCCTAGGGCTCGGGACTAACATTTTAATAAACAACATGACACATGTTTTCTTACTATCTATGTATATCAAAACCTGTTAATTCACCAACCATTGTCTTGACACTTTTTTTTAAACTTGTATTTTTCAGGTAACTAACAGGCATATGGACTCAAGGGTTACACCTAAGGGCACGAGCATAGGAACTGCATACATTATGACATATCCTTATTATCAAACAATATTTATTTATGTTATGCATTTTGAAACAATGTAATGTCTAACAACATATTTTCCGCTGCATGTTAAAACATATTTTATTCCGCTGAACAATTTATACTATTCCGCTGCTTATTTATTAAACTGTTTGGTTGTATTTATGTCAAACAACGTATTTTGAAAACTCATATAGAGGTGTTTTATATGACCATGAGTTGCGATTCTGGCCACGTCACACCCATGTGGACTGACTCCACACGTGGGAATTTGGGGGTGTGACAAATTTGCCTACATTATATGATTTATGTCTATGTGATTTCTTAATGGGTATTGGGTCATGATGCAAGAATGCTTAAGTCCTTACTTGTGACACCCCGTAATTTCCAGGTCAGCTTGATTTTATTTAAATGTTTATTTAAATACTTTATGTACACGTGGCACTAGAATTAGTTTAATTTAGTGTGACACGTGGCGCGACAGTACGAACAATTATACATGACCAGATAATTCGATGAATTATCGGCAAACAGCACACACGTGTCAAAACACATGAATGTTGGTGAACGTCTAGCACAACACTCGAAACCTCACGAAACACGCACACATTGAACTTGGAAGTTCAAAAGAGGCTAAACGATAGTTCGGAAGCGCGCAAACGACGACGAACGGATCGAATCCATTAAAAAGGGCTTATTGGGCTCCTCAGGGGGCCCATCGCGGTACGCGATGGCCCAAAAAGATTCATGGTCGCGGTGCACGACATACATCGCGGGGGTTTGACTCCCGAAATCCGCCGCGGTACGCGGAGAGGATTTGGAAGCCCCATCGCGGTACGCGAAGCCGCCCAGTCGACAAAATCTTTATAAAACCAAGATCATGATGCCTAGTCTACCTTTTATCATCATATCTCCGGCTTCACACGAAATCCCTCAACTGATTTCGTCTTCTACACCTTGAAACCACCATTTTCCACCATTTTTGAACATCTTGGAGCTCAAGATTGAAGATTTGAAGTCTCCCATCCTTAGTTCGAGCTTGAAGACCACCATCACCCTCTATCTCCTACCGAATCCAGCAACCTCAGGGAGTTCAGGAGTTGTTCACCCATCATTCTAGTGTTCAAGAAGCTCTAGAAGGTAGCTATGTGTTTAAAACCCATTTTCTCATCTAATACACTCACATGCACGCTTATATTCGCACATGCAAGAACCTTGGATGCACATGCACGAGATTATAATCTAGTTTTGTTAGTTTTAAGGCGTTCTATGACGATCTATGATGTTTAGAGTGAGTTTTGTGATGATCTATGATGATGGGTATTGATAAAACTTATGATTTGTATGCAAAATGTTGAAATATTGCCATGCATGTATGATCCATGAGTATTGGAATGATTTTGAGTATATAGAAATGTTTCTTGATGATATTGGAAAAGGATTACATGGCTAGATGATGTTGAAAGGTTTAAAAAGACGATTTTTGACAAACTTTCTATTATTAGTAACTTTTATTGGCAAAATGGTGATTTGGTGACAATGATGATCATGCATGTGTATGAGAATGTTGTTTGAATGTATTTAGGATGATATTGATGCTTAGAATGAGATTTAGATGTTGGTTATAGTCATTTTTGACATAGTTACTATATTTAGTAACTTTTTGGGTCAAGATATTACTAGATGATAAATTTGGTTTTATTTACATGTTTAAATGAAGTTAAGTGGTTTATTATGATGATTGGTGACATGAAAATAGGATTAGAAATGTTAGAATGGTTGTTTTTATGAAAAACCACAAGGTTACTATTTATAGTAACTTTATTTTTACAAAAACCGACTTAGGAAGATCTTGAATGATTCGAGTATGCTAAATGGCTTATTATGTTGTAACATGATGATTAGATGCTAAGTTAGATGGTTTCCGATGTCACATATGCTATAAATGGAAACTTTCCATTTTAGGAAACTTTTGTGTGCTAACATGTTATAAACGACCTATGTGACTTCGTATGATAATTTGTTATGTGTTAACATGATCACATAGGACTAACGAGCATGCTAGAACTATAAAACCGTAATGCTTTGTGAACTTTCCATAAATGGAAACTTCTTATAGTTAGTAAGTTGTCCATATACGCGACTTGCGCGTTTTGCACATGACGAGCACTTACACCATTGTTACACTATTCACAACTGTCACACGGTTCACCAACGGGTCATTGACTTAACACGGTCAACTTTCGTCAAACACGGTCAAACATGGTCAAACACGGTCAATGTGGACCAACACAAGCAAACACGGTCATTGTGGACCGACACGAACAAGCATGAACAACCAAGGGTTGTTGGGCACAAACACGCGCACTAACACAAACACTAGCACGGTCACTTACAGAAACTCACGTACGGTATACGATATAGGTTGCCGGTGGCCGACACGCGATCTACGCAGGAGCTTACGCTTGATTTACACTTTCATCACTAAGGTAAATTTACGGCCGCTCTTTAACTCTTTTCAAACGCTTTTAAATAGGGGGAGAATACTAGTTGCATCGAGTCAAACAATTATGCTATTACAAACATTTTTATTGTGTATGCTGGTTTATTGGACAAACATTAAGTGTTGAACTCGTAACAAGTCCTCACAAAGTCTTACCGTTAATGAACGAATAATGTGGTAGATTTGGTTGGATCCATTAGGGAATGACCAACCCCACGGGGCACAATGTTGACTGGATGTCATAACCCATGCAAACTCTGACCTAATTTACTATGTGTACGAGACATAGTGGAGGCAAGTACAAACAAGTCTAGTTCGGTAGTGATGCACTGACACTTGGAGCCTAGGGCTCGGTACTAACATTTGATAAACAGCATGACACACTTTTATTACTATATGTATAT
This sequence comes from Mikania micrantha, assembly GCA_009363875.1. Taxonomy (NCBI): domain Eukaryota; kingdom Viridiplantae; phylum Streptophyta; class Magnoliopsida; order Asterales; family Asteraceae; genus Mikania; species Mikania micrantha. The sequence continues at coordinate 116,701,256 of CM018691.1, read as the reverse complement.
CAAAACCTGTGAACTCACCAACCTTTGTGTTGACACTTTTCAAACTTGTATTCTCATGTAATTAGCATGGCAAGCACTTGGAACAGGAATGCACATAGGGGATTGAGCATAGGACCCCGCATGCATTTTGTTCATCTTTTGAAAACTATTTCGTTTGGTTTATGTATTAAACAATGTTATGTCTGACAATTTAATTTCCGCTGTGTAAACAAGTATTTTCCGCTGCATGTATCAAACATCTTTATTTCCGCTGCTATGATTTAATATTCCGCTGCAAACAATTTTGATTAAGTGTGTGTGTCAAACATGGTATTTGTAAACGCATATAGAGGTGTTCTATATGACCTTGAGCTGTGATTCTGGCCACGTCACACCCACGTGGACTGACACCACGAGTGGGAATTTGGGGGTGTGATAGACTGGTATCAGAGCCTTGGTTTTAGAGAACTAGGTTTGCATATAGTAAACTTAGACTATAGTCATTGCTCAACTCTAGACACTACACTTAGAACTTGCACATTGATGATGTTACTACTTATGATAAACTGTTGCTTACTAACTTGAGACTTACAGGATGGCTGGCAATGATGATGCCAGAAGGAATCCGGGTAAACGCCCGGTAACGGACGATCGGACCGAGGAGAGTAGACGGAGAGTCGACAACATCGTGGCACATGTAGACGAGGAGATGGAGAGACAAGCTCGGCGGACTACACGTGATAGATTTTGGGGTTGGCTTCCTATGATCATACAGGAGTGGATTGTAGGAGAGCGAGTACCTCCGCTGAGATATCCTGATGACACATCCTTCGGCCAGCGACTCCCACCACTCGGCGCACCTCTGGAGCGGGCCTTCGTGGCGCACGTTGCCTTTACGCGACGTGAGTCCAGAAAGAACGCTGAGTTATCGGACGAGGTCCGAGTTCTTCGCGAGAAGAACGATCACCTTGAGAGGCGTAATGACAGGTTAGAGGAGCAGATGGAGGCCTTACGTCTCCAGATGGCCCAGCTGATGAGTTAGCACGGGCAAATGGTCGACATTATGCAAGAACACGACGGACGCATTACCGAGAATAGGGTCGCCAACGAGGAGACTCATGCGATGGTTCTGGCTAGCGACGCCATGCTTAATGCATGGGCTGAGCAGTTTATTGTGGAACCACCACCCAAAGACGAACCGCAGTTCGAGGCCGAGGACCTCGAAGAAGGGGAATTCGACGAGGATCCCAACGAGGATCCAGAGGAGGATGATGCTGATGGAGATTCTGATAGTGACATTTCACATGTCACCATAGATTCAGACTAGTTGTACTGTTTATTTTATGTTATGTTTTCTTTTTGTATTTGCCTAAACGAGCAGGATGTGCTCGTAGAACCTGCATTATTATTCTCTTTTGAAATTATTGTACCCCGAAAGCTTATATTAATGAGAATGGTATTTTGATTTATTTATCGCATGATCTGACTATGGTTGATTGCTGACATGACATCTAACATAACATTTAATATGACATCTGACAGTGACATTTGGCTAACACTCTAACATGTGCTAACTAATACTCTATCCCTTATGTATAGAACCATATATGGCGGGAAGAGGACCGTACGCGCGTCCTGCTAAGCGAACACTAGATGCCGCTGTTATAAAAATGATGGTTGACCAACGGGTCAACAAGGCGATCGCCGACTACGAAGCGAGTCGCCAACATAGCGAAACTAGTGGAAACAACAACGGTACTAACACTTGCCTAACATGACTAACATAGTGTAGCTAACACGATACTAACACACGACACTAGTTTCTGACAAACAGGGTCAAACGGCAGCAATGGGAAGGGATGTTCCTTTAAATCCTTCTTGAACTGCCACACCCACAAGTTCAAAGGAACTGAAGGAGCTGTCGGGATGCTCCGCCGGGTTGAAAAGGTGGAGTCTGTGTTCGCCATGTGCGACTGTGCTGAAGAGAACCGGGTTAAATTTGCGACCGGCACACTAGAAGGACCGGCTCTCACATGGTGGAACACCCATGTGCAAAGCCTGGGGTTGGACGGTGCCAACTCCATGCCGTGGGCTGCTTTCACCCGATTACTGCAAGAGGAATATTGTCCTCGTGACGAGATCCGGAAACTGGAAGCCGAATTTTGGGTTCTGAAAATGGTGGGCTCTGAGATCGAGCAATACTGCACTCGATTTCACGAGTTGTGCAAGCTGTGCCCGGCTATGGTGTAACATCCGGCCTCGTCTATCACCAATATTGTCCGCTTTGCCCACTAGGAGCTCACGGTTTTGCCTTCGGTTGCCCGGGTGAAAACTTCCCAAGGAGGTCACCCATCCCTGAATTGCTCCAGCCCGAGCACGCTTAACTGTGGAGTTTTCATGTGCTCCACAGCCAGCTAAGACGAAAACGCGTTGGTGATGTTAGAGGTGGATCGTTACTTATGAGCCAGGAATCTCTCCTGTTCACGGCCGATGTGGGATTTGCCTAGGATGTTACATACACCCCCCTTAGGGACTCATCGTCCTCGATGAGGTTTGCCCCACCATCCCGTGTAGAACAGGAGTGGCTCTGATACCAATCTATCACACCCCGACCGACGGCGGAATACGTCGGGGCGCGAGTTTGACTTGTCAAAAGCTCATGGTGCTATGTTAAAGTTGCAATATTTAAAACATCCACATTAATTTAATAAAACAAAATCATTCAATGTCATTAAATATCATACAAGTGTTCAAAACAAATTACAAATGATATTCTAAACATTGTTTTAATTAACTAGGTCCTCTAAACCTAATCTATGTCTTCATCATATGTCTTCAACTTAAACTGTTACATATGTAAAATAAAGGGTCAACTATTTGCATAGTTGGTGAGCAATTCAAAACAGTTTGATATAATACGTATAAAAAAAGGATGCAAAACTATTAAACTAAATAGAATAGATTTAAGACATATGTAAATTTGCAAGTAGCACAAAGAAAGAATCCAAATGATCTTACAAAGTTTAAATCAAGACTAGCTAGGTCCTAACTTAAACATTGTAAATCATAATGTTTATGTATGTGTATTTTTCACCTTTTTCTCACAAGACATAAGTCAATGCGAAGAACGTCGCTAAATTCTTAGGCTACTAGATACTGTTTTGTTTTTGTATGAAACGTCTTCTAACCTAAATCCCACATAGCAATTAGCACATAAGTTCACATAGCCTCTAAATCATGTCTACTAAGCTTAATGGTTTGCATCATGTATATGTTTGACTCTAAGAACATGTTTGTGTATATGACATATGTAACATCCCAAAAAGTTTACAAAAGTAAAAGGGAGTAAGAATTAACTCACTTGTTTATGTCTAATCCTTAAATCAATTGGTTCTTGCGTTTTTATGAGGAAAAGCTAGCAACCTTTCCCTAGTGTTTATGAAAAACATGTCTTAGTCTAAGTTCAAATGTTAGCCTAAAGTTCAAGTGTTTTGTATTCAATCTATGGCTTATATGGAATCCTTAATGTACTACATTGAAAATGTGTAATTAAAATAATAGTTTAGGAATATTTAATTATCTATCATAATTAAATATCCTCCATTGTATAATAATTAAATTGGAATATTTTAATAATTCATTTGTTTATTATAAAAGTCTAAGAATAATTGTTTTGGGAATAGTTAATTTAAAATTAAATATTCTTATTTGTATATAATAAATATATTGGAAATGTTCCATTTATTTATTATACAAGGTCTATGAATATAAAGTTATGCCCCATTGACCATGGCTTAGTTTGTTAAAACTTATTTATATAAAATAATTAAATTACTCTATATAATATCTATTGTTTAAAAGGTTTTAAGTTTAAAAATCATTTATTGAGTAAAAGTTTTCCTATTTTTTTAACAAAATGATATTCCTCGTGAATGTTTTATGATTTATAAAATCATTTCTCAAATCATTTTGTTACAAGTTATAAGTTTAATGTCTTTTAATAAAACTATTTTGCAAAACTTATCATAAAGTTTTATAAATAATTACTTTGTTAAAGATATCTTTACTTAGCATTTACAAAAGATATAGATATAAATTTAAAAGTTTTATTTTCTTAAATTCTGTAATTAAATAAATAAATGAAGTGTGTAGTTTTAAAAAAATCATTTTTAAAAACTTATGTTTTGCAATAAAATATAAATAAATAAATTTTGATTTAAAATGTTTTATTTGTAAACTCTAATAACTAAAACAGTTTTATCTATTATTATTTATATATATATATATATATATATATATTTTAATAAACTGTTAAATAAGAATTTAAGTTTATAAAAATTCTGGAAAAATTTTTTTTTAAAAAAAAATAACATTGAAATGCGTTAAAAGGATTTAAACCGAGTAGAGGCTCCGGAGCAGGATCGAACTCGGGTTCCCGCGTCCCAGCACTTGCGGTTTAACCGCTGTGCTGGGCCGGGGATATGCCAGCAGGTTTGGTTTCGAATTAATCTTATACAGATCTTGAAATCAAGCCTTATTCCCTAAGAACCCTAATACGAATCATTCCCAAATACTGTAACAGCAAGTACCAGATCGTCCGGCAAGTCCGTACGGTATGTGTACTTTCACTTTATACTATGTATAAATACATGTGCATGAACAGTTGTCGTATTAACAGAATTCTGAATACAATACACAGTTGTACGTATTTTAGTGTAAACTTAAATGTATTAAGTACAACACACATTTGAAACATTAGTTGTGTTTATTAAGTGAAAACTTAATAACAGTTAACACAACGAATCAAGAGAAATAACAGTTTACAAGTGAACAACGAGAACATATCGGTTGCGATCTGATGTCCACAGATGACAGGAATCAGATGGCCGACGAATCAGTACAAGAACAATGTGAAAACAGGATGTTTAGTTGAGTCCGACAGTGAGGAAACACAATTTAAACACAAATGCAGTGTTATTTCAGAATAACGAACTGACAGTGTTTTCGTGGATGACGATTCACACAAACATACCTGTGAGTTTAGAGTTCTGAAATAATGACTGAAAAGTAGAAAACAAAAGTCAGAAAGCAAAACCATCGTCGTATTCGTTCGGGTGACGATTCGAACGAATTACGCGCGACGCGATCTGACGAAACGAAAACGAAACACGATACGATACGATAATAATTTAATAAAATAAAACATTTTAACATTTTACAATTTTGAAACTCATCAAATTAGATTAAATTAACTCATTTTTTATTTATTTCGTTTAAATTACGCGTAATTTTTCGGAAACGTAACGAAAACGCGAACCGAGCAACAAAAACGAACCCGAACTCACTCGTGGTATAAATAATTTAAGTGAGTCCATTCTTCTCATTTTCACTTCATCTTCCCCACACAAAAACCCTATTCCCGGTTTCAAGATCCACCACCATTTTTCACCTTCTCTCTTCCATATCTTCCTCATTTCTCCACCAAATCACCTCATCTTTGGACCAAATCGAAGCTCTTAACCTCTACTACATGAAAGTACAACCGATCTAGAAAGATACCCGCTGAAAATCAAGGTATTTGAGCTCAAACATTTCGAAAAATAGGGTTTTCACCCTTGTTTAAATCCCACGAGTCCCAACCGGTTTTGGACCTGTTCTTTCAACCTTAACCTCTAAAAAAAAAAAGAAATGCACCCTTGATTTCCACCGCCATGGAACACCACTATCCACCCCATCATGACCGTGGGAACCACCTGGGCGGCGGTTGGCCGAAGCAACCCCATCAGGCCGCCGAATGGCCCTTGGCCGAAGGAGTTAGGCCGAATGACCTCATACGCAGCCTCACTCACTCGGCTACCCTCATCTTCATTCGAGGCTCTCCTTCATTCGACCAACTACAGTCGCCGCCATTCGCCACTGCCACCCATTCGACCACATTCGGCTGCCACCCTCCATTCGGGCTGGACAGGAGCCATTCGCCCTTGCCATTCGCTCCTCCTCATTCTGGAAGCAGGTTCGGCCGAAGGAGAACCCATTCGGCATGACTGGCCATACGGCCTAGACAATCAGTCGACCTAGAGCTTTGTTTCAGCCACCCTTTCTCTTGTTCGACCGACTCATCATGTAAACATGACTAATTGGCCCACAGGTCAAACAGCCCTTCTTGGCCCAACAGCGACTAATCAGGCCCAACAGAGGTTTCATTCGGCCCAACATGTGATCTGGCCCACTATTCATGTTTCATGGCCAACAGATTCTTTGACCCAACTTGTTTTTAGCCCAACAGTATTTGTCTTGGCCCCAGCATCATTTATTTTGGCCACTGTAGTTCGGCCCAGTCACTAGGTCCACTATTTGGGCCCAAGGCCTACTGTCCGTTCCAGATTCATTGACGTGGCCCAATAGTTTGATTTGGCCCAATTTCAATACTTCGGCCCACGTACATATTATTCGGCCCAAGAGGCTAATTGGATCCACTTAACTCAAGACTCTGAACCAACACTTAACCATAATGTTGTAAAGGATAACATGCATGGGTGGGGTAACAAATACTACAAAGGTGGCAAGGTTGGGTTTGGGTTCCTCAAGTCTAAACCAATGTGTTATTGAATAATTCAAAGAATAATTTTAAGAAGTCATAACAAAAGAAACAATTATAGTATAAAGCTATGTTACAAGAAGCTAAGGATTAATAATAATTAATCTAAAAGCTAAGTTTTATACAGAGAATTCTTTTATTATGACTTTTACTCAAGAGGATCATAAAACCAATAACAAATGTGCAAACCCAAACCTAGTGGGTTAAGTGTTGACAAAAATCCATAACAAGTAAACGAGGCCGAATAACGACCGAGACTTACGCGTATTAGCCAAGGTTTATGGCTAACACCTACCCACACACAAATCCTTACAAACATATACTTATAAGTACAAACAACGTGAAATCAATACAGGATCGTGAAAACAAATTCAAGTACAATCAAGAGCGCGTGCATTCTCGTGTAAGCTAAGTCAACCCTCAACAACTACAAGGTGAGTTCATATGCCCCTTTTCTTTAATCTTTGTTGATTTTAAACTCTCGGGGCTGAGAAACATGCTTTACTTTTATTTATTTAAAAGTTTTGCTTACATATTGTTAATACTTTGATTATTTGATATTAAATTGCTTATTATCATAAATCATTGTATGCATGCTTTTTTGAATTCAAGAATACAGGAAAGATAAGATGATGATGATATTTTTAATATCATAACTCATCGATACAATAGAATAACTTGGTAGTAAGTTAACTCTTACAACACTTAGTTATTCTTACAAGAAATGACATTGTAACAATTACAAGGAAACATGATGACATGATTACAAGAGCAAAACACAAGAATGATATAAAGATAATATATCTTTATTACATCATTCAATACAAGGGTTAAATAAGTGTAATAAGACTAGATCTTATAATACTTAACCTTACAACTCAACACATATTACAAGAAGAACAAGGAACATGGAATGATAATCATGATAACATAATTTCATGATAAAAACATCATTCACTCAATCAATTAACATAACCTAATAAGACTAGTTCTTATTTAATTTTGTTAATACTACGGAGAACATATGACAATGAGAACAAGAGTACAAGAGAATACAATCACAATTAATTACATTTGACCTGTTTGCATTATATCACTTCAATCATGTGCCAATTTGTTCAAGTTGATCATGTAAGCCCCTTTAATTCGTTGACCAGTTAGTTTGACGTGACTAAACCGACGATAGCATAGTGGTACCATAGGTTTGACAAACCTCTAGCTTGTAGGGCTAGTATGTTGATCGTATTGATTCATTGGCCGGTAACGTATGACCGGTGCAGGGCGACCTCAAGTCTGGTTCTGGTAAGCGACACATGGTGATATTAATCTACAGTGATAAGTAATTAATCCAGCGAAAACCCTATTGACTAGTAGGTTGAGAAGGTGATCTGCGCTCATGTTACACTACTAGTAATAGATTTCGTTGAGGACAATAGACATACAAAGTGGTAGAGATAAATTGGATGCATTGAAGTCTGATTACGTGAGGATTTCAATGGATTCCTTTTAGGCTCTATGCACTATGGTTCAAGGACAAGTTGCAAGGGGTTAACTCACACTCTTAATACTTAATAGAGTAACATCAGTTAACCCACCTCAAGTATAGAATAATACAAGGAATAGATTTCATTAATCTAAAATCCTTAACATCTGGAGGGTTATCAATACTATGAATTGATAATTAAACCCCATACAATATATTATTCTATCAATCAATACAACAACTGAATACATATCAAACACGATGAATAAACGGTTAATGGATATCTTTAGTTGTATCGCAAGTGGGGTAGAACTTGACTGAGTGTGTGGTGGGATAGCGTTTGGGCTTGACCCTTGCATGATTCCCTATATATAAGCATACTTGATCAGGTGATACACTACTTGTACATATAACTAAGGAGAGGCCATTGGGTGGTACAGATGAAACAAGTATTACAAGTAACAAGTATAACATTGTGGATGTGTGCATGATCAATTCAATGGTTTTCAATTTACTTACTTATGAACTCACCAACCTAGTGTTGACTTTGTTTAAATGCATGTTTTCTCAGGTGACGAACAGGCGTAGATACAATTATGCAAGTGTTAAGCTAGAGGACTTATAGAAGACCTAGCTTACTTTTGATTGCATAATTTTGGATGACAAACAGTGAATCACTTTTGTATATCTTGTACAGTTCAAGATATAAACTCATTGATTCTTTTTGATTAGAGTTACTTAGTTAAATTATGATGTACAATGTAATTTAACTTTGTAATTCTATTTCATGTCATGATTAGCATTTCTCATTTATATCTCATGTGCTATGTAAACAATCTGATCAATTGATTATCACTCAAAGATATCGCGCCCCGGGAACCTTCCGCCCGACAGGAAAACACGATCCGTTCCCGCCGGCCCGGGGTGTGACAGATTGGTATCAGAGCCATAGTTATAGAGAAATATAGGTCATATTATTTGAACGGTTTGACCTAGACTATAACCTAGGGACCTCATGTAGAGACTATGTGATATAGGATTCTATTTGCATATGCTTTCTGCATCTGATCACTGCACTAACCGATTTTCTTTCGGTTATGATCAGAATGCCGCCCAGGAAGCAACCGACTACGCAGACTTCAGCACCACATTCCTCGACACCAACACCACCTGACTCTCCTCCACATTCACCACCACCTCCACCTCCTCCTCCTCCTCCACACTCTCCACCACCAAGCTCAAGCAATGTTCAGATGATAGATCCTGCTACTATCGCCTTGGCAACCCTCCTGAGTACTCAACTAACAAGCCAACTGAAAGATGTCATCCCAAAGATGATAAACAGGATTCAAGGCCACGGCAACATTTCTGGCCATACTACAGGAGAGGCTAGTGGAACCACTAGTCATACTTCGGACTACTCCTACAAGTCTTTTGTAGGATGCAAACCCCCAAGTTTCACAGGAGTCGAAGGAGCTGTTGGACTGATCCAATGGCTAGAAAAGATGGAGAACACTCTGGACATTAGCAACTGTTCAGAACACCATAAAGTTCGCTATGCAGCTGGTTCATTCAGCAAGCGAGCATTGACATGGTGGAATGCTCAGATTCGAGCAAAGGGAAGGGATGAAGCAATGGCGATGCCATGGGCAGAATTTAAGCTTCTTATGAGGAACGAATTCTGTCCGAAACACGAACTACAGCTGCTGGAGACTGAACTCTCGAACCATGTAATGAAGGGAGCTGATCATATGACCTTCACCACTCGCTATCATGAGTTGGTAGCTTTGGTGCCAGAAATGGTACCAACATTGGAAAAGCTGATTGACCGTTATGTGGCAGGATTACCTTCTTGCATCCAAAGTATCGTGTTGGCTGCTTATCCTGCTACTTTGGAGGCTGCTATCTCCCTATCAGCTAAACTTACAAAGGTGATGGTAAGGTCTGGAGTTCTAAAGGATGAGACTGAAACAGCCAAAGCTGGAACTTCCAAGAAGTCGGATAAATGTCCGGCTAAGAAACAAAAAGTGGCAAGGAACTTTGCTGCCACTACTCAAGCGCCAATGCTTAATCAGCCACCACCACTACAAGTCAGGAAGCCCTACACTGGCACTGCACCCTTGTGCAATACTTGTCAGTATCATCACGCGCCAAACTCTCAGTGCATGCAATGCACAAACTGTGGAAAGTTTGGCCACTGGGCAAACCGCTGCAGGAGCACGGGAGCTCCAAACAGAAACAACAATGCAGCTACTACTGCTGCTGCTACTGATCGCAGGTCTTGCTACAACTGTGGTGAACCTGGTCACTTCTCTAGAGATTGTCCCAAGAGAAATCAACAAAGGGCTCAAGCACCAAGAGGACGAGCCTTTCAAATAGGAGCTGCTGCAGCTAGACAAGACCCGAACGTCATTACGGGTACATTTCTTCTATCTGATTTTTATGCCTCTATATTATTTGATACTGGTGCAGATCAGAGTTTTATCTCATCCGATTTTGCTAGCCATCTTAATCATGTTGAGGAATCATTAGACTCCCCTTATACTATTGAGATAGCTAATGGCAAACAGATTTCAGTTGGCACAGTACTTAGAAATTGCCCACTAACACTTGGTGATCATACATTTTCCATCGACTTGATACCGATGGAGCTGGGCAGTTTCGACATCATCATTGGAATGGATTGGCTAACTCTTAACCGAGTTGAGTTCATCTGTTCCGATAAACTACTACGTATTCCCATGGAAAACAATGAGGTCTTGGAGATTCGTGGAGACCAAGCGAAACGCAGTGTCAAGATAATCTCGTGCATGAAAGCTCGCAAGTGCTTACGGAAACAATGTGTGGCATTCCTAGCTCACGTGATTCAGAAAGACAAGAAAGCAATCATGATTCAAGATGTACCGATTGTGAGAGATTTTACAGAAGTGTTTCCGGATGACTTACCGGGACTGCCACCCGAGAGATCGGTGCAGTTCCGCATCGATTTGATTCCGGGAGCAACTCCTGTAGCCAAGTCTCCCTACAGACTCGCACCATCGGAGATGCAAGAGTTGTCCAACCAGTTGCAAGAACTTCTCGATAAAGGATTCATCCGACCGAGTTTTTCCCCGTGGGGAGCTCCGGTTATTTTTGTGAAAAAGAAGGATGGAACTTTCAGAATGTGCATCGATTATCGAGAGCTCAACAAACTCACCATCAAGAATCGATACCCGTTACCGAGGATTGATGATTTGTTTGATCAGTTACAAGGAGCACAATCCTTTTCGAAGATAGACCTGAGATCAGGCTATCATCAGCTCTGGATTCAAGAGGAAGACATACCAAAGACGGCCTTTCGTACCCGATATGGTCATTACGAATTCATGGTGATGCCATTCGGATTGACGAACGCACCGGCTGTGTTCATGGACTTGATGAACCGGGTGTGCAAGCCGTATCTAGATCAGTTTGTTATCGTCTTTATTGATGATATACTGATTTATTCAAAGAACAAGAAGGAACACGAGCAACACCTCAGGACAGTTTTGGAGCTTCTGAAAGAAGAACGACTCTATGCCAAATTCTCCAAGTGTGAATTTTGGTTAAGAGAAGTTCAGTTTTTGGGTCACGTGATTAACAGTGATGGTATTCACGTGGATCCTGCCAAGATAGAAGCAATCAAGAACTGGGATGTGCCTACAACACCGACAGAGATCCGATCATTCTTGGGATTGGCAGGTTATTACAGGAGATTTATCTCGAATTTCTCTAAGATAGCCTTGCCTCTCACCAAACTCACACAGAAGTCTGAACCTTTTGTGTGGACTCATAAACAAGAAGAGGCATTCCAGACACTGAAACAAAGATTGTGCAATGCTCCAATCCTAACACTCCCATAAGGCAGTGATGACTTTGTAGTTTACTGTGATGCTTCCCATCAGGGACTCGGATGTGTTTTGATGCAACGAGACAAAGTTATTGCTTATGCCTCACGACAACTGAAGATACATGAGAAGAATTACACGACACACGATCTTGAACTGGGAGCTGTGGTTTTTGCACTAAAGATTTGGAGACATTACCTTTATGGTACCAAGTGCACTATCTTCACAGATCACAAGAGTTTACAACACATATTTGATCAAAAGGAGCTCAACATGAGACAGAGACGTTGGGTTGAGCTTCTGAACGATTACGATTGTGTGATCAAATACCATCCGGGCAAAGCAAATGTTGTTGCAGATGCTTTGAGTCGGAAGGAAAGAGTCAAACCCTTACGTGTTCGCGCAATGGGAATGACAGTGCAAACAAGTTTGAGAGATCATATTTTACAAGCACAACAGGAGGCAGTGGCAAGAGACAATCTGAAACGCGAACTCGATTGTGGAGCCGAGAAACATTTCGAGACAAGACAAGATGGAGTTATCTATTATCTGGATCGTGTTTGGATTCCGGCAGCAGATGAACTTCGAACACTCATTCTTGACGAGGCACACAAGACACGCTATTCAGTTCATCCTGATGCCGATAAGATGTACCAAGATCTTAGGTCATTTTATTGGTGGCCGGGTATGAAGAAAGACATTGCCACTTATGTTGGCAAATGTCTCACATGTGCTAAAGTCAAAGCTGAACACCAGAAGCCTTCGGGTTTACTGGAACAACCAGAAATACCACAATGGAAGTGGGAACAAATAGCTATGGATTTCATTACCAAGCTACCCCGCACTTCCAGCGGACACGATTCGATTTGGGTTATCATTGATAGATTAACCAAGTCCGCACATTTCTTACCGATCAGAGAGACTTACAAGATGGAGAAACTTGCAAGACTATACATTGATGAAATAGTAGTGAGGCATGGTGTGCCACTATCTATTATTTCAGACCGGGACAGTCGATTTACTTCGCGGTTCTGGCAATCATTGCAACAATCCTTAGGGACAAGTGTTAACTTGAGCACTACTTATCATCCACAAACGGATGGACAAAGCGAGCGCACCATTCAAACCCTAGAGGATATGTTGAGAACATGCATCCTAGACTTCGGTGGAAGTTGGGACACACACTTACCTCTCATTGAGTTCTCCTACAACAATAGCTACCACAGCAGTATTGGATGTGCTCCTTTTGAAGCACTTTATGGTAGAAAATGTCGGTCTCCAATTTGTTGGACCGAAGTAGGAGACAACAGAATCATTGGGCCTGAACTTACTCAGGAAACTACTGATAAGATTGCCCAGATACAACAACGATTACAAGCAACACGTAGCCGCCAAAAGAGTTACGCAGACAAATGGCGCAAGCCTTTGGAATTCGATGTGGGTGACCGAGTTATGTTGAAAGTGTCCCCATGGAAAGGCGTAGTTCGTTTTGGGGCTAAAGGCAAACTAGCACCTCAGTATGTTGGACCGTTTGAGATTACTCAACGCATAGGTCCTGTGGCATACAGACTCAGACTCCCTGATGAACTCAGTGGAGTACACGATGTATTTCATGTATCAAATCTCAAGAGGTGTCTAGCAGATGAAACATTGATCATACCATTGGAAGAGATACAAATTGATGAACAACTACATTTCATTGAAGAACCTGTAGAGATTATGGAACGTGAAGTCAAGAGACTGAAACGAAGCCGTATCCCTATTGTAAAGGTTCGATGGAACTCCAAGCGTGGACCAGAGTTTACCTGGGAGCGCGAGGACAACATGAAAGCAAAGTATCCCCACCTGTTTGAGAATTGAAGCCCGACTTAAATGCTTAAATTTCGGGACGAAATTTCTTTAACAAGGGGAGACTGTAACAGCAAGTACCAGATCGTCCGGCAAGTCCGTACGGTATGTGTACTTTCACTTTATACTATGTATAAATACATGTGCATGAACAGTTGTCGTATTAACAGAATTCTGAATACAATACACAGTTGTACGTATTTTAGTGTAAACTTAAATGTATTAAGTACAACACACATTTGAAACATTAGTTGTGTTTATTAAGTGAAAACTTAATAACAGTTAACACAACGAATCAAGAGAAATAACAGTTTACAAGTGAACAACGAGAACATATCGGTTGCGATCTGATGTCCACAGATGACAGGAATCAGATGGCCGACGAATCAGTACAAGAACAATGTGAAAACAGGATGTTTAGTTGAGTCCGACAGTGAGGAAACACAATTTAAACACAAATGCAGTGTTATTTCAGAATAACGAACTGACAGTGTGTTTGCGTGGATGACGATTCACACAAACATATCTGTGAGTTTAGAGTTCTGAAATAATGACTGAAAAGTAGAAAACAAAAGTCAGAAAGCAAAACCATCGTCGTATTCGTTCGGGTGACGATTCGAACGAATTACGCGCGACGCGATCTGACGAAACGAAAACGAAACACGATACGATACGATAATAATTTAATAAAATAAAACATTTTAACATTTTACAATTTTGAAACTCATCAAATTAGATTAAATTAACTCATTTTTTATTTATTTCGTTTAAATTACGCGTAATTTTTCGAAAACGTAACGAAAACGCGAACCGAGCAACAAAAACGAACCCGAACTCACTCGTGGTATAAATAATTTAAGTGAGTCCATTCTTCTCATTTTCACTTCATCTTCCCCACACAAAAACCCTATTCCCGGTTTCAAGATCCACCACCATTTTTCACCTTCTCTCTTCCATATCTTCCTCATTTCTCCACCAAATCACCTCATCTTTGGACCAAATCGAAGCTCTTAACCTCTACTACATGAAAGTACAACCGATCTAGAAAGATACCCGCTGAAAATCAAGGTATTTGAGCTCAAACATTTCGAAAAATAGGGTTTTCACCCTTGTTTAAATCCCACGAGTCCCAACCGGTTTTGGACCTGTTCTTTCAACCTTAACCTCTAAAAAAAAAAGAAATGCACCCTTGATTTCCACCGCCATGGAACACCACTATCCACCCCATCATGACCGTGGGAACCACCTGGGCGGCGGTTGGCCGAAGCAACCCGATCAGGCCGCCGAATGGCCCTTGGCCGAAGGAGTTAGGCCGAATGACCTCATACGCAGCCTCACTCACTCGGCTACCCTCATCTTCATTCGAGGCTCTCCTTCATTCGACCAACTACAGTCGCCGCCATTCGCCACTGCCACCCATTCGACCACATTCGGCTGCCACCCTCCATTCGGGCTGGACAGGAGCCATTCGCCCTTGCCATTCGCTCCTCCTCATTCTGGAAGCAGGTTCGGCCGAAGGAGAACCCATTCGGCATGACTGGCCATACGGCCTAGACAATCAGTCGACCTAGAGCTTTGTTTCAGCCACCCTTTCTCTTGTTCGACCGACTCATCATGTAAACATGACTAATTGGCCCACAGGTCAAACAGCCCTTCTTGGCCCAACAGCGACTAATCAGGCCCAACAGAGGTTTCATTCGGCCCAACATGTGATCTGGCCCACTATTCATGTTTCATGGCCAACAGATTCTTTGACCCAACTTGTTTTTAGCCCAACAGTATTTGTCTTGGCCCCAGCATCATTTATTTTGGCCACTGTAGTTCGGCCCAGTCACTAGGTCCACTATTTGGGCCCAAGGCCTACTATCCGGTCCAGATTCATTGACGTGGCCCAATAGTTTGATTCGGCCCAATTTCAATACTTCGGCCCACGTACATATTATTCGGCCCAAGAGGCTAATTGGATCTACTTAACTCAAGACTCTGAACCAACACTTAACCACAATGTTGTAAAGGATAACATGCATGGGTGGGGTAACAAATACTACAAAGGTGGCAAGGTTGGGTTTGGGTTCCTCAAGTCTAAACCAATGTGTTATTGAATAATTCAAAGAATAATTTTAAGAAGTCACAACAAAAGAAACAATTATAGTATAAAGCTATGTTACAAGAAGCTAAGGATTAATAATAATTAATCTAAAAGCTAAGTTTTATACTGAGAATTCTTTTATTATGACTTTTACTCAAGAGGATCATAAAACCAATAACAAAATGTGCAAACCCAAACCTAGTGGGTTAAGTGTTGACAAAAATCCATAACAAGTAAACGAGGCCGAATAACGACCGAGATTTACGCGTATTAGCCAAGGTTTATGGCTAACACCTACCCACACACAAATCCTTACAAACGTATAC
Organism: Mikania micrantha; assembly: GCA_009363875.1. Classification (NCBI taxonomy): domain Eukaryota; kingdom Viridiplantae; phylum Streptophyta; class Magnoliopsida; order Asterales; family Asteraceae; genus Mikania; species Mikania micrantha. Next base: position 116,685,067 of record CM018691.1, on the reverse strand, counting down.
TTATAAGTACAAACAACGTGAAATCAATACAGGATCGTGAAAACAAATTCAAGTACAATCAAGAGCGCGTGCATTCTCGTGTAAGCTAAGTCAACCCTCAACAACTACAAGGTGAGTTCATATGCCCCTTTTCTTTAATCTTTATTGATTCTAAACTCTCGGGGCTGAGAAACATGCTTTACTTTTATTTATTTAAAAGTTTTGCTTACATATTGTTAATACTTTGATTATTTGATATTAAATTGCTTATTATCATAAATCATTGTATGCATGCTTGTTTGAATTCAAGAATACAGGAAAGATAAGATGATGATGATATTTTTAATATCATAACTCATCGATACAATAGAATAACTTGGTAGTAAGTTAACTCTTACAACACTTAGTTATTCTTACAAGAAAGACATTGTAACAATTACAAGGAAACATGATGACATGATTACAAGAGCAAAACACAAGAATGATATAAAGATAATATATCTTTATTACATCATTCAATACAAGGGTTAAATAAGTGTAATAAGACTAGATCTTATAATACTTAACCTTACAACTCAACACATATTACAAGAAGAACAAGGAACATGGAATGATAATCATGATATCATAATTTCATGATAACAACATCATTCACTCAATCAATTAACATAACCTAATAAGACTAGTTCTTATTTAATTTTGTTAATACTACGGAGAACATATGACAATGAGAACAAGAGTACAAGAGAATACAATCACAATTAGTTACATTTGACCTGTTTGCATTATATCACTTCAATCATGTGCCAATTTGTTCAAGTTGATCATGTAAGCCCCTTTAATTCGCTGACCAGTTAGTTTGACGTGACTAAACCGACGATAGCATAGTGGTACCATAGGTTTGACAAACCTCTAGCTTGTAGGGCTAGTATGTTGATCGTATTGATTCATTGGCCGGTAACGTATGACCGGTGACAGGGCGACCTCAAGTCAGGTTCTGGTAAGCGACACATGGTGATATTAATCTACAGTGATAAGTAATTAATCCAGCGAAAACCCTATTGACTAGTAGGTTGAGAAGGTGATCTGCCCTCATGTTACACTACTAGTAATAGATTTCGTTGAGGACAATAGACATACAAAGTGGTAGAGATAAATCGGATGCATTGAAGTCTGATTACGTGAGGATTTCAATGGATTCCTTTTAGGCTCTATGCACTATGGTTCAAGGACAAGTTGCAAGGGGTTAACTCACACTCTTAATACTTAATAGAGTAACATCAGTTAACCCACCTCAAGTATAGAATAATACAAGGAACAGATTTCATTAATTTAAAATCCTTAACATCTGGAGGGTTATCAATACTATGAATTGATAATTAAACCCCATACAATATATTATTCTATCAATCAATACAACAACTAAATACATATCAAACACGATGAATAAACGGGTAATGGATATCTTTAGTTGTATCGCAAGTGGGGTAGAACTTGACTGAGTGTGTGGTGGGATAGCGTTTGGGCTTGACCCTTGCGTGATTCCCTATATATAAGCATACTTGATCAGGTGATACACTACTTCTACATATAACTAAGGAGAGGCCATTGGGTGGTACAGATGAAACAAGTATTACAAGTAACAAGTATAACATTGTGGATGTGTGCATGATCAATTCAATGGTTTTCAATTTACTTACTTATGAACTCACCAACCTAGTGTTGACTTTGTTTAAATGCATGTTTTCTCAGGTGACGAACAGGCGTAGATACAATTATGCAAGTGTTAAGCTAGAGGACTTATAGAAAACCTAGCTTACTTTTGATTGCATACTTTTGGATGACAAACAGTGAATCACTTTTGTATATCTTGTACAGTTCAAGATATAAACTCATTGATTCTTTTTTATTAGAGTTACTTAGTTAAATTATGATGTACAATGTAATTTAACTTTGTAATTCTATTTCATGTCATGATTAGCATTTCTCATTTATATCTCATGTGCTATGTAAACAATCTGATCAATTGATTATCACTCAAAGATATCGCGCCCCGGGAACCTTCCGCCCGACGGGAAAACACGATCCGTTCCCGCCGGTGTGACAAATACGTTCGATCTGTTCATTGTGAGGGATCAAAAGCATAAGGCTTTTGATCCTCACACTCCTACGGTTCTAAAGACGTATTACATACCTGGTTTGATGATCGTTGGAGTGGGGTTCGAGTTACGCAGAAACCTCGGCCGTTCCTTGGCTCCAATCACGATCAACGCTTGTTATGTGTCTTTGTTTTCAGTCCAGACAGGTTCGGAATAGTGCAATGGTACTAGGGATGTGCTGTGATTCGAGTTTTACAGTGGATTTGGTCGAGTTTGATTTTACGGTCGAGCGTGATTATTCAAGGAAAGGATTGGGGGTTTAATTGGATTGATTTCGAGTAAATGATGATTGCAAGTTGTTAGAGTGTGCGAATACTTTCCAAAACGATCGTAGGTGAGCTGTATTATGGTTGAAATCGCATGGATTCGAAAATGGGTTGAAACCGGATCATGGGTCGGCTGGGTGAGGAGATCGAGTGAAGGGGGGTTGGTTTGGGTAAATTGCAAATCTGGTCCCTCATGTTTTGAATGCTATATATTTTCCTTTAAACCTTTTTAAAGCTTAAAATTAGTTTAAAATTTGACAGAATTTACCCCTATCTTTTTATAATATATTGTTATTGATTTTCATAACTTAGGTTTTATAAATTCATATTATTTTATGTTAAAACAAATAAAAGTTTATAAAATCCTAGACCTTTCTTTATTGTTATTGTTTTTTTATTATTATTATTATTATTATTATTATTATTATTATTATTATTATTATTATTATTATTATTATTTATTTTATTCTTAAAGCTTAAAATATATATATATATATATATATATATATAAATATATATATATATTAACGGTTATAAAACACTTATTTTCTTTTAAAGCTTTATGGTTTAGTATCAATTGTTTACAAAGTTTATATCATCTTTAGTAATTGTTATTACTAAGTTATTTATTTTTGACTTAGCTTTATAAACTGAACCTCATTATTTTATTTCTAATATTTTATTGATTAAATGTTTACAATAGTACCTATATATATTTTTATTAATTATCACATAGCTTTGTGTTTAATAATTACATAAAAAAAACAAACAAATAACTCAAACTTTGCTTTATTATAATTTAGTCACGATTACATTTATTAAATTTTCGAAACAAACCCTAGGGATTACATATGGTGACGCCGGAGTACAAAAAGATTGAGCAGTTCATCAGTGGGCTGCCAGAGCAGATTCAGAGCATGGTAACTGCATCTGATCTCACCACCATCCAACCGTTGATTAGACTGGCTCACAAACTAACCGATCAAGCGGTAGCCCAGGGCAAGCTACCCAAGCGAGGCGAACATCTGAAACCTCAGGAGAGCCAAAAACCGAAATGGGAACCCAGCCATCATCAATCCCACCAATCTCATCAACAACAGCAGCGATCTGCACCTGCTCGAGCTTTCACTGCCACCCAACCCGATGATAAGGGGAAGGGTGTGTACCAAGGAAAATACCCTCTGTGCAATAGATGTTCTTATCACCACTTCGGGCAGTGCGAACGACATCGTTGCCTGTAGTGCGGACGACATGGCCACATGGCCAAGGACTGTAGATCCAAGTTTCCTATCAACAACAACAACCCCAACCAGAATCAGAACAACAACAACAATCAGAACACCCTCAGAGGGTGTTATGAATGCGGAAAGCCGGGGCATATGAGGAGGGATTGCCCTCAAATGAAGAAAGCCGGAGGGGGAGCGGCGAAGGGCCGAGCATTTGTGGTTGGCTCGGGGGAAGCTAAGGATGACCCCAACATCGTAACCGGTACGTTTCTTTTAAATAATGTATATGCTAGTATATTATTTGATACCGGTGCCGATAGGGGCTTTATATCTAGTGAGTTTAGTGAATTGCTAGATATTACCCCAACACCACTTGACTTTAAGTATACCATAGAGTTAGCCGACGGCAAGTTGATTGAGACACAACACATCTTTCGAGGATGCGTCATGGTGTTGGTGGATCACGAACTCGAAATCGATTTGATGCCGGTAACTCTCGGGAGCTTCGATGTGGTCGTTGGAATGGATTGGTTATCCGCAAACCAAGCTGAGATCGTATGCAACGAGAAGATCGTACGAGTAACGTTGCAGAACGGAGAACAGATCTCGATTCAGGGAGAACGACGGGGAGTACCTCTAAACATCATGTCATGCATGAAGGCCAACAAGTACATACAAAAGGGATAACTGCTATACTAGCCCTCATCGCAGAACAACCGAAGAAAGAAAGGAACATTGAGGACATCGATGTAGTCCGAGACTTTCCCGAAGTATTTCCCGAAGATCTACCTGGACTACCACCGAAATGACAAGTCGAGTTCCAGATAGACCTCACTCCAGGGGCAGCACCGATTGCTAAAGCTCCATACCGACTAGCACCGACGGAGATGCAGGAGCTGTCTAACCAGTTGCAGGAACTATTGGACAAAGGATTTATCAGACCGAGCTTGCCACCATGGGGAGCACCTGTGACACCCCGTAATTTCCAGGTCAGCTTCTCATTTATTTAAATGTTTATTTAAATTCCTTATGTACACGTGGCACTAGAATTAGTTTAATTTAGTGTGACACGTGGCACGATAGTACGAACATTGAGACACGACAGGATAATTCAAGGAATTATCGGCAAACAGCACACACGTGTCAAAACACACGAACGTTGGTGAACATCACAACACTTGAGCACAGAAGCACCTCACAAGTCAATTATGGCTAGTAATTGACTATTAGAGTCCAAACGACGCTCGAACGATGTTCTACAGTCAAGAAATGGGCGAGAATGGGCCCAGAACAACAAAACAAGCTTATTGGGCTTGACAAAACAAGCTTATTGCATTTCACACACATGCAAGTGTTAAATCACACATGCAAGCACTACACCATCACATGCACGAATTTATTTTCTGGGTTTGTTGATTTCACGATGTTTCTTGATGATCTATGGTGTTTAGATTTAGTTTTATGACGATCTATGATGATGTGTGTCATTAGGATGCTTGATTTGGTCATAACTTGGTGAAATAGTCACATGCATGTGCAATCTAATGCATTTTTGATGATCTTGAAGGATGATATATGACTATAAATGTTATTGGTGATGATCTACATGGTTGAATGTCATTGGAGTGGTTAAAACTAGGATTTTAATAAATCTTTCTATATTTAGAAACTTTTTACTTAAGAAATGGTGATTTGGTGACAATGATGGTCATGCATGTGTATGGGAATATTGTTTTAATGTATTTAGAATGATATTGAAGGTTAGGATATGACTTTGATAATGTTTATTGTCATTTTGACAAAGTTACTATATTTAGTAACTTTTCGGGTCGGAATAATGATAGGAGACGATTTGACTATATTGGTATGTTTAAAATGATGCTAGATTGATTATAATGATGATTAATGATGCTAAGATGGTTTAGAAATAGTAAATGGTTATTTCTATGCTAAAAACTAAAAGTTACTAGTTTTAGTAACTTTATTTTTACAAAAATCGATTTGTAAACATGATGTGTGATTCGAGCATGCTAAATGGCATATTATCTTATAATATGATGAATAGATGCTAAGTTAGGTGGTTTCCGATGTCACGTATGCTATAAATGGAAACTTTCCATTTTAGGAAACTTTTATGTGCTAACTTGTTATAAACGACTTATGTGAATTCGTATGATGATGTGTTATGTGTTAACATGATCACGTAGGACTAACGAGCATGCTAGAACTTTAAAACCGATATGCTTTGTGAACTTTCCAAAAATGGAAACTTACTATAAATAGTAAGTTGTCCATAGACGCGACTTGCGTGTTTTGCACACGACAAACACTTACACGATTGCTACACGATTCACAACCGTCACACGGTTCACCAACGGGTCGTTGACTTGACACGGTCAACTCTGGTCAAACACGGTCAAACACGGTCAATATGGACCAACACGATCAAACACGGTCAATGTGGACCAACACGAGCAAGCATGGTCATTGTGGACCGACACGGACAAACATGCACAACTAAGGGTTGTTGGCACAAACACGAGCACTAACACGAACACTAGCACGGTCACATACACGAACTCACGTATGGTGTACGATATAGGTTTCCGGTGACCGACTACACTACTTGACGCTTCAGGAGCTTACGCTTACACTTGATTACTTCACTAAGGTGAGTTTACGGCCCCTCTTTACTCTTTTTCAAACGCTTTTAAATAGGGGGAGAATACTAGTTACATCGAGTCAAACATTTATTACTGTACAAACATATTTGGTGTATGCTGGTTTATTGGACAAACATTAAGTGTTGAACTCGTAACAAGCCCTCACAAAGTCTTACCGTTAATGTACAAACAACGTGGTAGATTTGGATGGATCCATTAGAGTTGTGGTGTTCGCTTTGAAGATCTGGCGACACTACTTATATGGCACGAAATGCACTATCTTTACCGATCATAAGAGTCTACAACACATATTCGACCAGAAAGAGTTGAACATGAGACAACGAAGGTGGGTTGAACTCATAGGCGATTATGATTGCGCTATCAAGTAGCATCCCGGTAAAGCAAACGTAGTGGCTGACGCATTGAGTCGAAAGGAAACAACCAAACGCGTGCGTGCGCTACAACTCACAATTCATTCTGAGCTACCAAATCAAATCCGACACACACAGCAAGAAGCTCTGAAAACAGAGAACCTCTCTCTCGAAGCCATGCGTGGTATGGATAAACAACTGAAGGCAAAGGACGACGGAGCATATTACCTAGCGGATCGAATTTGGATTCCATGCTACGGGGGATTGAGAGGGGTAGTGATGGATGAAGCCCACAAGAGCCGGTATTCTGTACATCCAGGCTCTGACAAAATATACCATGACTTGAAAACAACCTACTGGTTGCCAAACATGAAAGCTGAGATAGCAACTTACGTGAGTGAGTGTCTAACGTGCTCAAAGGTCAAAGTTGAGTACCAAAAGCCATCAGGACTACTGCAACAACCGGAACTACCAATGTGGAAATGGGAGCAAATTTCCATGGATTTCATCACTAAACTGCCGAAGACGGCCAGTGGTTGCGATACCATCTGGGTTATCGTAGACCGACTGACAAAGTCTGCACATTTCCTACCCATCAAGGAGACTGACAAGTTGGACAAACTCACTCGAATTTATCTGAAGGAAGTGGTTACTAGACATGGAGTGCCAATCTCAATTATATCTGGTCGCGACAGTCGATTCACGTCGCACTTCTGGAAGTCTCTGCATAAGGCTTTGGGTACGAGATTGGATATGAGTACCGCTTACCGCCCACAGACTGATGGGCAGAGTGAACGCACCATACAGACACTAGAAGACATACTTCGTGCATGTGTTATTGACTTTGGAAATAGCTGGGAGACTCACCTACCGGTAGTTGAGTTTTCATATAACAACAGCTACCACACTAGCATCCAAGCTGCACCATTCGAGGCACTTTACGGACGAAAGTGTCGATCACCCATCTGCTGGGCGGAAGTTGGAGACAGCCAACTGACCGGTCCAGAACTGGTGCACGAAACAACTGAAAAGATCGTGCAAATACGCAAACGGATGGCAGCAGCTCAAGACAGACAGAAAAAGCTATGCTGATAAACGACGCAAACCGTTAGAGTTCCAGGTGGGGGATAGAGTGCTACTCAAGGTCTCGCCTTGGAAGGGAGTAATACGGTTTGGCAAACGAGGCAAGTTAAACCCTCGCTACATTGGACCTTTCGAGATTACTAAACGAATAGGCCCTGTGGCCTACGAGCTAAAGCTGCCAGACAAGCTGAGCAGCGTTCACAACGTGTTTCACATCTCGAATCTCAAAAAGTGCCTGTCTGATGAGACACTTGTTATTCCTCTCGAGGAAATTCAGATCGACGAACAATTAAACTTCGTTGAAGAACCGGTTGAAATTATGGACCGGGAGACCAAGAAACTCAAGCTCAGCAAGATTCCGATTGTGAAAGTGCGATGGAATTCGCGACGAGGACCGGAATTCACGTGGGAACGTGAAGACCAGATGAAACAAAAGTACCCACGCCTGTTCGCGGAACAGACAAACACTGACAACACAAGTTGAATTTCGGGACGAAATTCTTTCTAACATGGGGAGGATGTGACACCCCGTAATTTCCAGGTTAGCTTCTCATTTATTTAAATGTTTATTTAAATGCCTTATGTACACATGGCACTAGAATTAGTTTAATTTAGTGTGACACGTGGCACGACAGTACAAACATTGAGACACGACAGGATAATTCAAGGAATTATCGGCAAACAGCACACACGTGTCAAAACACACGAACGTTGGTGAACATCACAACACTTGAGCACAGAAGCACCTCACAAGTCAATTATGGCTAGCAATTGACTATTAGAGTCAAAACGACGCTCGAACGATGTTCTACAGTCGAGAAACGGGCGAGAATGGGCCCAGAACAACAAAACAAGCTTATTGGGCTTGACAAATGGGCCAGGCGGTACGCCTGACCCGAGCCTTCAACCTCAGGTGATACGCGCGGATGGAAAATTGAGCGCCTCATCCGGTGCACCCGCGCGTAACGCCTGGCGCCAATGACACATGTCAGGCGATACGCCTGACATCCCTGACAGCTTAAAATCTTCTTGAGCAGCGTAAAATCATCATACACTCTACCCTCATCATTTCAGTCGACACCAGACGCCATCTAGCACGATTTCACCTTCCCCAAACCTCTGCCATCATCTTCTACACCCTCTAAGACCCATTGGAAGCCATTGAAGCCATTTTTGAGGTTCTTGAAGCTTTGGAAGCTTGAAGAAAGACATTGTCGAAGCTCGAGCCCCATATTACCTTCTTGTTCTCACTCAAAACCGCTGTCCAGGAGCTCTAGAGACTGTTCTCATCACCATCTCAGGACCTTTGAAGCTCTAGAAGGTAGCCACACACTCCATGTAGCTTAAAATCATCATTTCACACACATGCAAGTGTTAAATCACACATGCAAGCACTACACCATCACATGCACGAATTTATTTTCTGGGTTTGTTGATTTCACGATGTTTCTTGATGATCTATGGTGTTTAGATTTAGTTTTATTACGATCTATGATGATGTGTGTCATTAGGATGCTTGATTTGGTCATAACTTGGTGAAATAGTCACATGCATGTGCAATCTAATGCATTTTTGATGATCTTCAAGGATGATATATGACTATAAATGTTATTGGTGATGATCTACATGGTTGAATGTCATTGGAGTGGTTAAAACTAGGATTTTAATAAATCTTTCTATATTTAGAAACTTTTTACTTAAGAAATGGTGATTTGGTGACAATGATGGTCATGCATGTGTATGGGAATGTTGTTTTAATGTATTTAGAATGATATTGAAGGTTAGGATATGACTTTGATAATGTTTTTGTCATTTTGAAAAAGTTACTATATTTAGTAACTTTTCGGATCGAAATAATGATAGGAGACGATTTGACTATATTGGTATGTTTAAAATGATGCTAGATTGATTATTATGATGATTAATGATGCTAAGATGGTTTAGAAATAGTAAATGGTTATTTCTATGCTAAAAACTACAAGTTACTATTTTTAGTAACTTTATTTTTACAAAAATCGATTTGTAAACATGATGTGTGATTCGAGCATGCTAAATGGCATATTATGTTATAATATGATGAATAGATGCTAAGTTAGGTGGTTTCCGATGTCACGTATGCTATAAATGGAAACTTTCCATTTTAGGAAACTTTTATGTGCTAACTTGTTATAAATGACTTATGTGAATTCGTATGATGATGTGTTATGTGTTAACATGATCACGTAGGACTAACGAGCATGCTAGAACTTTAAAACCGATATGCTTTGTGAACTTTCCAAAAATGGAAACTTACTATAAATAGTAAGTTGTCCATAGACGCGACTTGCGTGTTTTGCACAATTGCTACACGATTCACAACCGTCACACGGTTCACCAACGGGTCGTTGACTTGACACGGTCAACTCTGGTCAACTCTGGTCAACTCTGGTCAAACACGGTCAAACACGGTCAATGTGGACCAACACGATCAAACACGGTCAATGTGGACCAACACGAGCAAGCATGGTCATTGTGGACCGACACGGACAAACATGCACAACCAAGGGTTGTTGGCACAAACACGAGCACTAACACGAACACTAGCACGGTCACATACACGAACTCACGTACGGTGTACGATATAGGTTTCCGGTGACCGACTACACTACTTGACGCTTCAGGAGCTTACGCTTACACTTGATTACTTCACTAAGGTGAGTTTACGGCCCCTCTTTACTCTTTTTCAAACGCTTTTAAATAGGGGGAGAATACTAGTTACATCGAGTCAAACATTTATTACTGTACAAACATATTTGGTGAATGCTGGTTTATTGGACAAACATTAAGTGTTGAACTCGTAACAAGCCCTCACAAAGTCTTACCGTTAATGTACGAACAACGTGGAAGATTTGGATGGATCCATTAGGGAATGACTAACCCCACGGGGCACTATGTTGACTGGATGTCATAACCCGTGCAAACTCTGACCTAACTTGCTATGTATACGAGACATAGCGGAGGCAAGGACAAACAAGTCTAGTTCGGTAGTGACGCACTGACACTTTGGGTCTAGGGCTCGGTACTAACATTTGATAAACAGCATGACACACTTTCTTACTATATGTATATCAAAACCTGTGAACTCACCAACCATTGTGTTGACACTTTTTCTAACTTGTATTCTCAGGTAACTAGCAAGGCTAGCATGAGGACAGGAATGCACATCTTAACGACGAGCATTAGGGACTTACATGCATTCTGTCATTACTTTTCAAAAACAATTTAACTTTCATTCTGTTTAAGACAATGTTGTATTAAACTTATAATTTTTCCGCTGCATGTCATGACTTATTGATTTCCGCTGCTATGAATTACTTTTCCGCTGCAAACTATTTTATTGAGTGTATGTGTCAAACATGAGATTTGTAAACGCATATAGAGGTGTTCTATATGACCTTGAGCTGTGATTCTGGCCACGTCACACACACGTGGACTGACACCACGAGTGGGAATTTGGGGGTGTGACAGACTGGTATCAGAGCCTTGGTTATAGAGAACTATGTTTGCATGTAGTAAACTTAGACTATAGCCATTGCTCAACTTTAGACACTACACATAGAACCTTGCACATTGATGATATTATTGCTTATATTGAATTATAGTTTACTAACTTGAGACTTACAGGGATGGCCAACAACGAAGACACCAACAGGAGCTCGAGCAGACGCTCGGCAACTAATGACTTGACTGAGAGCCGCCGACGAGTCCACGACATAGTGGCTCAAGTGGACGCTGAAATGGACAGGCGAGCTAGGGACGCAGCACGAGCCCGACACTGGGGATGGCTACCCACGATGATACAGGAGTGGATTATCGGGGAGAGGGTACCTTCATACCGTTTCCCTGGCGATACCACTCCAGGCCGTCGATTACCACCACTCGGAGTACCACTAGAGCAGGCCTTCGCGGCCCACGTTGCTTGCACTCGGCGAGAGATTTGGAGGAGTGGCAAGCTGTCTGATGAGGTTCGAGTTCTACGCGAGAAGAACGATCGCCTGGAAAGGCGAAACGATCGACTGGACGAGCGAAACGATCGACTGGAGGAGCAGGTGGAGACCCTACGTCTCCAGGTATCCCAGCTGATGAGTCAGCATGGGTAGATGGTGGACATCATGCAGGAGCATGATGGACGTATTACGGAGAACCGAGTCGCCAACGAGGAGACTCAGGCGATGGTACATGCTAGCGACGCCATGCTCAATGCATGGGCTGCACAGTTTATTGAGGAGCCACCACAGGATAATGGCCCTCAATTCGAGGCAGATGACTTCGAAGAGGAGGATCCCAACGAGGATCCTGAGGAGGACGATGATGACGGAGACGCTGCTAGTGACATTTCACATGTCTCCATGGACTCGGATTAGTGGACTACTTTATCTTGTACTTTTATTATTTTGGCCTAGACGAGCGGGATGTGCTCGAAGAACTCGTATTGTATTTCCTTTTGAAATTATTGTACTTCAAAAATCTGGTATTAATGAAAATTATGCTTTGTTATTATCTATTGTATCATTATGACTGTTGCTAACACAACTTCTGACATGACATCTGACTTGACTTCTAACATGACATTTGCTAACACTCTAACTCATGCTAACTAACATTCTAACCTTTCCATATAGCAACATGTCTGGAAGAGGATCCAACGCTCTCAAACTCAAATGCAAGGCCGAAAGGGCGAGAATCGACATGATGGTCGAACGTAAGTTCAACAAAGTGCTCGCGGAGTACGAGGCGAACCGACATGCCAGCGAGACTAGTGACACCAACAATGTTATTAACTCCTACTTAACATGACAAACATAGTTATAGGCAACGCAGACACTAACACGTTACATTAAACTCCGATTGCACAGGATCTCAGGGGGGCGTAGCAAAGGGATGCTCGTTCAAAGCTTTTCTGAGCTGCCACCCACATAAGTTCCAAGGTACCGAGGGAGCAGTGGGACTGCTTCGCTGGATCGAGAAGCTGGAGTCAGTTTTCTCTATGTCTGAGTGCTCGGAGGAAAACCGAGTGAAATATGCTACGGGAACTCTGGAGGACCGGCCCTCACATGGTGGAACACCCATGTCCAGACTCTCGGACTGGAAACCGCCAACTCTATTCCCTGGGAGAATTTCACAAGGATGCTTCATGAGGAGTATTGCCCTCGTGACGAAATTCGAAAACTAGAAGAGGAATTTTGGGTACACAAGATGGTGGGATCAGAAATCGAGAAGTACTGTACTCGATTTCACGAACTGTGCAAGCTATACCCGGCAATGGTAACGCCGGAGTATAAGAAGATCGAGCAGTTCATAAGTGGACTGCCGGAACAAATTCAAAGCACGGTAACTGCTTCCGACCACACCACCATCCAACCACTGATTCGCTTGGCTCACAAACTGACTGACCAAGCGGTAGCACAAGGCAAGCTACCCAAATGAGGCGAGCATGTAAAGCCTCAAGAGAGTCAGAAAAGGAAGTGGGAACCCAGCCACAACCAATCGCACCAACCCCAACAACAACATCAACGATCTGCACCTGCCAGAGCTTTCACTGCCACTCAACCCGACGACAAGGGGAAGGGTGTGTACCAAGGGAAATATCCCTTGTGTAACCGGTGTTCATACCATCACTTCGGGCAATGCGAACGATACCGTTGCCTGAAGTGCGGGAGACACGGCCACATGGCCAAAGATTGCAGACCAAAGTTTCCTGTCAACAACAACAACCCCAAGCACAACCAGAACCACAACAACAACAATCAAAACACTCCCAGATGGTGTTATGAATGTGGCAAGCCGGGCCACATGAGCAGGGATTGCCCTCAGCTGAAGAAGGCCGGAGAAGGAGTGGCCAAGGGTCGAGCTTTTGTGATTGGCTCGGGGGAAGCCAAGGATGACCCGAACATCGTGACCGGTACGTTTCTTTTAAATAATGTATACGCTAGCATATTATTTGAAACCGGTGCCGATAGGAGCTTTATATCTAGTGAGTTTAGTAAATTGCTAGACATTACCTCGACACCACTAGACTATAAATATACTGTAGAGTTAGCCGACGGCAAGCTGATTGAAACACAACACATCTTTCGAGGATGCGTCATGGTGTTGGCGGATCACGAACTCGAAATTGACTTGATGCCGGTGACTCTCGGAAGCTTTGATGTAGTCGTTGGAATGGATTGGTTATCTGCTAACCAAGCCGAGATTGTATGCAACGAGAAGATCGTACGAGTGACGTTGCAAAACGGTGAACAGATCTCGATTCAGGGGAAAAGACGGGGAGTACCACTGAACATCATGTCATGCATGAAGGCGAACAAGTATCTACAAAAGGGATACACTGCAATACTAGCCCTTATCGCAGAGCAACCAAAGAAAGAAAGGAAGATTGAGGACACCGCTGTAGTCCGCGATTTTCCCAAAGTGTTTCCCGAGGATCTACCTGGACTGCCTCCGAAACGACAAGTCGAATTCCAGATAGACCTCACACCAGGAGCAGCACCGATTGCTAAAGCTCCATACCGACTAGCACCGACTGAGATGCAAGAACTGTCTAACCAGTTGCAGGAACTGTTAGACAAAGGATTTATCAGGCCGAGCTTCTCACCTTGGGGAGCACCGGTCTTGTTTGTGAAGAAGAAAGACGGATCATTCCGTATGTGTATCGACTACAGAGAACTGAACAAGGTGACGATCAAGAATCGATATCCATTACCGCGAATAGATGATCTGTTTGACCAGTTGCAAGGGTCAAGCTACTATTCGAAGATCGATTTAAGATCGGGTTACCATCAACTAAGGATACAGGAAAATGATATTCCTAAGACAGCCTTCAGAACTCGATATGGACACTATGAATTCTTGGTTATGCCCTTCGGACTAACCAACGCACCCGCATTATTCATAGACCTCATGAATAGAGTGTGCAAACCTTATCTCGATAAATTCGTAATAGTGTTCATTGACGACATTCTGATTTATTCAAAGAATCGAGAAGAACATGCTGAACATCTAAGGCAAGTCTTGGAATTATTGAAGGAAGAACAACTGTACGCGAAGTTTTCAAAGTGCGACTTTTGGATTCGCGAAGTCCAATTTCTTGGACACATGGTTAATGAGCAAGGGATACACGTAGACCCAGCCAAGATTGAAGCCATCAAGAACTGGAAAGCACCCAAAACTCCGACTGAGGTGCGACAATTCCTAGGTCTGGCCGGGTACTACCGGAGATTCATTGAAGGATTTTCAAAGATTGCTCAATCACTGACATCCCTGACCCATAAAGACAAGAAGTTTGACTGGGGAGACAAACAGGAAACTGCTTTCAATTTGTTGAAGCAGAAACTATGTACTGCACCTATCCTATCCTTACCGGAAGGATGCAATGATTTCGTGGTGTATTGTGACGCCTCAAAACAAGGACTTGGATGCGTGCTTATGCAACGCGAGAAGGTGATAGCATACGCTTCACGACAACTGAAGGTGCATGAGAAAAACTACACGACTCATGATCTTGAGTTGGGAGTTGTGGTGTTCGCTTTGAAGATCTGGCGACACTACTTATATGGCACGAAATGCACTATCTTTACCGATCATAAGAGTCTACAACACATATTCGACCAGAAAGAGTTGAACATGAGACAACGAAGGTGGGTTGAACTCATAGGCGATTATGATTGCGCTATCAAGTAGCATCCCGGTAAAGCAAACGTAGTGGCTGACGCATTGAGTCGAAAGGAAACAACCAAACGCGTGCGTGCGCTACAACTCACAATTCATTCTGAGCTACCAAATCAAATCCGACACACACAGCAAGAAGCTCTGAAAACAGAGAACCTCTCTCTCGAAGCCATGCGTGGTATGGATAAACAACTGAAGGCAAAGGACGACGGAGCATATTACCTAGCGGATCGAATTTGGATTCCATGCTACGGGGGATTGAGAGGGGTAGTGATGGATGAAGCCCACAAGAGCCGGTATTCTGTACATCCAGGCTCTGACAAAATATACCATGACTTGAAAACAACCTACTGGTTGCCAAACATGAAAGCTGAGATAGCAACTTACGTGAGTGAGTGTCTAACGTGCTCAAAGGTCAAAGTTGAGTACCAAAAGCCATCAGGACTACTGCAACAACCGGAACTACCAATGTGGAAATGGGAGCAAATTTCCATGGATTTCATCACTAAACTGCCGAAGACGGCCAGTGGTTGCGATACCATCTGGGTTATCGTAGACCGACTGACAAAGTCTGCACATTTCCTACCCATCAAGGAGACTGACAAGTTGGACAAACTCACTCGAATTTATCTGAAGGAAGTGGTTACTAGACATGGAGTGCCAATCTCAATTATATCTGGTCGCGACAGTCGATTCACGTCGCACTTCTGGAAGTCTCTGCATAAGGCTTTGGGTACGAGATTGGATATGAGTACCGCTTACCGCCCACAGACTGATGGGCAGAGTGAACGCACCATACAGACACTAGAAGACATACTTCGTGCATGTGTTATTGACTTTGGAAATAGCTGGGAGACTCACCTACCGGTAGTTGAGTTTTCATATAACAACAGCTACCACACTAGCATCCAAGCTGCACCATTCGAGGCACTTTACGGACGAAAGTGTCGATCACCCATCTGCTGGGCGGAAGTTGGAGACAGCCAACTGACCGGTCCAGAACTGGTGCACGAAACAACTGAAAAGATCGTGCAAATACGCAAACGGATGGCAGCAGCTCAAGACAGACAGAAAAAGCTATGCTGATAAACGACGCAAACCGTTAGAGTTCCAGGTGGGGGATAGAGTGCTACTCAAGGTCTCGCCTTGGAAGGGAGTAATACGGTTTGGCAAACGAGGCAAGTTAAACCCTCGCTACATTGGACCTTTCGAGATTACTAAACGAATAGGCCCTGTGGCCTACGAGCTAAAGCTGCCAGACAAGCTGAGCAGCGTTCACAACGTGTTTCACATCTCGAATCTCAAAAAGTGCCTGTCTGATGAGACACTTGTTATTCCTCTCGAGGAAATTCAGATCGACGAACAATTAAACTTCGTTGAAGAACCGGTTGAAATTATGGACCGGGAGACCAAGAAACTCAAGCTCAGCAAGATTCCGATTGTGAAAGTGCGATGGAATTCGCGACGAGGACCGGAATTCACGTGGGAACGTGAAGACCAGATGAAACAAAAGTACCCACGCCTGTTCGCGGAACAGACAAACACTGACAACACAAGTTGAATTTCGGGACGAAATTCTTTCTAACATGGGGAGGATGTGACACCCCGTAATTTCCAGGTTAGCTTCTCATTTATTTAAATGTTTATTTAAATGCCTTATGTACACATGGCACTAGAATTAGTTTAATTTAGTGTGACACGTGGCACGACAGTACAAACATTGAGACACGACAGGATAATTCAAGGAATTATCGGCAAACAGCACACACGTGTCAAAACACACGAACGTTGGTGAACATCACAACACTTGAGCACAGAAGCACCTCACAAGTCAATTATGGCTAGCAATTGACTATTAGAGTCAAAACGACGCTCGAACGATGTTCTACAGTCGAGAAACGGGCGAGAATGGGCCCAGAACAACAAAACAAGCTTATTGGGCTTGACAAATGGGCCAGGCGGTACGCCTGACCCGAGCCTTCAACCTCAGGTGATACGCGCGGATGGAAAATTGAGCGCCTCATCCGGTGCACCCGCGCGTAACGCCTGGCGCCAATGACACATGTCAGGCGATACGCCTGACATCCCTGACAGCTTAAAATCTTCTTGAGCAGCGTAAAATCATCATACACTCTACCCTCATCATTTCAGTCGACACCAGACGCCATCTAGCACGATTTCACCTTCCCCAAACCTCTGCCATCATCTTCTACACCCTCTAAGACCCATTGGAAGCCATTGAAGCCATTTTTGAGGTTCTTGAAGCTTTGGAAGCTTGAAGAAAGACATTGTCGAAGCTCGAGCCCCATATTACCTTCTTGTTCTCACTCAAAACCGCTGTCCAGGAGCTCTAGAGACTGTTCTCATCACCATCTCAGGACCTTTGAAGCTCTAGAAGGTAGCCACACACTCCATGTAGCTTAAAATCATCATTTCACACACATGCAAGTGTTAAATCACACATGCAAGCACTACACCATCACATGCACGAATTTATTTTCTGGGTTTGTTGATTTCACGATGTTTCTTGATGATCTATGGTGTTTAGATTTAGTTTTATTACGATCTATGATGATGTGTGTCATTAGGATGCTTGATTTGGTCATAACTTGGTGAAATAGTCACATGCATGTGCAATCTAATGCATTTTTGATGATCTTCAAGGATGATATATGACTATAAATGTTATTGGTGATGATCTACATGGTTGAATGTCATTGGAGTGGTTAAAACTAGGATTTTAATAAATCTTTCTATATTTAGAAACTTTTTACTTAAGAAATGGTGATTTGGTGACAATGATGGTCATGCATGTGTATGGGAATGTTGTTTTAATGTATTTAGAATGATATTGAAGGTTAGGATATGACTTTGATAATGTTTTTGTCATTTTGAAAAAGTTACTATATTTAGTAACTTTTCGGATCGAAATAATGATAGGAGACGATTTGACTATATTGGTATGTTTAAAATGATGCTAGATTGATTATTATGATGATTAATGATGCTAAGATGGTTTAGAAATAGTAAATGGTTATTTCTATGCTAAAAACTACAAGTTACTATTTTTAGTAACTTTATTTTTACAAAAATCGATTTGTAAACATGATGTGTGATTCGAGCATGCTAAATGGCATATTATGTTATAATATGATGAATAGATGCTAAGTTAGGTGGTTTCCGATGTCACGTATGCTATAAATGGAAACTTTCCATTTTAGGAAACTTTTATGTGCTAACTTGTTATAAATGACTTATGTGAATTCGTATGATGATGTGTTATGTGTTAACATGATCACGTAGGACTAACGAGCATGCTAGAACTTTAAAACCGATATGCTTTGTGAACTTTCCAAAAATGGAAACTTACTATAAATAGTAAGTTGTCCATAGACGCGACTTGCGTGTTTTGCACAATTGCTACACGATTCACAACCGTCACACGGTTCACCAACGGGTCGTTGACTTGACACGGTCAACTCTGGTCAACTCTGGTCAAACACGGTCAAACACGGTCAATGTGGACCAACACGATCAAACACGGTCAATGTGGACCAACACGAGCAAGCATGGTCATTGTGGACCGACACGGACAAACATGCACAACCAAGGGTTGTTGGCACAAACACGAGCACTAACACGAACACTAGCACGGTCACATACACGAACTCACGTACGGTGTACGATATAGGTTTCCGGTGACCGACTACACTACTTGACGCTTCAGGAGCTTACGCTTACACTTGATTACTTCACTAAGGTGAGTTTACGGCCCCTCTTTACTCTTTTTCAAACGCTTTTAAATAGGGGGAGAATACTAGTTACATCGAGTCAAACATTTATTACTGTACAAACATATTTGGTGAATGCTGGTTTATTGGACAAACATTAAGTGTTGAACTCGTAACAAGCCCTCACAAAGTCTTACCGTTAATGTACGAACAACGTGGAAGATTTGGATGGATCCATTAGGGAATGACTAACCCCACGGGGCACTATGTTGACTGGATGTCATAACCCGTGCAAACTCTGACCTAACTTGCTATGTATACGAGACATAGCGGAGGCAAGGACAAACAAGTCTAGTTCGGTAGTGACGCACTGACACTTTGGGTCTAGGGCTCGGTACTAACATTTGATAAACAGCATGACACACTTTCTTACTATATGTATATCAAAACCTGTGAACTCACCAACCATTGTGTTGACACTTTTTCTAACTTGTATTCTCAGGTAACTAGCAAGGCTAGCATGAGGACAGGAATGCACATCTTAACGACGAGCATTAGGGACTTACATGCATTCTGTCATTACTTTTCAAAAACAATTTAACTTTCATTCTGTTTAAGACAATGTTGTATTAAACTTATAATTTTTCCGCTGCATGTCATGACTTATTGATTTCCGCTGCTATGAATTACTTTTCCGCTGCAAACTATTTTATTGAGTGTATGTGTCAAACATGAGATTTGTAAACGCATATAGAGGTGTTCTATATGACCTTGAGCTGTGATTCTGGCCACGTCACACCCACGTGGACTGACACCACGAGTGGGAATTTGGGGGCGTGACAGCACCAGTCTTGTTTGTGAAGAAGAAAGGCGGATCACTCCGTATGTGCATTGACTACAGGGAACTGAACAAGGTGACGATCAAGAATCAATACCCACTACCGCGAATAGACGATTTGTTTGACCAACTGCAAGGGTCAAGCTACTATTCAAAAATCGATTTGAGATCGGGTTACCATCAACTGAGGATACAGGAGAGCGATATTCCTAAGACTGCCTTTAGGACTCCATACGGACACTACTAATTTTTGGTTATGCCGTTCGGATTGACCAATGCACCAGCTGTATTCATGGATCTCATGAATAGAGTATGCAAGCCTTACCTTGACAAATTCGTAATAGTGTTCATCGACGATATCCTGATTTACTCGAAGAATCAGGAAGAACATGCTGAACATCTAAGGCTTGTCTTGGAATTATTAAAGAAAGAACAGCTGTACGCGAAGTTTTCAAAGTGTGACTTTTGGATTCGCGAAGTCCAATTTCTTGGACATGTGGTTAACGAACAAGGGATACACGTAGACCCAGCCAAGATTGAAGCCATCAAGAACTGGGAAGCACCCAAGACTCCAACTGAGGTGCGACATTTCCTAGGTCTGGCCAGGTACTACAGAAGATTTATTGAAGGATTCTCAAAGATCGCTCAATCATTAACATCCCTAACTCCCAAAGACAAAAAGTTCGATTGGGGAGAGAAACAAGAAGCTGCTTTCAACTTGTTGAAACAGAAACTATGCACTGCACCCATCCTATCCCTACCGGAAGGATGTGATGATTTCGTGGTGTATTGCGACGCCTTGAAACAGGGACTCGGTTGTGTATTGATGCAACGAGAGAAGGTTATCGCATACGCTTCACGACAACTGAAGGTGCATGAAAAGAACTACACGACTCATGACTTTGAGTTGGGAGCCGTGGTGTTTGCCATGAAGATCTGGCGACACTATCTATATGGCACAAAATGCACCATCTTTACCGATCATAAGATCTTACAACACATCTTCGACCAGAAAGAGCTGAACATGAGACAACGAAGATGGGTTGAATTTATAGGCGATTACGATTGCACTATCAAATATCACCTTGGTAAAGCAAACGTAGTGGCAGACGCGTTGAGCCGAAAAGAAACAACCAAATGCGTGCGTGCTTTACAACTCACAATTCATTCTGAATTGCCACAACAAATTCGAAACGCACAACAAGAAGCTCTGAAGGTCAAGAACCTCACTCAGGAATCCTTGCGTGGCATGGACAAACACATGGAGGTGAAGGCCGACGGAGCATACTATGTTAAGGATCGAATTTGGATTCCACACCACGGAGGACTGAGAAATGTGGTGATGGACGAAGCTCACAAGAGCCAGTACTCTATACATCCGGGCTCTGATAAGATGTATCATGATCTGAAGACAACTTACTGGTGGCCGAACATGAAAGAATAGATAGCAACTTACGTAAGTAAGTGTTTAACATGCTCAAAAGTCAAGGTTGAGTATCAGAAGCCATCAAGGTTACTTCAACAGCCTGAGATACCACTGTGGAAATGGGAGCAGATTTCCATGGACTTCATAACAAAATTGCCAAAGACGGCAAGTGGTTGCAATACCATTTGGGTTATCGTAGACCGACTGACAAAATCTGCGCACTTTTTGCCTATTAAAGAGCTAACAAGCTAGACAAACTCACCCGTATCTACCTAAAGGAAGTGGTTACTCGACATGGAGTGCCAATCTCAATAATCTCTGACCGCGATAGTCGATTTACGTTGCATTTCTAGAAGTCTTTGCATAAGGCTTTGGGCACGAGATTGGACATGAGTACTGCTTACCACCCGCTGACTGATGGGCAGAGTGAACGAACCATACAAACACGGGAAGACATGCTCCGAGCATGTACTATTGATTTTGGCAGCAGCTGGTAGACTCATCTACCGTTATTTGAGTTCTCATACAACAATAGCTACCACACGAGCATCCAAGCTACACCATTCGAGGCACTTTACGGACGTAAGTGTCGATCACCAATCTGTTGGGCGGAAGTTGGAGACAACCAACTGACCGGACCCGAACTAGTGCACGAAACAACTGAGAAGATCGTGCAGATACGCAAACGAATGGTAGCAGCTCGGGACAGACAGAAAAGCTATGCTGATAAACGACGAAAACCATTGGAGTTCCAGGTGGGAGACCGAGTGCTACTCAAGGTCTCGCCCTGGAAGGGAGTCATACGATTTGGGAAACGAGATAAGTTGAACCCTCTTTACATTGGACCCTTTGAGATCACAAAACGCGTAGGCCCGGTAGCCTACGAACTGAACCTGCCAAACGAGCTGAGCAGCGTACACAACGTATTTCATATCTCTAATCTCAAGAAGTGTTTATCCGATGAAACACTTGTTATACCTCTTGAGGAAATACAGATCGACGAACAATTGAACTTCGTTGAGGAACCGGTGGAGATTATGGATCGGGAAACCAAGAAACTCAAGCTCAGCAAGATACCGATTGTAAAGGTGCGATGGAATTCGCGCCGTGGACCGGAATTCACATCGGAACGTGAAGACCAGATGAAACAGAAGTACCCACACCTGTTCGCGGAACAGACAAACACTGGCAACACAAGTTGAATTTCGGGACGAAATTCTTTCTAACAAGGGGAGGATGTGACACCCCCTAATTTCCAGGTCAGCTTGATTTTATTTAAATGTTTATTTAAATACTTTATGTACACGTGGCACTAGAATTAGTTTAATTTAGTGTGACACGTGGCACGACAGTACGAACAATGACACATGACCAGATAATTCGATGAATTATCGGCAAACAACACACACGTGTCAAAACACATGAACGTTGGTGAACGTCTAGCACATTGTGTAGCACAACACTCGAAACCTCATGAAACACGCACACATTGAACTTGGAAGTTCAAACGAGGCTAAAAGATAGTTCGGAAGCGCGAAAACGACGACGAACGGATCAAATCCATTAAAAAGGGCTTATTGGGCTCCTAAGGGGGCCATCGCGGTACGCGATGGCCCAACAAGATTCATGGTCGCGTTGCGCGACATACATCGCGGGGGTTTGACTCCCGAAATCCGCCGCGGTACGCGGAGAGGATTTGGAAGCCCCATCGCGGTACGCGAAGCCGCCCAGTCGACAAAATCTTTATAAAACCAAGATCATGATGCCTAGTCTACCTTTTATCATCATATCTCCGGCTTCACATGAAATCCCTCGACTGATTTCGTCTTCTACACCTTGAAACCACCATTTTCCACCATTTTTGAACATCTTGGAGCTCAAGATTGAAGATTTGAAGTCTCCCATCCTTAGTTCGAGCTTGAAGACCACCACCCTCTATCTCCTGCCGAATCCAGCAACCTCAGGGAGTTCAGGAGCTGTTCACCCATCATTCTAGTGTTCAAGAAGCTCTAGAAGGTAGCTATGTGCTTAAAACCCATTTTCTCATCTAATACACTCACATGCACGCTTATATTCGCACATGCAAGCACCTTGGATGCACATGCACAAGATTATAATCTGGGTTTGTTAGTTTTAAGGCGTTCTATGATGATCTATGATGTTTAGATTGAGTTTTGTTATGATCTATGATGATGGGTATTGATAAAACTTATGATTTGTATGCAAAATGTTGAAATATTGCCATGCATGTATGATCCATGAGCATTGGAATGATTTTAAGTATATAGAAATGTTTCTTGATGATATTGGAAAAGGATTACATGGCTAGATGATGTTGAAAGGTTTAAAAAGACGATTTTTGACAAACTTTCTATTATTAGTAACTTTTATTGGCAAAATGGTGATTTGGTGACAATGATGATCATGCATGTGTATGAGAATGTTGTTTGAATGTATTTAGGATGATATTGATGCTTAGAATGAGATTTAGATGTTGGTTATAGTCATTTTTGACATAGTCACTATATTTAGTAACTTTTTGGGTCAAGATATTACTAGATGATAAATTTGGTTATATGTACATGTTTAAATGATGTTAAGTGGTTTATTATGATGATTGGTGACATGAAAATAGGATTAGAAATATTAGAATGGTTGTTTTTATGAAAAACCACAAGGTTACTATTTATAGTAACTTTATTTTTACAAAAACCGACTTAGGAAGATCTTGAATGATTCGAGTATGCTAAATGGCTTATTATGTTGTAACATGATGATTAGATGCTAAGTTAGATGGTTTCCGATGTCACGTATGCTATAAATGGAAACTTTCCATTCTAGGAAACTTTTGTGTGCTAACATGTTATAAACGACCTATGTGACTTCGTATGATAATGTGTTATGTGTTAACATGATCACGTAGGACTAACGAGCATGCTAGAACTATAAAACCGTAATGCTTTGTGAACTTTCCATAAATGGAAACTTACTATAGTTAGTAAGTTGTCCATATACGTGACTTGCGCGTTTTGCACACGACGAGCACTTACACCATTGTTACACTATTCACAACCGTCACACGGTTCACCAACGGGTCGTTGACTTGACACGGTCAACTTTGGTCAAACACGGTCAAACACGGTCAATGTGGACCAACACAAGCAAACACGGTCATTGTGGACCGAAACGAACAAGCATGAACAACCAAGGGTTGTTGGGCACAAACACGCGCACTAACACAAACACTAGCACGGTCACTTACACAAACTCATGTACGGTATGCGATATAGGTTGCCGGTGGCCGACACGCGATCTACGCAGGAGCTTACGCTTGATTTACACTTTCATCACTAAGGTGAGTTTACGTCCCCTCTTTAACTCTTTTCAAACGCTTTTAAATAGGGGGAGAATACTAGTTGCATCGAGTCAAACAATTATGCTATTACAAACATTTTTATTGTGTATGCTGGTTTATTGGACAAACATTAATTGTTGAACTCGTAACAAGTCCTCACAAAGTCTTACTGTTAATAAACGAACAATGTGGTAGATTTGGATGGATCCATTAGGGAATGACCAACCCCACGGGGCACAATGTTGACTGGATGTCATAACCCGTGCAAACTCTGACCTAATTTATTGTGTGTACGAGACACAGTGGAGGCAAGTACAAACAGGTCTAGTTCGGTAGTGACGCACTGACACTTGGAGCCTAGGGCTCGGTACTAACATTTGATAAACAGCATGACACACTTTTATTACTATATGTATATCAAAACCTGTGAACTCACCAACCTTTGTGCTGACACTTTTCAAACTTGTATTCTCAGGTAATTAGCATGGCAAGCACTTGGAACAGGAATGCACATAGGGGATTGAGCATAGGACCCCGCATGCATTTTGTTCATCTTTTGAAAACTATTTCGTTTGGTTTATGTATTAAACAATGTTATGTCTGACAATTTAATTTCCGTTGTGTAAACAAGTATTTTCCGCTGCATGTATCAAACATCTTTATTTCCGCTGCTATGATTTAATATTCCGCTGCAAACTATTTTGATTAAGTGTGTGTGTCAAACATGGTATTTGTAAACGCATATAGAGGTGTTCTATATGACCTTGAGCTGTGATTCTGGCCACGTCACACCCACGTGGACTGACACCACGAGTGGGAATTTGGGGGTGTGACATTACTAAACAATAACTCAGGTGTGATTTGTTTTTACTTTTGAATTAAAAGTCCATTAGTTTTCAATTCTTTCCATGATCCAAGTCAGTTTTAGCAATCAATCACAATTCAATTTAAGTTTACATTTTCTGTTCTTAGGTAATTTAGGTAAATTATCAACACAACATATAACACTGACCACATGCCCCTTGCGGATACAACACAGCGATTCATGTTACACATGCATAAACCATTTTTTATGTGTATGTGTAAATTTATTAGACCGTGTGGTATGCCCCTTGGGCGGGGCTTGGGTGGGCGTGAACGGCCAGTGGAACATCGCCCCCTGAGGGCGTTGGTGGTTTGGGCATTGCCACCGCCACGCTTCTCCCATTCCTTTCTTTTCCCAATTTTCAACCGTTGCCAACGGCTCTTTGGTTCAACGACTATTTACCCACTTAAAAAAAATTCCTATATAAACCATTCATTCAACACACAAAAATCCTCACACTCAAAAAAAATACTTCTATTTTCTATACAAAAAAAAAATTCAATGGATCCCAACCAAACACCAAACCAATACTACAACCTGAACACCCCAACTAACCGAAACCAGAACACCCCCCTCCGAATTGGTTCTTCAACCATTCTCCAATGAATCATTTTTTGATACAAATTGTTATCGCCCGCATTTTGAATCGCGTCCACAACAAGGGTTTTATACCTTCACTGAATATGGTTAGAGTCAACAAACACACGGGTTTGCTCAACTATCTTAGGATGAAGTTGTACCCAAGACTCAACTCTCTACCGATGCCGGTCCAAGCACTCAACCAACACAAAGGCGTAAACACAAAAAAAGCACAAATTGGAGATACCGAACCCATTGTGGTAGCTTCAACCCGTCCCGAAAAATGGAAACCAGGAGTTTGCACTTTCAAAAGCTTGGGTCAATGTGTCGGAAGACCCAATTGTTTGTAATTACTTTTGTTTTATTATTTTAAATATTGTTAATTTATTTGTTTAAAATTGTTAATATTTTTTTATTTATATATTGTTTATAGGTCGTAACTAAAAAGGACCGGACTTCTAGAATAAAGTCCGAAGTCATTTTTTCCAAGCTATGGGTCGTGGGGAGTATCGTACAAACGATATGATCTTTAGCAAATGGCGGAACATTAACCGAAAGGTTAAAAGGTTTAACAGGATTTATTCTCAAAAATGGCAAACTCGTTGAAGCTGTCAAAGCGACGCAATGATCGAGAGTGAAGCGGTCGGTCAATTTAGACAAGAGTTTAACACCGCCTTCACGCTTAAATGGAGTTGGGAGATTATTTGTTTAACACCGACTGTTCAACCCTCGACCTCAAAGCGATCAAAATCATAGTCTACCGATAACCCCGACTCGTCGGATGCTCGAGTTCAAATAAATCTCAACGAGCTCGATGAAGAAGAAGACGAGATAGAGGATTTGACCAGTCCGATTGGGAGAGATCACGCAAAGGTCGACCAAGCAAAGGCGAGACGGGGCTCTTCATCTCAACCGACCCCGGATTATACCTAAGGAATGTAAAACTTATCTTAACGAAGCGGTGACTTTAACGAATTAAAACGGGAACGTTAACGGTTGGTAGAGCTACAATTTCTATTCACCAACACCGACCACTTAACCGGGATCGACCGTGAAATTGCCGAGCGGTAGAAGGAAAAAATTCGAAATAAATATAGAGATAATTAGCTATTTTTTTATAAATTTGTCATGTTTATTTATAATTTTATGTAATTTTTTAATTTATGATTAATTATATCTAGTTATTCTAATTTAAAAAAAATGGCATCATCACCAACCAAGGGGCATTTCCATCACAAATGGTGGAATGAGTGGTTGTGGTAGGTGCCTACATGACGCCTACGTGGAGTGGTTGGGACCAAGGGGCATACCCCATGGTCTTAGTGTTTATGATTTAAACCGTGTAAGTTTTGTTTACATTACCAGGATTTATGATTTTCAGTATGATGTAACTTAAACTTACATTGTATTTAAATTTTAAACGGTGATAAATTTACGCATACTTATAAAAAAATAAATTATTACACATCTGTAATAATGTATTAAATACTTAAAATTTTGATATGGGTTGGTAAAATAAGAACAAGTAATTGACAGATCCATGTGTGATGTGTGTGTATATATATAATTATATATATATAATTTTCTGGCGGTGGTTTATTGGGTTCAAGAGAAACATACAAAATGGTACGTATGTGATTCGTATAAATCTTGAATAAGGCACATAATTGAAAGATAGATATACTTATCCGAATAATGACATCAATACCAATTCTAATTCCACACAAGTTGGCCATTTATTTATTCCATTTGATTTGTACTTTAACTAGCAAAAGTAACACACGCAATACAACGTTGATATTACGATTAAAACTTGTGTGATACAGTGTAACAATACAATTAAAATAAACATTAAAAGCCACAATTGATCAATTTGACAACTAAAACGAAGATATAATATAAAATAGTATTATGACCCATACATTTTGATAAAAGAATTATAAGAATGTCAAATATCCTAACAAAGTTTATGTATGATTTTACCCGTCATGTGTTATGCATAAATCCGAAACTTTGATACCCGAGTGGATAAAAAAGACATTTTATAAAGTTTTTTTAAAACTTTAAAGAATAAACTTTTGAAAAGTTGAGAGATAAAAAGTGGAAAAAAAATCACGTCCACCGAAATTGTTTTTAATAATGTAACTAATAATTTACCTGCCGCACGTTTCAGCGTCATCAAAATGTCTAGTAATTCAAATTTATATTATCTAAGCACTATCTTGGAGAAATAGACATATATGTGAAGATGCGGACTACTTGCACCTGCACAAAAAAAAAAACTCTATAGAGCTTCACTGTTCTCTGAGATTGGCTTTGGATCTTTCCTGCACAGCTTAGGTGGAAGGCGTATGAAACGTCTTGCATTATAGTTGTTTGAATATGTTTCCGAAAAATCGTTTCCAAAAAATTTTACATAAAAACGTTGATTAAATCGAATTAATACCGTAAAACTATGCACATATGATTAGTCTTTTTTTGGCTACATTAAGAAACAAAGAGGTAAACTCAAAACTTTAGAAACTTGGGGAGATCAAAATGACAATTTACAAAGTTCTTAGGAAGTTGAGAATTGAAAAAATAAATCAGGAAAGCAAAGGGAGCAATTGAGAGAATAGAAAGTGGTAAACTCAAAACTTTCCAAACTCGAGAGGATGAATATGACAAATTATAAAGTTCTGAAAATGCAAGAGACTAAAAGTGTAAGCATGTATATATCAGAATACGGAAAGTTTGAATTTAATCGACACGTAATTAAAACGAAGCATAGAAAAAATTAGTTTTTTATTAACTTAAGGAATAAAAGAAGTAATTCGAACTTATGAAACTCGAGTGGTTTAAAATGACATTTTACAATTTTTTTAAAAAATTAAGAAGTAAAAATATTAACCAAGTCTAGTAGCAAAACTTAAAAATTTTGAATTAACCAACACTTTGCATTTACACCAAAGAATCGATCTTAACTACCAACTATCATGATAACTCAAGGTAACATGACATTACCTTCTGCCGTTCAAAAAAAACAACGAAATCCATAATACATAAGAGAAAATATATGCGCAAAAGTAGTTTGTTGGTGGAAGGCTGGAAGCCATGTTTATATAATTGGTCAAGCAATATAGTTTTCCTGCGTAATTGAGCCAATAATAAATACCACTTAGAATAATTCAATTCGTTTTCTAAACACCATAGCAATATAGCATTGCCTAATATCATTATAATCTTATCTTATCTTATCTTATCTTATCTTATCTTACTAATATAATAAACAAAAATCTTTATTGGACACTTGGCACATTCTAAGCCTATCTTGAAACTTGTCAATTTTTTATACTATCACTTAATTATCCTTAATTAAATAATTATATCATCTTTCATATTAAATGATTATAGTAATAATAACTAATAATGATATTATTTGTTTTTGACAAATTAAAAGTTTTTGATAAATTGAAAATCAAATCATTTAATTCAAAAACATACTTTAAAACGTTTATATATTATAACTTTTTTCGAACAATCAAAATTAAAAAACAGGGAAATATATTAAATCATTATTATAAAAAATACAAATTTCATAAAATACAAATTTTTTTAAATATAAATACTTTTCAATAAAGTGAAATATAAATCGAAATTAATAAAAATGCTAATAAGAGTTACATTTTTTATCTTGTATGTTTAATGATAATTTCAAATTAGATTTTTGTTTAATTTGAAATAGTTAGATTTTGATAAAAATTTAACTTAAAGTTTTAAAGGTAATTA
Organism: Mikania micrantha; assembly: GCA_009363875.1. Taxonomy (NCBI): domain Eukaryota; kingdom Viridiplantae; phylum Streptophyta; class Magnoliopsida; order Asterales; family Asteraceae; genus Mikania; species Mikania micrantha. The sequence continues at coordinate 116,655,051 of CM018691.1, read as the reverse complement.
GTTCAAATATCTCAACAATTACAAATTAAGAAGGTTTGATGTTTTTCTTATTGTTATTAAAATTTGTAATTATTGTTTTATTACTTAAAGTAATTTTTAATACATAATTTATTCATTTTATATCAATATATCTTTTATCAATATTTTATATTTTTAATATTAAAAAGATATAACTAATATTATTATTTTAATTAAGTAAATTTATAAAGACATAATCAAAAAATTACATAATATTTATTTGCAAACCCATTACATAATATTTATTTGCAAACCCGTGTAATACACAGGCCTATAACCTAGTGATAAGATATATGATATCCAAAACTAGTTTAAAAAATTTTACAATGACTTTGTTAATCAATTACCTAAAAGAATAATAATAAGATAAATCAAACATGTGTCAATTTTAAAAAAATATACTCATATATACTACTTTTTTTACATATTAAAAGAATATCTATTTTATCAAAAATAATATTATATATTAGTTATACTATTTAAACCTTTTCAAATTAAAAAAGGAATTCTTAATATATTAAAAAATTAACCTTTTATTAAAAATACACTTTAAAAAAAATCAAATTATCATAAATTAAATAAAAAATATGAAGTTTTCAAAAACCACAATCATTTTTGTTTTATAAAATATTTTAAAACTGATTTTTGATAAACGTTTATAAAAAAACAATCTAAAAAGTAAAATTCTTTAAAAATTAATTAAAAGCTAAAATTTCTAAATAATAAGATACTAAGAAATATCATTTTTAAAAGGCTTTTATTAATAAAATTTTAGATTTTTATACTTTATATATCTTTATTACGAATAATTTTTTTATTTAATGCATGTAATACATTATACTAGTGATATTTTTGCATAAAATGTGACTTTTTTCAAATGTAGTTTTTCTAAATGAAATACTAAAATATAATTTTTTTAAAAAGTCTAAAAAAAGTATATTAATTAATTTATTATTCAAATTGGCTACTTATACGTATTCAATCATAGGGTAAAGTTATATTAAAAATGCTTAAATTGGTGAGAAGTGTGAGACGGATTGTGGGCCATTAGACGTATAAATTAATGGTTGAGATCAAAGTTATATTAAAAAGTTAGTGGAAGGGTATTTTAGTCATAGACACTTTTGTTTACTTTTTATCATGTTCCCCCATTTTTTTAAACGGCCATAACTTTTATATACGATATTATTTTTTAAAAAAAAAATACACCAAAAAAACAAGCATTTTTTATCTTTAAAACGAGTATAATATTGTTATATAAAAAATTAAAAAAAATATGTTTTCCTCCACCTTTTATATTTGTAATGACTCATTGTGTTTTTTTGTTATTGTGTCTTTCTGTTTGTGATTGTTTTTTGTTCATCGTTGTGTCATATCTGAACGTAAAACACAATTATGGGTATATTACACAATGACCTGAATGTAAGATACAATGATTGTATATTACACAATGTTTTGAAAATAAAATACAATGATGAATGTATTACATAATGATTGTTGTCTAAACATGTCACACCCCCACCTCTCGTCACCTCATCATGATGTCACTGAAACGGTTGCGGAAACATAGTGGTGATATCTCCGAGATGAGGGGTGACTTACTTGATCCGATATCACAAGCACACAGATTAATTTAAAAGAGAGACATTACAAGGATGTCGCCATCACAACCAACATTACTTTATATAATCCAAGTTTATTACATTTATTTAATTACAATTGGTTAAAGTGCTGCCTCACCGGTTGGTCACTGTCTTCCTGCAAAAAGATTTAAATTTGAAACGTCAGCACAACGCTGGTGAGATCATACAGTTCAAGTTCCACAATATGATATGATATGTAATTATAAGTTCTCAAAATGTTCTGTTCAAGATAACCATGGGACCCGTATCTAGTTTCTTTCGGACTGTTCTGTTCTTGTTCTATAAAGATACTACCCGTCGGTAAATATCTTGGTGCGTAATTGTCTTAATGTCTATCACAACACATTAAGAAGTTCTGGAAACATATAACAAACATTTACACCAAGGGAAGTTGCAAGCTCCCGGCAAATGGGTTGTCAGCCAATAGTACTATCAATGTTTTCTGTTCGGCCCCACACGGGTTCACTAGATACAGTTCAGTAATGAGGACTTTCAAGTTCTGTGATAAAGTTCTGTCCTACAGGCAAAATCCCATGAAATCCACAAGTTCTCAACAATCACATGAAATCACGCAGATAACAGTGATACATATCATATAGTTCTGAAAAGTTTTACAGCGCTCCCCGATGTTTATAAAAGAGTAAAAAGAAAAGGGGTTGTAAGAAACTCACCTGATAATATAGAGGTAGTAGAGTATCTCCCAAACTGATAATAAAGGGGTGATTCTGCATTTATTTATATTTAATGAGTTATTTAGGTTTTAACTCACTGATTAGACCTTTCTGAACTTTCAATGTCAAAGACATTGCTTTGCAAGTCATCAAACCGATATTAAGTATTTAATTGATTAATTTTGATGTTGTATCATACAATGTATGATAATGTAGGAACCTACATTGAATTAGATTCCTAATACAAGGTTGATGACACTCTTGATTAATCAGAATAATCTAGAATTAACCAAATAGTTAATGTTGTTGATTATAATGCTAAAACAGTTTCTAGATGGTTTAATGTCTTAGGAATGATTAATCCTTGTTATTGATTACCCAAATATCATGAAATATCACAATGTAGTATTAGAATAGGTATAATAACAACGTTTAACATACTAATTTGACTGTTATCATAAACATTAGATAATCTTTCCAATGAGTATGTTAATGATCGTGATTAGTTTGAAACACTTGGATTTAACCTTGCATTTCAAAGATTAATCAAACTAATCACATACATTGTCATAATCAAATGGTTTAAACCATTATAATCATGGATATGATTTCATGCAAACCGGGCATTACAACGGATCAAAACAAGGAGTTAATCGTTAAAACTTCGTGTTCTTTGTTTATAATCAATCCTAACCATCATCTAGGCAATAATTAACAATCCTAACTATGTCATGACGTTCAAAATCAAGATCTAATCAATCATTATCAAACTAGAAGGTTAAAAACGAATCATTACCAAATCAGACGGATTCCTGCGGTTAAAACAACCATCAGGACTTGTAAACACGTTCTCTGGTGCGATCCACACGATTTGAAAGCTTGAAAATAGTGATTTGATGGTGAAAAGTTCGTCTGGTGTGTGTGTTTGAGCGTCTGTGTTCGAGAATGTAAAAAAATAACTCTATGCATGAAATATAGTGAAGAAGATCAATTCATTCCACCGCCTCAGCCGTCGCGTACCGCGACGAGGAGCCAAAAAGGGCTTCGCGTACCGCGAAGAAATCCGGGAATCTCAGATATTTTTCATGCATCGCGTACCGCGGAGGACCCTCATCCTATCCTTCGCGTACCGCGACGAGTCCAGGATTTCAACACTTAGAAATTTTTCTTCGTTTTTCGATTCCGGGCAATCCAGGACTCCGTTTTGCCCACTGTTTTCGCCCACGTTCATCATTTCTCGCATACTATCGATCTGTAATAATTTCAATCTCCAAATCAACGCGGATTTCTAGAACGACCAAATGTGATCCCGTCACCAATGACGTAATTCTCAACTGCAATTATCACAGTCTCCTCCTGTTAGAGAAATTTCGTCCCGAAATTTAGAGAAGACTTACATGATCTCAATTGTTTACGAGAATAGATGTGGATTTTTTTCTTTCATTTGATCTTCATGTTCCCACGTATACTCGGGTCCACGCTGCGAGTTCCATCGAACTTTAACGATTGGTATGCGACTACGTTTTAGCACTTTCATTTCTCGATCCATTACCTCTAATGGTTCTTCAATGAACTGAAGTTTTTCATCAATATGAATCTCTTCTAGAGGTACAATTAATGATTCATCAGTTAGGCACTTCTTCAGATTGGATACATGAAAGACATTGTGAATTACTAAGTTCAAGAGGTAATTCAAGCCTGTAGGCTACTGATCCAATTCGTTCAAGAATTTTAAATGGTCCTACGAATCTTGGTGAAAGCTTACCTCTTTTCCCAAATCTGAAAATGCCTTTCCAGGGTGATACTTTCAACATTACTCGATCACCTATTTGGAATTCTAACAGTCTACGACGATTATCAGCATAACTCTTTTGACGATCACGAGCAGCTTTAATTCATTCTTGAATGAGTGCGATCTTATCGGTTGTTTCCTGAATGAATTCTGGGCCTATGATTTGACTCTCACCTACCTCTGACCAACAGATAGGTAATCTACACTTGTGCCCATAAAGTGCTTCGAATGGAGCGCATTGAATACTGGTATGGTAGCTGTTATTGTATGAAAATTCAACAAGTAGAAAATGAATATCCCAGCTACCTCCAAAATCAATCACACAGCTTTTGAGCATGTCTTCAAGAGTTTGATTTGTTCGTTCAGTCTGCCCGTCGGTTTGTGGATGATAAGCTGTGCTCATGCTGATTTGTGTGCCCAGAGCATTCTGAAGAGTTTGCCAAAATCGTGACATAAATTGACTGTCTCTGTCAGAAATGATAGAGATCGGTACTCCATGTAGAGATACAATCTCATTAACATAGAGTTTAGCGAGTCGATCCATAGAATAATCCTCTCGGATGGGTAAGAAATGCGCAGATTTTGTAAGGCGATCAACGATAACCCATATAGAGTCATGATTACGTGATGTTCTGGGTAATTTAGTGATGAAATCCATAGAGATCTGATCCCATTTCCACATGGGAATCTCAGGTTGTTGCAATAACCCAGAAGGTCGTTGATGTTCAGCCTTAACTTTGAGACATGTTAAGCATCGATCCACGTATTCAGCTATGTGTTTCTTCATTCCAGGCCACCCGTAAAAATCTCTAAGATCTTTGTACATTTTATCAGCACCTGGGTGAATAAAATACCTGGATTTGTGCGCCTCATTCAAGATGATTGTTCTAGAGTTACCGAATAAAGGAACCCAAATTCGGCTTTTAAAATACAGCACTCCATCAGCTTTCGTTTCGAGTTTCTTGTCTAATCCCCTCAGTCCTTCAGCAGAATAGTTCGTTGCTTGTAAAGCTTGTTGCTGAGCTTCTTTAATTTGAGGAATTAGACTAGTTTGAATAGTCATCCCTAACGCTTTCACACGTAAAGGTTTGACACGTTCCTTGCGACTCAAGGCATCGGCTACGACATTCGCTTTACCTGGATGATGACGAATTTCACAGTCATAGTCATTTAAAAGTTCTACCCACCGCCTTTGTCGCATGTTCAACATTTTTCGATCTAGAATGTGTTGAAGACTTTTATGATCAGTGTATATAATACTCTTGGTTCCATATAGATAGTGTCTCCAAATCTTGAGTGCAAACACCACTGCACCAAGTTCTAGATCATGAGTGGTATAGTTCTTCTCATGTACCTTCAATTGTTGAGAAGCATAAGCAATTACCTTGTCATTCTGCATTAAAACACACCCAAGACCTTGACGAGAAGCATCACAGTACACTGTGAAATTATCAGTACCTTCCGGTAATGCCAAGATAGGTGCATTGCAGAGTTTGTGTTTCAACAGTTGGAATGCCTCCTCCTGTTGGGAACCCCATATAAACGGTTGATTTTTCTGTGTTAATTTGGTCAATGGCAAGGCTATCCTTGAAAAGTTCTTGATGAATCGACGATAGTAACCTGCCAGCCCTAAAAATTGACGTATTTAAGTTGGGGTTCGTGGTGTCTCCCATTGTTTCACCGCTTGAATCTTACTGGGATTTACTTGAATACCGTTCTCATTTACAACATGCCCAAGAAATTGAACTTCCCCTAACCAGAATTCACACTTGGAGAATTTGGCATATAATTTCTCATGTGCCAAAAGTTCTAAGATTAGTTTCAAGTGTTGAGCATGTTCTTGTTGGTTTCGAGAATAAATAAGAATATCATCAAGAAACACAATCACAAATTTATCCAGATAAGGTCTACATACTCGATTCATCATATCCATGAAAACTGCTGGTGCATTTGTTAAACCAAACGGCATTACTAAAACTTCATAATGCCCATATCGAGTTCTAAAAGCAGTTTTAGGAACATCATCATTATGAACACGTAACTGATGATATCCAGATCTTAAATCGATTTTTAAAAAGTAAGTAGCACCTTGCAATTGATCAAACAGATCATCGATACGAGGTAGTGGATAACGGTTCTTGATTGTCAGTTTATTGAGTTCCCGGTAGTCAATACACATCCTGAATGAACCATCCTTCTTTTTCACAAATAGAGTTGGTGCTCCCCAGGGTGAGAAACTAGGTCTAATAAAACCTTTATCTAGAAGTTCCTGTAATTGACCTGAAAGTTCTTGCATTTCAGATGGCGTAAGCCGATACGAGGCTTTAGCAACAGGTGTTGCACCTGGAATCAAGTCAATACGAAATTCAACTTGTCTCACTGGGGGTAATCCTGATATGTCCTCAGGAAATACTTCAGAAAAATCTTTGACTATTGGAATGTCTTTGATTTGTTTAAGTGGAGACTTATGCTCAGTCACGTGTGCCAGGAAAGCATAACATCCTTTCCTTAAGAATTTCTGAGCTCGCATACAAGAAATGATACCAAGTTTCCTACCAGCTCGTTCTCCTTGAACTATCAGTGTATTACCGTTAGGTAATGGAATACAGATCACCTTGTTTTGACAGACAACTTCCGCTTGGTTATCAGAAAGCCAATCCATGCCAACAACGACATCCAAGCTACCAAGCCCAATAGGAAGTAAATTGATATTGAAAAGATGATCATTCAAATTCAAGGAACATCCTTGAATAACACTGTTAGTTTTGATTAACTTGCCATTAGCAAGTTCAATGACATAAGGAATTTCTAGATCTACCGTAGGCAATGAAAGTAGTGATGCAAATTCAGGAGAGATAAAACTCTTATCTGCCCCTGTATCAAACAGAACTGATGCGTAAAGGTTATTAAGAAGAAACGTACCAGTGACAATATTTACATCATGCCTTGCCTCAGTTGCACCAATCTGAAAAGCTCTCCCCTAGCTTCATTCCCTTGATTGGTGTTGTTGTTCGGGCAGTTCCTCATAAGATGGTCAGGACTTCCACACTTGAAGCATGACTGATTGTTTTGAGTGGTTTGTCGTGGTGCTTGGTTTGGTGATTGAGCAGGAAAGTTGCAATATTTAGCATAGTGTCCCACTCGGTTACAGTTCAGGCAAACAGGACACGGTCCTGTGTGATGGAATGGACACTTATTGCATTTGGGCGCCTGCCCCGTATAAGTTTTCCTCCCAGAAACAGTTGCACCATAGTTCTTCACAATTGGTTTGCCCTGGCTAGTCTCAGCCGGAGCCTTAGTTTTGGTTTTGCCAAACCACTTTCGTTTAGTACCTTTAGAAACATTAGAGGTACCGATATCACTACGGCTCACCGCCGTCTGAGTTTTCAAAGATAAAGTACCACTCCTTACCGCCTCATCAGTAAGTTTAGTGGCCAAAACAATTGCACGTTTAAAAGTGGTAGGTTCAGCTGCAGTTACCATTCCCCGAATCTGTGGAACCAATCCTTTGATATACTTCTCAATCAACGCTACTTCCGTAGGAAACATATTGGGAAGTAAGCAAGTAAGTTCATGAAACCGATCGGTATAAGCTAAACAATTAGCACCGATCATCGAATGATTCCAGAATTCCTCCTGGAGTTTTTGGATTTCAGTAATTGGGCAGTACTCTGACATAATCAGAGTTTTAAAATCGTTCCAGCACATCGAGTCAACTGTAGCTGAGCCCAAAGTTTTAGCCTGGGTATTCCACCAGGTTAAAGCTGAATCTTTCAAAGAACAAGCAGCATAAGACACCTTATGCTCCTTCAAACACTGGCTGATTTTCAGTTTGGTTTCCATTTCCTCAATCCACCTTGAAAGACCAGCCGCCCTTCCTTTCCTGTGAAAGTAGGAGGGTTGCAGGAAGCAAAATACTTATAAGTACATCCCTGTTATGGTGGATCAGGAGCAGTTGTAGTTGTACCGGTGGTCTGATGAGTTTCGGTGTGTCCACCAGTGACATTTTGTTCTACATGACCCCTACCAGAACCCGAAGCATTGTGTTGCTGATGTGACATTACAATACCAGCGGCTGATAGCTGTTCTTTCACTATTCGTGCTATCATTTGTTCATTTAATATTGATCCACTAGGAGCTGTCGGTGGAACCGTGTTCTGGTTTTGGTCAACAGGTGGAACAGTGTTCGTCTCCAGATTAACATGCGGATCCGGATTCGATTGTACGTTCATCAGCGGAACTTGTTCCGACTCAGGGTTAGCATTATTCCTGCCAGCTCTCTTGGCTGGGCGACCTCGTTTTGGAGCCATCGTTCTGCTCACATGCAGACAAACTCAGGTCAGTTCAAGAACAATAATCAAATAACCCTTATTCAATCACATAAATTCAATTATATTCAGTTACACTGAAATTTATATTGAAGTGTGATTATAAAAGCAAAGTATAACTACATTGACATAGTTCAGATACGTTCTCAATACACATAGATCACACAGATGTTCGTAGTTATACTCAGTCCTGTTAATTCAAAAACATGTTAAAATATTTCACAGCTCACAGTACTGTGATATAAATATGTTATTACCCATGTTTTTGATATATTAACATTCAGGACATTGATAAGTTCTCACATTGATATGTTCTCACGTTGATATGTTCTCACAGTGATAAGTTCTCTCAATGATATGTTCTCACATTGATATGTTCTCACGTTGATATGTTCTCACAGTGGTAATTTCCCACAGTTATATGATACGTTGCCACACAGGCAATAGATATGTTCTCACACAGAATTGTTCACACATTGATATGATACATTGCCACATTGGCAACAGATATGTTCTCACAGATATGTTCTCACAGACATATTCTCACAGACATGTTCTCACAGACATGTTCTCACAGACATGTTCTCACATTACAATTGTAACTCATTACACAGACATATACACAAAGTAAACATTTTATTAACACTATCATAAAGTTTGATACAACAGAGTGTTACTATTACATTCATACAGATCACAACCTATTCGCCAACGGTATATACAATGAGAAATCCCAAAAATGAAAGATGTCCGATCAGACTTACCTCAAAAAGTACGATAAGCAGACTAGCACAATAGCTATAGTAGCCAATACTATAGCTAAACATAAGAGTCTAGCCTCGATGCTCATCATCCCGAACATCCAAATCCACCCCTGCAGTCTCTCCCTCCAGACTGCAATTTGCTGCCAAAATGCAGCAACCAACGCCTGTCTCCACGTCCTATTAAGTCGTTCCTCCACATTCGTTCTCCATGCCTGAGTATCAATACCCATCAGATTCACCTGCTCCATCAAAGTCAGGTGTGAAGTGAGGATCTCCAGCACGGTAGCACGGGTATCCTCGAGGGTAGTCTGATGCTGGTGCAAGTCCTGTCTCAGGCCCTGCAGGTCTTGAGAGACCTGCTGCATCTGGGCCCGCAGCTCGGCTTGGTGGGAGGATTCTCCCACCTCATGAATAGTCTGTGGCTCGTCCCGTGGAGCCATCTGATGTCGTGGGGGCAACCCCGTGGTCTTGCGGGCCTGTCCCCGCATCCTCCTAAGTCCATCCCAAGCAGGGACTCTCTGTGGGGATTGACTATGCCGTCCCTCCGCTGCTATATCAGCATGAGGCTGTGAGTGTCCGTGTGATGTGGACTGTGTTGGTGGTGGTGGTAATGGTGATGGTGGTGGTGGAGTAGCAGATCTAGGAGCCGATGGTGTGCATGGTACTGCTGGTGTCGCCTGAGAGGCTGCAGACGAAACCTCATCAGGATCGGAGTCTGGTCCTGCACTAGAACTCGGGGTGTCATCCAGTACAACATAAGGAAATCTCTGATAAATATATCTCTCTCCTTGGTCGGCCATCGCTGCACAAACAAAATCTCTAATCAGTATCATGAAATAAATATTAAATAACAATATTTAATATGAACATGATATGATGCTTCTTCCTATCTCAAAACAACTAGTTGTCCTTATAGTTATTTATGTTCTGCTTGAATTGAATCAAACTAGAACGCACACGTGTTGCAAATTTCAGTTATGCTGGCCACTCATAACTGGAATTCGTACCACCTGATTATCCTGGCTTAATTGAAAACAAGTTTTGTTCATTAGTTATGTTCAGTGCTCTATGTGTCACTATACGAGCCTATGGTTATAGTCTAGGTTTCTAAGTCAACCTAATTCTCTATAACCTGTGGCTCTGATAACACCCTGTCAAACCCCCACCTCTCGTCACCTCATCATGATGTCACTGAAATGGTTGCGGAAGCATAGTGGTGATGTCTCCGAGATGAGGGGTGACTTACTTGATCCGATATCACAAGCACACAGATTAATTTAAAAGAGATACATTACAAGGATGTCGCAATCACAACCAACATTACTTTATATAATCTAAGTTTATTACATTTATTTAATTACAATTGCTTAAAGTGCTGCCTCACCGGTTGGTCACTGTCTTCCTGCAAAAAGATTTAAATTTGAAACGTCAGCACAAAGCAGGTGAGATCATACAGTTCAAGTTCCACAATATGATATGATATGTAATTATAAGTTCTCAAAATGTTCTGTTCAAGATAACCATGGGACCCGTATCTAGTTCCTTTCGGATTTTTCTATTCTTGTTCTATAAAGATACTACCCGTCGGTAAATATCTTGGTGCCTCATTATCTTAATGTCTATCACAACACATTAAGAAGTTCTGGAAACAGATAACAAACATTTACACCAAGGGGAGTTGCAAGCTCCCGACAAATGGGCTGTCAGTCAATAGTACTATCAATGTTTTCTGTTCGGCCCTACACGGGTTCACTAGATACAGTTCAGTAATGAGGACTTTCGAGTTCTGTGATACAGTTCTGTTCTACAGGAAAAATCCCATGAAATCCATAAGTTCTCAACAATCACATGAAATCACGCAGATAACAGTGATACATATCATATAGTTCTGAAAAGTTTTACAGTGCTACCCCGATGTTTATAAAAGAGTAAAAAGAAAAGGGGTTGACGAAACTCACCTGATAATATAGAGGTAGCAGAGTATCTCCCAAACTGATAATAAAGGGGTGATTCTGCATTTATTTATATTTAATGAGTTATTTAGGTTTTAACTCACTGATTAGACCTTACTGAACGTTCAATGTATGATAATGTAGGAACCTACATTGAATTAGAATCCTAATACAAGGTTGATGACACTCTTGATTAATCAGAATAATCTAGGATTAACCAAATAGTTAATGTTGTTGATTATAATGCTAAAACAGTTTCTAGATGGTTTAATGGCTTAGGAATGATTAATCCTTGTTATTGATTACCCAAATATCATGAAATATCACAATGTAGTATTAGAATACGTATAATAACCATGTTTAACATACTAATCTGACTGTTATCATAAACATCAGATAATCGTTCCAATAAGTATGTTAATGATCGTGATTAGTTTGAAACACTTGGATTTATCCTTGCATTTCAAAGATCAATCAAACTAATCACCTACATTGTCATAATCAAATTGTTTAAACCATTATAATCATGGATATGATTTCATGCAAACCGGGCATTACAACGGATCAAAACAAGGATTTAATCGTTAAAACTTCGTGTTCTTTGTTTATAATCAATCCTAGCCATCATCTAGGCAATAATCAACAATCCTAACTATGTCATTACGTTCAAAATCAAGATCTAATCAATCATTATCAAACTAGAAGGTTAAAAACGAATCATTACCAAATCAGACGGATTCATGCGGTTAAAACAATGATCAGGACTTGTAAACACGTTCTCTGGTGCGATCCACACGATTTGAAAGCTTGAAAATAGTGATTTGATGGTGAAAAGTTAGTCTGGTGTGTGTGTTTGAGCGTCTGTGTTCGAGAATGTAAAAAATTAACTCTCTGCATGAAATATGGTGAACAAGATAAATTCATTCCACCGCCTCACCCGTCGCGTACCGCAACGCGGAGCCAAAAAGGGCTTCGCGTACCGCGAAGAAATCCGGGAATCTCAGATATTTTTCATGCATCGCGTACTGCGGAGGACCCTCATCCTATCCTTCGCGTACCGCGACGAGTCCAGGAATTCAACACTTAGAAATTTTTCTTCGTTTTTCGATTCCGGGCAATCCAGGACTCCGTTTTGCACACGTTTCCAAATTAGGTTCCAGCTAATATTTAACTAAAAAACTTTATCTATAACTATGCGGAAGCGCTAAAAATATTTACATAAGTAATATGACCTTGATAAGATACTAATTACATCCCAAAATAATCATACTTTAGTTCGTATGAAAACACAACAACCAAAAATTATGTAACGTTTGAGATTTTCAAAATACACGCCCTGATCATAAGCTTCTATGCGCATCTAACTCCGACCTGTAAACACCACATATAATTTCACCATTAGTTCATAAGAACTAAGTAAGATTATCCCCAATGGTCCCCCAACCCAAAAATGGCAAAACACATCAATTTTTGGTCAGGGCCGTAAGGAAGGCCGTAACCTACTGTCTCAGGGCCGTAAATCAGAGAGTTCAGCTACCCCAGGCCGTAGCTTATGGTCCCAGGGCCGTAGCTTATGGTCTCCTGCACCAGCAATGCAGATTTTTCTGTTTTGTGCAGTTTTGACCCATCCGAAAACCCGTTTTCGTTCTTTCACTTTTCAAAGTGATTTCACAAATCCAAAAGATCTATTCAACCATATTACTTGGATTCAAATCATCAAATTACATCACTTCATATCCAAACATAATTGGACATCAAATCATTCAATTTTTCTAATCAAAATCTCAAAACTAATCAAAGTCACCAAAGAGGTGTTTCATTCATAAACTTCTATTTATATCAATAAATTTAGTTATACAAATGATAACCAAACATACTTCATCAATAATTACCATAATGTTCACCCTCAGGTACTTCCATTATAGATTTCAAATCAATTCAAATCAATTAATCAATTACAACCAATTATCCACACTTAGGTGGAAACTTGCTGTCCAATATAGTTATGATGTTCTCTCCCAAGTACTTCCATCATAACTTGCCAAAGTTTACTTCCACGTTCAAGTGGTGAAGTAATCAACAATTATCAATTCAAACTTTGATGTTCACACTCTAGTCCTTCCATCATAGTTTTCAATTCCAACCAACAATTCACATGTTTATAACCAAATATAAATCATGCTTCTATGATATATATATTATATGATACTTCTATCATAGAACTACATAACCAATTTGCATTTAACTCGATTGAATCTAGTCACAAATCAAAATTTTCAATCTAATAACAGTTTGACTTTTAAATAGTCAAACCACATACTCAACTCAACATCATCAATTACTCACACATTCATAATCAATCCAATACAAGTATTAGACTATAACTACTACATATATATGGTGTTTAGTAAGTTAGATAACTTACCTTAGCACTTCTAATCACGGGTTAACTAACGTTGCTTTGCCTTCGCGTTGACTTCCCTTTGAAATTCCACTATCACCACCTAGTTACAACAATTCAATACTCTTAACTACCATTCTAATTAAGATTAATATAAGCTCAACAATTCAACCATTTTTACTATCAAATCATCAACTTCATGATGATAATTACTTTTAACCCATTTCATGACTCAATTTCCAAATATTGACTTAAAAGTCAATTATTGGCATTTTAACAAACAACATGTGTGCAAGCTTTTACCTACACACTATCTTGTTAGTTTCAACTTAGTCATAACCTATTTCTACAATCAAACTCAATAAACTCATAAATTTTAACATATTTGTTGAGTTTTGACCACAACTTGCATGCAAAGCATCAACATAGCATTACTTAAAATCAATGTCACCATGTTCATATGTAAACCCAACTCACATGATTTCCCCAACACCCAAATCCTCACATATTGATTTTTTATGTAAGAATCATAGGTTTGGGTTTTTAAAACATGATTACAAGATCAAAACAACAATCTTTTGCTAGTGATAACAACCAATTTAAGATTTGATGAAAACCCATTCAAGTTCATCTTCCAAATGCTTCAAGAACTAGAACAAAAAACCCCAAATTCACTTACCTAGTTGTTGAAGATCACCAAAGGAAGTGATTTAGCTACTCAAACTTGGATTTAATCTCAAGATCACCACCAATTTTGAAGGCTAGGTCACGATTTCCTTCTTCTCCTTGTTCTCACCCACGTAAACACACACACACATATGACAATTCTCTAGAACTTTGACTTAAGTCAAAGTTTTATCCACCCATTTTCAAGTTTGGGGTTTTGGCAACTTTAACCCTCTATATTTCAAAACAAATGACTAAGTTAACTAACTTAGTTATTAACTTACCACAATTCACACAATTCAAATACTAGTTAAATAAATATTTAACTAAAATTTCACCCGATCGATTATATTATAACATTTAAACAAAACGGGTCGTTACAAAACATAGTGTCATTGTGTCATATATGTTGTCATCTTTGATGTACGTATAACACAATGGTTAGGTTATGTCAAAATTTTTAGAAACAATGGTTATAGACATCATTGTGTTTTGGGTCATTGTGTCTAAACATAGTGTCTATTGTGTCATATCTATTGTCATCTGTGATGCACGTATTGCGCAATGGTTATCAGTAAAACTTATAAAAACACAATATACAATAATACACAATATTGAACATAACACAATAGACACAATAATGATACGTAATACACATCATGTTTGTTGTGAATAATTTCATCAGTCGTTATAGTCAATAGACACAAAAATCATGCATTATACATAAATTGGAAACAAATAACATATGTATAACGCAACCAACAATAACATGCATAAAAATACAATGAAATAAAGTAATTAAGTATGTTTCTAACTATAAAGAATATGTTAACAATCATTAATTAAACAAACTTTTATAAATAAAAATGTTGTCTGATGGTTGTAATCAAATAATTTATTATTCTTCCATTTATTTCGTTCTTACTTTAAATTTCATTTGAATAATCAAGTATCATAAAACTAATAAAATTTCTTCCTAAAATGCCCTCTATTGAAAATTAATCACATGTTTAATCCAATGGCCAATATTGGTCCTCACCCTTCTCACTAATCTCACTCTTTTTACTTGATCCTAATCCTTCAATCATATTTTATTTTAGTTATTGCTTTATAATTCAAAAATATGCATCATTAGCTATTTAATATTTTATTTATTTAATTAACTAATATATGGGTCTTAGCCTAAATTTTTGTATATAATGATATTCTTTTAATATTTTTTTTATTAAAAATATCTAAAAAGCAAACTCTAAAAGAATGAAAGTTTAAATCATGATATAATTATTTTTGTAAAGCATTAAGTTATAAAAAATTTTAGTAATATTTAATCTCAAAAAATTGTTTTATAATTTCTAAATTTTTAATACTGATTACTAATATTTTCAATCAAACTTGTCTAATACAACAAATGCTAGACTAGCTAGAAAGTAAATATGAATAATCCATTTTTTAGCTTAATTTCTCAAAAAAATTAAAAATATATATATATAGCAACATGACGACATATAGTTATCAACGTCACGAGGTGCGTGTTGTTATTTATTCCTCATCTCATCTATGACAGCCTTTGGAAAGCTACTTCTTCCATTCAAATGCATTTACTTATTATTTTTTTTTTCTCGTATACGATATATATTATAACGAGTGGAAGCTAGTAGAAAAAGAGGCTGTTACATCGACATGCATTGCGATTTGATTTTTTATGTATTTAAAAACACTTCACGTTGGCCTATTTGAAAATTAGAAAAAATTATGTCGATTCTAAAGATCGTTAATAACTAGGGGTTTACCCGCACGTTGCTGCGGTAACCCTATATTAATACAAAAAACGGTATCTAATCAATTAAAATTATGTCAAAAAATATATTAAGTCATTCGCATTCATAAAATCGCTATTTTTTAAATTGGCATCAATATTTAATTTAAGAATTGTTAATGTTATTTTTTAATTATTATTGTTATTTAATAGTATTGTTGGTATTAGTTATTTAATTTATGCATGCGTAAAAAATTTCATTCTCTCATTGCACTGGAACCATGGCAGATAAATTGTTGGCTTTAAAGTAAACAAAAAAACTGGTTGCAACGACTATCGATCCATCATAAAACATTAAATCAAAATGTGTGTAAAAGTTTTCACTGTTAGTTAATTTATTATTATTATTATTTAATTGTTATATGATAATAATGATCAATATTATTAATTGTTAATTATAATTACAGCTTGTAGCCGCCTTTTAGACTCATCCTGCCGTGGTGACAGAATCACGAATGTCAAAACGTAAACAAAAGTTAATTACAACGACTGTCAATCCATCCTAAAACAATAAATCAAAACGCATGCAAAATTTTGACTATTAGTTAATTAATTATTATAAAGCAATTAGTATATTAGTTTATTTTTTCTTTGAACAGCCTGGCACGACCACACCCAAGACGGAATTTCAACCGTCCATTCGGATTTAACGCTCAGGGGCGTATGCCCGAGCTTACCCCAGGAGGAATCTCACAACTGAGTAAACCCCCTGACACTGACTCAACAAATATGATTCGACCCGAATTCATACCCAAGACATCTCATAAAGAAGTCAAGGATGTAGCATTAGGAGAAACCAATGTTTTCAGAACCGGATCGGATATCGAGCCGCTTTCCTTACCGGTCAGAGGTCCGACCGGTCGGACCGGATTTAAGAACCGGATGATTTTATAAACATTTTATAAATATATATATATATAATCAAAAAAATATAAAAAAATTAAAAAAACCGGTTCAATCACCGGTTCACCGGTCCGACCGGCCGGTTCACCCAAAAACGGTTTTGAAGCTAGAACCAGACCGTTTAACACTCCGAATCCCGGTCCGACCGGTCAGACCGGCAGGTCCGGTCCGGGTTTGAAAACACTGAGAGAAACCTTTGGTTAGTATATTATTAGTATTAAATAATAAATTATTTAATTAATACTAATATTATATAATAATTATTTTTTATTAAATATTGTTAATATGGTAGGCTGTGTAGCCGCCGTATTTTTAGATCAAGTATTATATGTTTATATATATTTAATTATTATTACTATTCATTCGCAATGAAGACATTTGTAAGATGTATATATAGTAATTAAGAAACATGAATATTTAATGAATATAAAAAATCATAACTAACCCGGTTTGTTGCGAATATAATTTTATTATACTACAAGAGTATGTTTATATATTAAGAAACATTATATATTAATATTTTTAAGAAAACATGTTATGTTTCAAAATAATTATATTATTAGGAAATAAATCAACACACATACACATAGTTGGGTTTTGCTAAAGTATATTTCCTTTAAATTATTTAAAAATCAAATTATGTTTTACATTAACATGGTGTATATCTTTATAATTTTGCATAATGTTTAATATAAAATAAAATAACAAATATACCATGCATAAAATATAAAACTTTATTTAATTGTTATATTTTTATTGACACAATCCATTTTTTAGTATAATTAACCTCACATTATACACTCGCTTTAGACCTCTAAAAGGTTTGAGTCGTCCCTGTGTATATGTATATATGTATATCACTACAAGAATAATAGTAGTTAGAGACGACAAAAATGATCGCCATAAGGTTCAAAAATCGTCGATATACGCCTATAGCGTCAACATCTGGCCGCAACAAAGTCGTCTCTGTTGCTCGTCACAATAGCTTGGGCTAGTCTTTGCAGTAAACTAGGCTACGACGATGATCATGACGTTATAGGCCTCAAATAAAGAATTTGTTTTCTTTCTTTTAATATAAAAAGATTTTCCTTTAATTAAAAAAAATATTTAAAATTATTATAAAATAATACTTAAAATAAATTTTTAAATATTTAATTGTACTATGCTATAGAGACGACAAATACACAAACATACACATACGCATACGCATACGCATACGCATACGCATACGCATACATATACGCATATACATGTCACATGTGAACTTCTTGAACCCATCATCAGTTTTAAAGTTAGGTGTTCTTAAAATAAAAAATACATATACAAATTTCTACCAATTTATAAAACATAGTTTCTCGCTTTCTCATCCTACATAAGCTTTACCAACATAGCATAAAACATAATTTCAACAATAATTTATACAATCCAAACATGAATAGCATATAAAAAGCAAGATAAAAGTACCAAGATGCACACATACACATACACATACACATACGTATACAAATATAAAAAAAAATCATCAAAATAAAACAAAAAATCATAAAAAAACGCTTACCAAAGTGAAAATAAGTTCCCAAACGATTGATATGAAAAAAAATTACCTTGAAATAGACTAAAATGCTTCAAAATCGCCCCCAATGACGAGAGTATCGATTGTCTACAACAATGGTTGAAACGATCTATTTTACCCTATACATGCCTTGTCGTCCCTATATGATAAACTCAAACGATGTCGTTTCTTTTAATGACGAGAAAAAAATATTAAAAAATAAATTAACCCTATAATAATGACAACATTTAGTTGCTATAGGTATATATTTTCTTTCATTTATGTATTATATTTTTTTAAGCATTAAAGGAAATTGATGAAAAATAAAAAACTTATAACTGCGTCGCTATAGATTTTCCCACTAACATAAAAGAGTTAATAAACAAGTATAGTGGGTAATGAGACATTTACCTTGGATGTTAAATCAACCATTCATTGTATCACATTTGAAACTACAATGCATTTCCATTTGGTTGCTTCACGAGACATTACACACACGTAAACATATACACAGGTTTTGTGCACTTTAGTTACCTACATTAGAGGTAGGTATATATACAAAATGAGATTTTTGTAAAAAGCGTAAAAAACAAAGTGCTATTATAAATAACAATGTGTTATTATTAACAAGGAACTATTAAATACTATAATAGCACTGTGTTAATATTATAACAGCACTTTGTTATTATAATAGCACTTTACTTTTTATACTTTTTACAAAATTATCACTTTGTACAATAACCTTACTATATATATATATATATATATATATATATATATATATATATATATATATAGGTGATGAAATTATTTATAACTCTCATCTTTTGCTACAACTACATAACCATCATCCAATGGTTACTTTAAAAAGGTAAGTGTATAGGATCGTGCCAAGTGTTAAGTTCTTTGTTTTTAGTATGAAGGACATTTAGGACATTTGTCATTTATGTAAAGTTTACCCCTCTTGTTTTTTAAACATTCATAACTTTTTTATATTATATTATTTTTTTAAAAAAATTGCACCATTATACTCGTCTCATTTTTCTCTTTAATTTCGTTATTGTCTCGACTAGTTTTTTTTATTTTTTTTGATGTCATGTATTTACATTATTGTAACGAACTTAACGATAGCAAATTAATTAGAAATTTTTTTAACAATGGTAAATTACAGTAATGTAACACAAAATTAAGTAATGTAACACAAAATGAAGTAATTTATAATGACATAATTAACGGTGACGTAACACATTATTTACAGTGATGTAATTTTCTCTTTAATTCCCGTTATAATGTTGACTAGTTTTTTTAATTTTTTTCTCATTGTCCATTATTAACATCGATATAACGAGCATAAATATAACACATTATTTTGAATTTTTTTTCTAACAATGATAAATTACAGTGATGTAATATAACACATTATTTTATTTTTTCTCTAACAATGATAATTACAATGATAAATTACAGTGATGTAATATAATACTTTATTTTGATTTTTTTCTCTAACAATGATAATTATAGTGATGTAATTTATCATTGTTAGAAAAAAATTCAAACTAATTTGTTGTATTTAGGCTTGTTACAAATTAGGGATGATTAACCGAAAAAACCGAACCGGAACCAAATTAACCGAAAAAACCGAACCAGAACCAAATTAACCGAAAAAAACCGAAACCGAATTTTACGTCAATGTAAATTACATCACGATAAATTACGTCAATGTAAATTACATCACTGTAATTTATCATTTTTAAAAAAAATTCAAACAAATTTGTTATATTTAAGCTTGTTACAATGATGTAAATATAGGGCATATAAAAAAAGTAAAAAAAATATTAGTCGATACTATAACGGAATTAAAGAGAAAGATGAGACGAATATAATGGTGCAAATTTTTTAAAAAAATAATATATTATAAAAAAGTTATTAATGTTTAAAAAAGAGGGGGGGAACTTATAAAGGTAAAATGATTATGATGCCCTTTTTAATATTTTAATGAAAAACTTATGTGTAAGTTTATGATTGGTTGAAATGGGTTATGTAGTTGTAGGAAAAGATGAGAGTTAAAAAAATTTCATCCCCTATATATATGTATATAGGATATGTATATTTTGGAAACCATGTTGAGTTGAAAAAACTTTGAAAACTACATACTTGGTCCATATTTAGCCACATCACCATTTAATTTTAATAATCCTATATAATACAAGGGTAATTTAGTCTTTTCCAACAAAAATACCTCCATACAATATTTTATTATTTAACTACATTCTCTCTATTCAAATATTTTATTATTTAACCACATTCTCTTTTTCAAATTCAAACCAAAAATAAAATATTTAATTTTTAAACATTTCTCCCATTTTATTTTCCCACCATAATTTTTAAATGAATAAAATATTTGATAGGATGCTGGCTGTGTAAAGTGATGTCTTTGTTACATCTATGTTACGTTTTTCGGAATATTGTGTATATTTATTGTTATACCTAGTACATTGTTTGGTTGTGTTTTATTTATTTTCACCATATTTTATAACATTATAACCATTTTTTTCTGATTTAAAGGTCTACATTTATTTAACTTCATTTTTTTTATATTCCTTTTTTTCCAACTAACATTCCTTTTATAGTAATGCATAATTTCATAATATATTTCCAATATTTTCATTTCGTAATATTTAGATAAAAAAATTTTTAAAATCAGATACTTATATTTTATCAAGTTACGTTTATGTTACATCTAGACGGACTAATTTGACACTTGATTTTTATACACTCTTATATTTTATTTTGGTTTCTTTTTAGTTAGTATTATAATTTTCCTTTTTTCATAATACACTATTCAAATTTGAATATTTATGTTTTTTTAATTCAACCGGATATTTATTTCCATCAGATTTGAACAAATGATTGATATGCGTGTTACATTGATGTTACATTACATGTCAGTTCCAAATGTTTACGACTTTCATCTTCTTCTTTTTTTTTGTGTTTTTTTGGCATGATACACCTGTTACATTGAAGTTACATTACATATATGCAGTTAATTTATCCTTAAAAACAGTAAAAAAAAAATTGAACATTTTTTACCTTGTTACATTAACGTTACACAATACAAATGAGGTTTCAGGTCACTTAAAAACCTAAAACTGCTTTAAAAACGGTTTATAACTTGTTAAGAACCGACACTGGTTTAGTTAACTGATTTTTTGTGCATCTCTAGTTACACTTAGTGTACATATGTAACACTTGTAACACAATGTTACATATATGTAAAAGAAAATACTTCAAAGACATTAAAAACTTACATACATGTAACTTTTATGTAACAGTTGGTTACGTATATAAAATTAATAAAAAAGAACCATGTTATATAAAGGTAACTAAATCAAAATGACTTCAAATTTTATTCAAGAACGCATGCAAACATAATTTTGCATAATGAATCATGTAACTTCGATGTAATAAAATACAAATAAAAACTATCTAGCTGAAATAATTTTGAATCATACAAACATAATTTTGCATAATAAATTATGTTTGAAACTTATGGCTCATGATTTTGAATTTTGTAAAAAAGAGATGAGAGAAGGTGTACCTTTTCTTTTTTATTTAGTTGACAAGTACAAAATAATAGATTACCAATCTACCCTTTTTGTACTATAGTGTACTATAATCCATTTTTTAAATCAAATTATAATCATCTCACTTTTCAAAATCCATCTCAACCATCCAAATATTTATCAAAGGCTACAAAAAGGTTTCCAAAGTTTCTTCATCTTGACCAAGTTTCCAAAATAACCATTCCCTATATAGGGAAATATATATATATAATATGTATCACATTTAAAAGTTTCTTTAAGGCCTTAAAGAGACTTGTTATCAATAGGACGTGTTGTCTACTAGGCTATTAGCATTATTTGGTTTTCAAATATGTGTCCAACTCTTCGGTGTTTATTTATCTCCTTAGATGCTAACACAATACAACCTTTCTCGCTTCTCTATCTGAGGTTAAAATTTGTAACAACTAAGTGAGCCCTCTTCTGCTCTTCATTACTATTTTTAGACTCCTATCACTCTTAATAAAGAAAACCAAATACACATGTATGGCAAACGACATTTGAGTCTATTATCACCAATATTTTTGTGATCAATCTTTATGTTAAAAGTTTAAGCTCTTACTCCAATCTAGTTTACAATATACATGACACACCCCTGACAAATCTAATTTTTAAAACAAAAAAATAATAACCGATTTTGAGATTTTTTTTTTTTTTTTTTTTTTTTTTTTTTTAAAAAAAAAAAAACAAGAGAACCCATCCAACGGGCTGTAATCAAGAATATAATTAAATTCCATTTTTATGAAGTTTGAGTGGGAAGTTGCTTTTTGTTTCGACTCATTATTATCTCCATCACTCAGCTGCTTCCATAGATGTTGGAGACCTAATTCTCTTCTCTTCTGTTGTATATTATTACCCTGCTGATTAAACAAATTCTTGTCGATCAGCAACCAGTGATGGAAGATGATGAATATGCTAAACTTATCAGAAGGATGAACCCACCCAGGTACATACATACATACATACATACATACATACATACATACATACATACATACATACATACATACATACATACATACATACATATTTATTGCCCATTTGCCAATTCCTCTGTTTCATGTTTACTTTCATAATTTTCGATTCCTTCTTCAGTGATTGATGATTGCGTCTGTTAAATGATAAGTGTAATGTTCTTTTTTTTTTTTTTTGAGGAATAATATTTAAGTTTTTCATTTGGGTGTTACAGAGTTACAATCGACAACAACTCATCTCCGGATGCAACGGTCATCCAGGTATGATCCAAATTGGTTTTGATTGCATGGTGATGATTGTTGATGTTCATATAATTGTTTTGGATGTCAGGTTGAGAGTGTTAACAGGCCCGGTATTCTGCTTGATGTTGTTCAGGTTCTTACTGATATGAATCTGATTATCACCAAGGCTTACATCTCATCAGATGGAAGATGGTTCATGGATGGTACAACTTTCCAAATTCTAACCCCCCCCCCCCCCCTTTTTTTTATATTCATTGCTCATAGCATATGTTTCTTTTTTCTTTTTGGCATTTTTGTTTACAGTTTTCAATGTGAAACATCAAAATGGAAACAAAGTTACAGGTGAAGGGATGATCAGTTATATAACAAAGGTATTTAATCATGGATCCTTTTGTAATTTATATAATGCTTTTGTGTTCATGAATACGTTTATTTTTGTATGCTTGATTTCTCTTGTTGACAGATTCTTGAAAGTGACGCCTTTTATGTTCCATCACCGGAAAGCTCAGTAGGACTGAGGCCTTCTCTAGATTACACATCAATTGAACTAGCTGGGTCAGACCGACCCGGGTTACTATCTGAAGTTTGTGCAGTTCTAGCTGACCTTAGCTGCAATGTGGTCAGTGCTGGAATATGGACTCACAATGCTCGGGCTGCAGCCGTGGTGAATGTGACTGATGATATGATGGGTTGTGCAATCGAAGATCCAGATAGACTTTTAACCATTCAAAACCGCCTTTGCAATGTGTTCAAGGGAAACAATGACTTAAAGACTGCAAAAATGACACTTTCGCCCCCTGGTTCCATGCACCGAGAGAGAAGACTACATCAGATTATGTTTGATGATAGGGATTATGAAAAGATTGAACAGGAGGACATTAATGGACTGAAAGCAGATGTCTGCGTGTTGGATTGTATTGAGAAAGATTACACAGTAATCACCATGAGATGCAAGGATCGGCCTAAGCTGTTGTTTGATACGGTCTGCACAATCACTGATATGCAATATGTAGTCTATCATGGTGTAGTTCATACTGGGAAAATGGAAGCATATCAGGCATGCTATGTTTACATAAAATTTCATTATAACAAGTTAATTGATATGGGATTTTCTTTTGAAAAGTTAAAACAATTTGTGTTTATGCGTTAAAGGAGTATTATATACGACATGTTGATGGGATTCGTATCAGCTCAGAAGCAGAACGCAAGCGAGTCATCAAGTGTCTTGAAGCGGCCATTGAGAGAAGAACATCAGAGGTATAGTTATAAATTACAACACATATGATAATGATACATTCGATCATGAAGTCATTAACATCTCATGTATTTTATATGCAGGCACTTGAGCTAGAATTGTGTGCAGAAGATGAGGTTGGGCTTTTGTCTGATATTACCAGGATATTCAGGGAGAATAGTTTGTGCATAAAAAGAGCAGAGATAACAACTGTAAACGGGAAAGCAAAAGACACTTTTTATGTCACAAATACAAGTGGTGACAGCCCGGTGGACCCCAGGACTATTGACTCAATTCGCAAGCAAATCGGGCAACACAAGGCTCTCGATGTTAGATGGAACTCGAGTCCAAAAAAGCCAACACGTGAAGAAACAACAATGAGCTATATCTTTGGGCATCTCTTGAAATTTCAAATTGGTTAGATCATGATTGATGCATAGTTGAATAAGAAGAAAAGCTTGTAGATTTACGTACATGGGGATTAAATAATCTTGTGAATATGAGTTAGAAAGTAGACGACAATAAGATCATCCACACATGAGTAGAGACTAGAGAGTGAACAATGATGTTGGTTTAATTTTACAACTTTGGATTCTGGTTCGATCATAAGCTAGTTCTACTTTAATTATACCAACCATTGAACTACTGAATCTATTTTGTATGTGACATCAAGCCATCACTTGCATGATTCAATGATGTTGATCCAACTGCCCAGATTCAAGATAAAAAAAAACTTAAATTTTCTTCTGTACATAGGCAACTCTTACAAACCAAGTCTTCTCCAAATCAAGTTTACGTTGCAAGAAGATGTGATTTTCATTAAATTTGGGCACAATTATGTATATTTATATAATTTAACAGTTTAGGATTATTGTGAGTGATTAACAACGAGTTAAAATAGATTTATAGCTTTAAAATAAACCTAAATATGAATGAGATAAAATAGGTTTAAAATAAACATAAACATTAGAGGTGGCAATTTTTACCCGTATCAAAGGAAATGGGTTGGTTTGGGTAAACAATTGTAATATAATGGGTTGGAATGGGTAACATCATAATATTGAATGGGTTAAGATGGGTAGCACTTAAACACAATGCGGGTCAAGATGGGTAACCAAAAAACTATGTAAATGCAATAGATTCAAACATTTAAGAATGATTAATAACATATTTGATGAGAAAATCACTAAAAATTATCCAAATGAACTATTTGTTTACTTATATCACATCTTAAGTTAAACTAAATTGATGATTTTTAGGAACAATCCATTTAGACCCGAATTGATTTTACTTAAAACCCGTTCTGGCATGCACCCAGCCTGACCCGAACTCATTCCGACCCGTTACCCAACCCGCCCATTTTGCCAGACATAATAAACATGGATGAGATATCAATGGTTAAAGTATTGTTTTTGATTTGAAACTTGAAAGGTTGAGATGGGGAAAAAAGGTCTTAGATAGGTGTGTCATGTGTGAGTGTGAACAAATAATACAAGGAAGGAGCAGGAGCCAATATGCATATGCTTGGTAACTTCTTTCGTTTTGCCTTGCATATAATTATAATGCCCATGTTGGTAGCGTGCTCAAAATGTGGTTCAAATGAAAGCTAAAATCTCTGTCTCGCGACTACAAATAACTTTTTGCTGGATAACTATGAAAAAACTTGTTGATTCATTTTATAGAGATGATATTTACATCTTACCAATCACATCGACAAAACACTGACAGGAGCTCGTCACACAAATTGGATCCAACTGATAACGGTACATAGGATTACCGCCAAAAACATACCATACTTGCATTAAATGACGATAATCATAACCTGGTGGAGCATTTAATGAAGGCCATGGCTAATTAATGAAATAGCATGGTATACAGCAGATGAAAAGAAAGCCAGCTACACATCAATCAAGAACTAGCGGAAGGTCCTTAACCGAAGGACAATAACCCGGAGGACGCATAAAAAGACTCTTGGGGAAGAACCAGAGAGGGGAGCTATAAAAGAGAAGATATAGGAGCATCAAAGGGGCATTGAATGCTAACCAACCACTTATACAACAAACATTAAAAGAAGAATTCATCTCCAGACCGATGGGAAGGTCCTTACACCCGAAAGGGAGTCCGAAACTTCCTGAAGGCCAACATCTTGTACCCTTTTCTTGTTAATAGTATTTTGTGAAATACTCTCCCTTTGATCCCTTGTATCCTCTAATATGTTCCATGTTTGTAATGCTACCAATCATTCAATAAGATTATCATTTATGCATAGCTCGTGTCGTTCATAACCAATACACGCTACAATTTGGTTCATCATTTGGCGCCATCCGTGGGACCCGTCTAGGGTTACCGTTTGCTGCACGAACACATGACAAGGCCGATGATAATGCTCGTTCCACCCCGATTAGCGCGTTCTCCAAAGGTCCGGCAAGGAAAGACTCCACGTTGGCCGAAAACGTCACCAACCCCCAGGAGGTAATAAGTGAAGAATCTGAAGATGAAGAAGCCGAGGTGACCATCACCCTAGAATTTGTCAAGAACCACCGGGAAACGCTGAAAGCCAGGTTGGCGGAACTTGAACACCGAGAAAAGTTGGAAAAGTTGAAGTCCCGGTTGACATACAACGAGGGAGGACCCGATGGGACACCCAAAGAACCCGGGTATGACAAAGAGTTGTGGGACCAAATCTTTAAGATGATGGAGGAAACCCATCAAAAACAGAAGGAAGAAAGCAAAAGCACCATGAAGTCCGGAGAGAAGCTAGGGGATGGAGACGACCCGCTGTTAAAGCCATATCACCCCACCAATTACACGGACTTATCGAAGTTTACCCGCCGAATAGCAGAGGCACCACTACCCGAAATGTTGAAGCTGCCCGCCAACGTAGGGAAGTATGATGGAACCGAAGACCCAGATGACCATTTGCATGCCTTCTCGGGTGCTGGTAAGGTAGGAAGGTGGAACCTTCCCACTTGGTGTCACATGCTAGTACAAACGTTAACAGGTGCAGCTCGTCTATGGTTTGACAGTCTCCCACCCGGAAGCATCGACAGCTATGAAGAACTGCGGGATAAGTTCCTGAAGCAGTTCCACCAAAAAAAGAAGGCTGTCAAAAACCCGAATGAGATACTGCACATCAGACGACGAGATGACGAAAAAGTAGAGCAATTCATGGAGAGATTCATAACTGAAAACATGCAGATACAAGGCGTACCCGAAGTCATGAAAATCAGCAGCTTTATCAATCGGGTAAGACAACCCCAATTATGCGAAAAGTTTGGGGAGGATTTCCCAAAAACGTTCGACAGCCTGATGGATAAAGTTAGGGCCTTCGTTAGAGGAAAAGATACCAGCTTCCGGGCTAGGGAATGGGACCTGAAAAAAGGCAGAAGCTTCAGGGCTAAAGAAATGCAAGAAACCTCCTGAGGAGGACCTTACGCAGGAAAGGGTAAGGTCCTTACAGAAAAGAACCGCCAATTTTTCACCCCTTACAGGACCAGTCCCAAAGAAGCAGAAAAATTTACACCATTGACAAAAACCCCCAGTGAAATTCTAGCAACAGAAAAAGCAAAAACCTCCTTTGTGAAACCACAACCACTTCGAAATTCCTCTCGACCCAACCCCGACGAGTTCTGTGAGTTTCACAGATGTTATGGCCACAAAACTGACGACTGTATACACCTCAAAAGGGAAATCGAAGCGGCCGTGAAGTCAGGCAAACTTTCGCATCTGATAAAGGAAATAGGGGCGGCAACATCCAAAGGAAAAGACACGCATCGGGAGGATGTAGGGGAAAAGAAACGAGCGTACGTTGACATGATCCGAAGAAGGACGGACAATGAAAACAAAATGAACAAGCGTCATAAGCTGATGGAAGACGAAGGATACCCTTGGATGGAAACATCGATCACTTTCCCACCATTAAAACCATGGGAAACCCAGGAAGCACCATTGAATATCTCCGCCAACATTGCAGGCCACAGAGTTGCGACGATCCACGTTGATGGAGGTAGCGGGTCAGAGGTCATGTATGAACACTGCTTTCGGCGATTAGATCATGTCAGAGAAAGATGGGAGGAGGACACATCAACAATGGTTGGCTTCTCCAGGGAGATCGCATACTCATTAGGTAAAATTACCTTACCCTTTACGATTAGGGAAGGGGTTAAGTGGAGAACTGTGTACCTCACGTTTTACATCGTGAGGGCACCATCAAAATACAACGCCATTTTGGGGCGTCCAGGATAAAAGCTCTCAGAGCGCTGGTATCCACAGTCCATGGATCCATAAAATTTCCCACACCCACTGGAGTGGCAACAGTAAGCTCCTCTGCTGAGATAATAGCCACAGTTGATAAAAAGGAAGAAAGAAACGATGATACAGAAGAGGAATGGGTATTAGATGACCGGTTCCCGGAGTCCACAATAAAGGTCGGGAAACAGTTAAGTGACAAAGGGAAGACAACTCTCAAAGAATTGCTCTTGAAAAATCAAGACATGTTCACCTGGTCCCTAGCCCACATGGAAGGAATTCCAAGGAGTCAGGCCGAACACAGAATCAACATAAACCCAGGTGCAAAGCCAGTAAAGCAAAAGAAAAGGAGCATGGGAGAGGAAAGATGCAAGGCGGCAACTGAGGAGGAAAAAAAACTACTGGCCGCCGGGATAGTACGAGCAGTCCAGTACCCCTCTTGGATTTCCAATCCAGTAATGGTACGAAAAGGTGGCGGGAAATGGAGAATGTGTATTGACTTTAAAGATGTCAATAAGGCTACACCTAAAGATTGTTATCCACTCCCCGAGATGGAAGCGAAAATTGATTCCTTACAAGCATACCCCCTCTGTTGTTTCCTTGATGCATACAAGGGGTACCATCAAATTCGAATGGCCAAAGAAGATGAAGAGAAAACAACCTTCTACACAGCTGAAGGGACATTTTGCTACACAAAGATGCCCTTCGGGCTGAAAAACGCCGGAGCTACGTACCAACGAATGATGGACAGCCTATTTCATAGTCAGATAGGGCGCAATGTAGAAGTGTATGTGGACGAATTGGTCATTAAAAGCAGAGAAGAAGATGCAATGCTCAACGACATCCAAGAAACTTTCAACACTTCGGAAGTCACAAATGAAACTAAATCCCAGCAAGTGTTCGTTCGGAGTAGAAGAAGGTAAATTTCTGGGAGTATTGGTCACTAAGGAAGGAATCAAGGCAAACCCGGAGAAAATTCAAGCCTTGATTTCAATGACGTCCCCAAAAACAATAAAAGAGGTGCAGAGGTTAAATGGCAGGCTAATAGCACTCAGCTGATTCTTATCCAAAACAGCTGAGCGATCCTTACCCTTCGTAAAAACATTGAAGAAGTGTCTGAAAAAGAACAAGTTCATCTGGACAGACGAAGCAGAAACGTCCTTTCAAGCAGTCAAAGAACACCTTTCTTCCCTCCCTGCCCTAGCAACACCATTCCCAGCTGAAACACTCACCGTGTACTTGTCAGCAGCCGAGAAAGCAATCAGCGCAGTCTTGCTGGTCGAGAGGCAAGGAACCCAAACATCGATTTACTTTGTTAGCAGGACGTAGAAAGGAGGGGAGGAGAGATACACCGACATGGAGAAAGCAGCCCTCGCATTAGTGCACACATCGAGAAGACTGCGCAGGTATTTCCAAGCCCATCCTATTCGAGTACTCACCAATTTACCAATTCAGCAGATATTGGCACGACCGGAGGTTTCCGGAAGGTTAGCAAAATGGGCTATCGAGCTAGGCGATTTTGAAATCAAGTTCGAGCCACGTACAGCCTACAGAGGCCAGGTGCTTGCTGATTTTTTGATAGAAGCACCCCTAAGCAAAGGCCGAGAGTCTAGTCCCTGTACTTACAAGCAAGTCGAAGAAGACGCATTGAGATGGCAGTTGCACACCGACAGAGCATCCAACACGGATGGAAGTGGTGCGGGTTTCATATTGACAACACCAGAAGGCATCGAGTTTGCCTATGCCATCAGACTCGAATTTGCAACTACCAACAACGAGGCGGAGTATGAGGCCTTACTAGCCGGGCTACGGGTAGCACGAGCCATGAAGGTATCACACATCAAAGTACATGTAGATTCTCTCTTGGTAGCCAACCAAATAAATGGTTCCTATGAGGCAAAGGAAGAAACTATGAGGCGATACCTATCCAAAGCAAAATCTTTACAAGAAAAGTTCACTGAGTGCCAGGTAATACACATTGCCAGGAGCCAGAATCACAAAGCTGATGCGCTAAGCAAACTCGCATCAGCAGCCTTCAGTAAATTGGGAAGTGAAATACGGATCAACATCCTAGCCAGAACATCCATCGATGCAGAACACGAAATACAAGAGATTACCCAAATTGTTCCATGGGGCGAGCCAATCAAAGAATTTATAAGAACGAGTAAGGTACCGGAGAACAAAGATGAGGCAAGAAGGCTGCGACTGCGTGCTTTACAATATGAACTTATCGATGGGGAGCTGTACCGAAAGTCCTACCTGGGACCGTCCCTCAAATGTGTTGACGAAGAAGAAGCTAAGTATGTCATGCGAGAAATCCATGAAGGAATTTGCGGACTCCACGCAGGGCCAAAGACAATGGTAGCAAGTGAAATGAAAGCAGGTTTCTATTGGCCAGGAATGTACAACACAACGGTAGCTCTATCCCGAACATGCGACAATTGCCAAATCCATGCACCTATACCCAAGAAACCGAAGCAGCCCTTGGTACCCGTAAGCTCCTCATGGCCCTTCCAAAAATGGGCAATCGATATCGTAGGACCGTTCCCCGAAGCAGTGGGAAAAGTCAAATTTCTAGTGGTAGCCATTGATTACTTCACAAAATGGGTAGAAGCAAAACCGTTGGCAAAAATCACGAGCTAGGCAATAAAAAGATTCGTTTGGGAAAACATTGTTTGCAGGTTCGGTCTACCACACACAATCGTCAGTGACAATGGGAAACAATTTGATAGCGCACTTTTCAAAAAATGGTGCGGAGAACTGCACATCAAGCAGATCTTCACCTCTGTAACACACCCACAAGCAAACAGTCAAGTCGAACGAGCAAACAGAAGCATAGTAGATGGGATCAAGGCAAGGCTGGGCAGAACACGTAAGGCATGGTTGGAAGAACTACCACATGTACTATGGGCACACCGTACAATGACAAAAACTAGCACGGGGGAAGCTCCATTCAGTCTGACGTATGGAACTGAAGCCATGATACCAGCGGAAATCGGATCCCCAACACCAAGAATGGATCTCCATGAGAACGAGAACAACGAAGATCTGCGGATAAACTTAAATCTCTTAGAAGAAAGGAGATACCACGCGGCGATCAGAGAAGCAAATTACAAAAAAGCAATGCAAAAGCACTACAACAAAACAGTCAGAACCAAGGACTTAAAACCGGGAGACTTGATGTTGAGATCTAGCATAGCAAGTGGTAAAGAGCATCAAGATAAGCTAACCCCGAAATGGGAAGGCCCATACAAGATCACTTGGAGCAATGGGAAAGGACCTCACAAGTTAGTCGACATCGAAGGCAAAGAAATACCTCGCACTTGGAACTCTATGCAGTTGCGGAAGTACCACCTGTAGAAACAATCTAGATGGAAATACCACATGGCCGATCACCTATTTTGATTACAATGTGAAAAGGCCAATTACAATGTGTACTCAGAAAATCCCTTTTTGCATTAATAGTGGGAATCAAATGAAGTGGAAATTCCATCATAAACGCGCCTCTATAGCATTACAAATGCCAGTATATAACAACATACAAAAGACGATAGTCTTGAAAGAATGCCCCGGTTGGCATCAAAAATATATATATATATATATAACCAAATAAAAATAAAGAAAAGAGAGCATGCATGCATATCATTAACGAAAAACATTGGGTAACTTGCTTTATAAAAGGTCCCCAACCGACAAGTGCAATAAAGCACCACCATTCATATCCAAAAGGCATCACAAATGCCAAATTAATATACTCATGGTTAACAATAAAACCATAGTCAAAAACACACACATTATGGCAAAGGGGTCGTAGGATCCACAATGGCTGTTAACGCCTCCAATTCCACAATAGGGATATCTGGGGAAGCCTCCAAACGGGACAACAAAGAATGACCAACAGCACCCAATGTGAGTGTTGCCTTGGTCATCCAAGCTTCCGCTGTAGGATCATAACACGAACTTTCTTCCGGAAGTAGTCCTTGAGACGAATACTTATAACCCGCACGAAGACCATTCTGATAACCGACCACAAGACAAGCAGAATTTACATCACCCAGCAGTTGCACATATTCTTGACTATCTCGAATACGATTAAAAACGCGGCGGAAACCTTGAGTGACCAACCAATCACGATCCGCAGCGAGCTGATTATTCAAACCCGTAACTTCCACAACTTCTCGCTATAACCTTTGGTTCTCCTCAGATAGCCGAGCAACCTTCACACGAGCAGTAAGCGCATCCTCTTGTGCCTGCTCCAGACCAGTTTGCTTCACTTCAAGCATACCTTTTAAATCTTTCACCAATGCCTGACAAAAAGAAGTACACCAAGGAAATAAGCGAATATCCATACACATCAATGATAAAATAGAAAAAACGGACGTTACCTCTAACAGGGACATATCAGTTTTATAGCTCTTAATATCAGCCCGCTGCTCCTGCAGATCAACAAGGCTGCGTTCCAACTCAGATTCAAGCTCCACCACGCGTGGCCCAAATATTGCAACCTTCTCATTAGCCACATGAAGAGATTCCTTTAAATCCTTTGATTCCGCACGAAGAGCGTCCACATCTAGTAACTCGCCGAGGAGTTGCTTCTTGTCCTCTAAAGCTTTAACAAGTTCATCTTCAACAGTAGCTATTCGCCCCTGAAATTTCATTGCAACATCGGATCGATGTTGCAAACGCTTCACAATCTCCAACCCCTGATTCTGATGAGATTCCAAGGACATAGAAAACAGACGAGCCAAAGCCAGAGTATCCATATCTTCATAGCAAGTTTCCGAAATAAGGGGGGGCAACCACATTGTCGGTAATAGATGACACTGGAAGCATCATCGAACCCGAAACAACGGGAACAGCAACCACAGAAACTGAATCCACAAGCACAGCCGTGACAGACTTCTCCAAACAAGCCGAAGAAACAGGAATGTTGACTTCTCCAAACAAGCCGAAGAAACAGGAATGTTAACGCCACCAGGAGAAACAATCACGTCCGTTTCATAAAAATCCCGCACAGGAGAATCTAGCACAGAAACCACGAAAGACTCAACAACATGTTTCCCTTTCTTTCTACGCAACACCAAAGCCTCCTCAGGCTCATCATCCTCCTCGCTACCACCCACAGTCGTCGCAGAACATGTCTCCTTTCGTTTGGTAGTCATGGGGGTGCTAGCAACAACCATCTCTGACGAGGACGCAACAGCACCACGAAGGCGAAGCTTTAGAGGAGGATGCATGGATGGCCCTTGAGATTGTGGCTCATTACGAGTGACATGTCCCCTTTTTTTCCAAAAGAACAGCCAATGGCATCTCATCATCATCTAGGCTGGAAATGCCCTCAGCAGACCCAGTAGGGGAATCAAATGACACACCCATCGCCGGCGGTGGAGGCGGTGGAACAGTAGATTCAATAGCCACAAACTCCATCCCACGACTAGCCTTCTTCAAAATCTTGAGCAAATTCATTTCTGCAAGAAAAACAAAGGATGATAATCAAAAACAAACATAACAACAAGAGCAGATCAAAAAATGCATCCAAAGCAAAAACCTTCGCCCTCTTCGAACACAGCAGGTCGGAAAGCCGGTTCATCCCAAAGAGGACTAACACCAGCCATTACAAGCAATGGTTCGGGAAAAACAATCGCAGGGGTAGGGTTCTCAACCAACATCCGAAACAAAGGAACATCACAATCCCGCAGAGGCGGCACGTCATCAACAATAGGATTCCGCATGTCACGACGCGGTAGCCGAGCAGGCAGAAAGCTATTGTTAACATAGAAAAAACGCAACTTCCAATCGCAAAGACTCTGTAAAACCTTACTCGTACAACTTGGAAAGTTTTGGGGTCGTCGCTTCTCAAAAGTAAACCACCCACCATCAACACGAAACCGATAGAAGCGACGAAAAAAAGGTATATTAGGCTCACCGCCCATCGCCCTACACGCAATCAAGAAATGCATCACCCGTAGAAGCCCTGAAGGATGCATCTGCGAAAAATGAACTTCGAAAAATCGAAGAACAGAGAACAGGAACGGTGGAAGAGGGTATCGCACGTTACATGATTTAAGAACTTGAGTAAAAACAACAACAGTATCATTACACGCAGAAATATCATCGCCGGGACGTGGAAGCAGGGGATGAATAGACATCGGCAACTGATACAACCGACAAAAACCTTGCAATTCCTCCTGCGATAGCAACGATGACGTCGACCCTAAACCTCGCCTATCCATCGATAAGAGAAAAAACACCGAAAGGAAAGGAAACTTACTCAATAATGGCGGTGGAGGAGACGAAGGGCAAACCAAGAGGAAGAAGAAGAACTGAGCGGGAAAGTGAAAAGAGAGGAAGGAATCCAAATAATGGTACCCCTCAAATCAAATAAATGTGGGCTACGTGGCCTCACCCCACCCACACACATCAATATCAATTACCCCCCTTTTTTTTCTAAGGGGCCACACATCTCGAAAAAAAAAAAAGAAGCGGAAAACCGCCCATGACAGCCAATAAAATAATAATAATAAATAAAATAAAATAACTATATATAAATAGGAGAAGGGAAAAGAGAATGGATATAATTGGATCTTTTCAAAGTTCAGCAGGTGACCCCTAAAGAGGGGCACCACTGAACTGGGGGGACTTGATAACGGTACATAGGATTACCGCCAAAAACATACCATACTTGCATTAAATGAGGATAATCATAACCTGGTGGAGCATTTAATGAAGGCCATGGCTAATTAATGAAATAGCATGGTATGCGGCAGATGAAAAGAAAGCCAGCTACACATCAATCAAGAACTGGCGGAAGGTCCTTACCCAAAGGACAATAACCCGGAGGACGCATAAAAAGACTCTTGGGGAAGAACCAGAGAGGGGAGCTATAAAAGGGAAGATATAGGAGCATCAAAGGGGCATTGAATGCTAACCAACCACTTATACAACAAACATTAAAAGAAGAATTCATCTCCAGACCGACAGGAAGGTCCTTACACCCGAAAGGGAGTCCGAAACTTCCTGAAGGCCAACATCTTGTACCCTTTTCTTGTTAATAGTATTTTGTGAAATGCTCTCCCTTTGATCCCTTGTATCCTCTAATATGTTCCATGTTTGTAATGCTACCAATCATTCAATAAAATTATCATTTATGCATAGCTCGTGTCGTTCATAACCAATACATGCTATAATTTGGTTCATCACCAACAAACACACTTATTGTGAATTTTTGGTTTGACTTTAACTTTTTATATTAACTTTGATCATTGACTTTACTTTAACCAAGTCATGACAAACTGAATTATCCTGTATTTAAACACTTTAGATATGTGTTAGACATGTTCTAAACAACATTTCACAATTTTCTTAAGATAGACAAATAATCGATGATAAACCAAGAATTTACAAAGGTAGTTACGAGTTTCTCATTTTATTGACAGACATTGATGATACACAACAAAAATAACATATATTTATATTGGTAATGTTAGTAAAAATGTAACCAATATTTTTTGATAACTTGTAATATGAATAATTATTACAAATTTCTTGGAGTCAGTAGTTGAACATCAAATCCCACAATTAATTGTAATAATTTTACATGGTCTCTGCATATATTTTAGAATGGTAGTTACAAATTTCTTGGAGAAAAGTTTCATTAGGATTTTGGTAACCATCAATCCAACTTTAAAATCAATACACGCCAAAATTGGCTACAATTGAACCATACACAACAAACACATGCAGCGAGAATTAAGAATCTAAATGCGAAAATTCGATTAAAATTCACATGAAAAAAATGATAAAACAATTTCGTATTCCAATAATAATGAGGAATCTTGGATAAAGCCTAAATCAAGTTTTGGTGTTTGCCTAATTGCCTACAGATGTTTAAAGCAAAATCTAGGTATTAGAATGCAAGAAAATAGGTGGAAAAATTAACAAAGTAAGCCCAAAATCACATAACCCACATGCAAATATGGAAGAAATGACTAAATCATATAACAACATTATAAGAAATTGAAACCCATTGATTAAATCTGCAATGAAAAAGAAGGGATATGGTAAAACTCGACTGATTGAAGTTCACCATGAAATGAAAACCATTGTTCTGGTGTCAATTACAAACGATGCCTTTAAAGAACAATTAGGGTGGGTGGGTGGGATGATACGAGGTTGACGAGAGGTGTGAGGATAAGTAGGGCGACCCCTTCTCCTTTTTAAAACAGCTCAAAAGTGATTGGTAAACGCCTAATTTACACGGTCAAGATTAAATCTTGGAGAATTTAGATGGATCAGATTTGTTCTCAGGGTAGTTGAAATGATCAACGTCTATTATATATATAATGATAATGTAACACATTAATACGTGCATTGTGATATGTTACATGTCAAGTGATTTTCTATCAGGTTACATTGTCTAAAAGAATGCAAAATTACCTAAATAACCCCAAGGGGTTACGGCCACAATGAGATGGGGATACAAACCCTTCACCTAATTACAATAAAAATCATTCATGTTCATTATTTGGTTTTGAGCTCAATCTTAGGTTTCATTCTTTCCATTGATCATTTTCCTTGCAAAAGAACTCTCCCTTATCCCTCTCTATGCAGAGGAGAGTATAAAGAGAGAACTAAGGCCCTGTTTGGGATTGCTTATTCAACTTAAAAATGACTTTTTGTTAAAAGTGCTTATTAACTTATGGCTTTTTGAAATGAACTTTTTAAAAATGTGTTTGGATTAGCTTTTTCAAAATGAATTTTCAAAATTACCAAAAAAGACATTTTTTATTGATATTATTTTAAGGTTATTGGGTAAAAAGTAAAAGGTGTGGTATATTTGTAATTTTATGTCAATAAGTCATAGGTTATTTTGAAAAGCTAGAAATTTTATCTTTTGAAAAATAACTTATTACCCTTTTACAAAAAGTCATTTTTAAAAGTCCTTTTAGTTTTGACAAACAACTTATTGACTTATTGCCTTTTTCAAACATAGCCAATAAGTTGTTTTTAAATGAAATTCCAAACATAGGCTAACATTCTCAACACACCTAAACATAATGGGGTTTTAGAGAGGAAGAATAGGACAATGATGGTATGATCAGAACCATGTTAAATAACATGGTTGTAGAAGTCGCTAGGCGCTAGT
The DNA here is from genome assembly GCA_009363875.1 of Mikania micrantha. Classification (NCBI taxonomy): domain Eukaryota; kingdom Viridiplantae; phylum Streptophyta; class Magnoliopsida; order Asterales; family Asteraceae; genus Mikania; species Mikania micrantha. Next base: position 116,617,081 of record CM018691.1, on the reverse strand, counting down.
CGGGCGGCCAGGGACTGCCTAGGGATTAATCGGCGCTAGGCGGATTGGAATTTTTATATGTAATTTTACAAATATATATTATATACACACATTAATATCAATAATTTAATATAATACTTCAAATAATTTAAAAAATAAACTTAAATGTACTAAATAAAGCACTTCAAAGTTCAAACTTAAACACTGAGTTCAAAGTTTAGAGATGAATTTCGATGTTTAACTGGCTGGGTCCGATGTTTCAGAGACATGTTAATGATTTTTGGCTAAGAAATGTCTAAATAATCATAAAATTGGTCCCTTTTTACCATAAAAAAGTCAAAAAAATAAAAAAATCAAAAAAAAATAAAAATCTGACTAGGCCGCCTAGCGCCTAGGCACCGCCTAGGCCAAAATCGAGACAGTTGTCGGGCGCCTAGCGCCTAGACGCCGCCTAGGCCGATTTTTACAACCCTGTTAAATACTTGAAATGTTCTTATCTTATTTTGGTTTGAGGCTGCAGCCACTATCGTCAGTGGCGTACCCACATTAAGCCGTGGGGGGGGCAGCCGCCCACCTTGAAAATTTTTTTTTAGTAGTATATATATGTTCAAATCCTGATCGTCCCCCGTAAAATTTTGCAATCGCCCCCATTAAACTTTTGATTTTTAAGTGTTAATTAATAAAACTAAGTTGAAAAATGTCCAACTAATTATTTAAACCCAATATAAAATCAAGTTTAGTATAACTTATAATAAGTCAAACCACCACTAAACCAGTTAAAACCGATTAAACCGAATTCAATCGAATATACCAACTAAAAACGAATAAACCGATCCAAATAAACCGAATTCAACCTTATATATTATAAAGAAAACAAATTTAAATCTGAATTCGCTTTAATCAGTTAACCAAACAAACTGAATTAAAAAAAAAATGGAACCGATAACCGTATCGAAAACTGACTTCGAAATTCGGATACAGTTAGAAACCAAACCGAAAACCGAATTCAGAATTCGGTTCGTTTTTTCGGTTACGAATACGGTTTAGTTTTATGTATTAACAATTTTCTGCTTTTTTGAACACCCCTAGTTTAATATTCGAATTCACTAAGGGGTCTTTTTTTCGACTCGTTCTGAGCACCTCCAATTCTCAGGGCCGCCTATAACTAGCCCATTATAAAAATATATATTATTAATTTAAATAACATATTAACATCATACTTAAAGTTAGATTTGCGTAATCGAATTGCTTATGAGAATTTAAGCGATAGTTGTATTTGTTTTATATAGAAAGAGTTACTTACGAGCGTCTCCTTATACGTTGTTTTGAATATATATATATATATATATATATATATATATATATATATAACCACGTAGTAAACAACTTTAAATGTATTGTATTTTTATTATGTCTTTATATATAACAATTTGGTTTGATTGTCTTTTTTTAACATGATCGGACCCGATCCGTTCCAACCCACCTTGAACACCAACGAACCTAAAAATTTTCCGCCCCTCATGGAAAAAATTTCTGGGTCCGCCACTGACTACCGTGCAAATCATCAAATATGTTGCCAACTAAAGCAGACCCAAACATGACTCCTTATGACGCTTGGAATGGTAGAAAGACAAAGATTGGAAATTTGAGTCTTTGGCTGTGTTGCTTATGGTTTGCTTCCTTCACAATAGAGAATATAGGTGGATTACAAATCAGTAAAGAATGTATTCGTGGGCTAAAGCCTTCAATCGTATTACCTAACTAGGCACCTAAATCAGACCGAACCCTTGTCACATGGATAGTTCAATGTGCTCATTGGCACCTGACCCTGAGATCGAGTATGAATTCTGTTTACTCATTGGTTATACTACTCAAGCTGATGCATATAGGCTCTATAAACCGTACACCAAAAGACTTATCACCACAAGAAAGGTTGTTTTTTATGAAAGAGACGCTTGGGATTGGACCAATGAAAGTGTTGTTGATGTGAGGTATGTATTTTCTAATCCGTTTCCTTTTATTGAAAATGAAAATGAGCCACATGCTTTAAATCCTACAAACACTCATGATCTGCCTAAAATATTATCTAACCCCAATACCCATGTGTCATCTACCTCATCACCTGCTTAACAATTTAGTACCAATGTAATGTCTCCATCAACTTTATCTCCTATTGTGCCTAATTCTAGTCCTTCTATTGAGCCTACAACATCTAGAACCATGACTTTTTAAGTTTTATATGCAAATACTCAAGAAGTTCAAAATTTTGATTATACCTCTTGCCAATTTGCCTTAAATAATTATTATCCCACAACATTTACTGAAGGCTACAAAATTTCTGCAATAAAAGATCCATGCAAGAGGAACTAAGTGCTATTGATAAGAATATATGTTGTAGGTTTAAAATGGCTTTTCGAAACCAAAGTCGATCCAAATGGAGAGATTATCAAATACAAGGCTATATTGGTGGGCAACGGCTATTCTCAACAATATGGTGTGGATTTCGTAGAGACATTTCCTCATGTGGCTCGATTTGAAACAATTAGAGTGGTGATTGTTATTACTGCTCAACAAGGATTGCCGCTTTATCAACTAGATGTCAAGTTTGCCTTTTTAAATGGTGAGTTATCAGAGACATGGGAGGCCCTGAGGAAGGGCAAACCCGACCTCCGTCCAGGGCCCGTTTTTTTTAAGGGCACAAAAACTTTTAAAATCGTTTTTAAATTATATATATTTACTTGTATATACAAATACAAAACTGAAAAAACATAAATTTATAATTCGGTAGGTACTAAATAATCTGGACCGCCCCTGATTCAGAGAAGATATATGTTGAACAAGCAGAAGGATTTCATGTTGAAGGCAAAAAGAAGATGGTTTATAAGTTAAAAAAGGCATTGTATGGATTAATGCAAACACCTCGTGCCTGATATTCGAAAATTGATAGTTATTTTCGTGATCATGGTTTTGTAAGCTGTGTCAATGAGCTTACCCTTTATGTTAAACAACTGGTGGCAGAAACTATTATGTATGTATGCTTATATGTTGATGACATAATTTGTACATCTTCAAGTCCATTTCTTATCTTATTGCTTAATTCAAGGATGCATGAAAACAACCTTTTAGATGACTTACATGGGTCTTATGAAGTATTTTCTAGGTTTAAACTTAAAGGTGTTCAAGCTAATGAAGGAATTTTCTTGGGGCAGAAGTCTTATGCTCTGGATCTGGTTGACAAGTATGGTATTAAGCAATGTAATATTGAAGCAACACCAATAAATACTACATACAAATTACAATTGGAAGATGGTGATGATGACAAGGCGAATGAAGAAGTTTATAGAGGTTTGGTTGGAGGCTTAATTTTTCTTACTCACACAACACTTGAATTGGCTTATGTTGCAAGTTTTGTAACTAAGTTTATCAAAGTCCATCCAAAGTGAATTTTGGGCCTGCCAGACGAATTCTTAGACGATATTTATCTGGACAAATGAGTTTGGGTTATGGTACAAATTAAGGCAATACTCCTGTCTTTCTAGTTTATTATAGTTACAATGATTGTGCTAGCAGCATAGATTATGACAGAAAGAGTAAATGTATTCTTGCTTGGAAGTGATATGATGTAATGTCTTGGTTCTCAAAGAAACGGTCAACAATTGTTTTGTAAAGTACTGAGGAAGAGTATATAGCAAGTGTTGGATTTTATGAACGGATCCGCTAAGTTAACGTAACTAACCGAGCTGTGACCCGTAAGAGTTACACCGTGGGCAACGAACATTAAATCTACTTAATTTGATTAACTGGTAATCACGAACATTTTATAATTTATAATTGTTATAAATTATATAAGTTTAATTATTTATTTAATTAGCTAAACTATTATTATTATTATTATTATTATTATTATTATTATTATTATTATTATTATTTTTAAGGTAATATCTAATAAAATCAAGTGTCATCATTAGATATCATGCAAGATCTTGTCATAATCTTTGCATGCCATCATTTGAGATGGATTTACACTCAAAAGACATATCTTGCATGTTATGATTGTGTGCAAGATACACACTCCAACTCTTGATCTCTTTTCCCTCTATATATATACTTGAATGATCAAGACTTTAAAATGATCTTGATGGGTTTTTAAAAGGATTGGTGCAAGAAGAAACAAGTAGAAGATTAATCATCTTCATCCTACTTTCATACCACAACCTGCTTCTGTTGTGAACCATGAACTTGTTCGTGTTTTTTTTTGTTCTAGCATCCGTTCAGTGAACCTCGGTGTCTCAAACGATAACTATTAACCAAAAGGGTATAATCTTTTCTCATCGGTAGATTAGATTAGTTAAAATTATCTGTGTTTGCATGTTTTGTAACCTTGATCTTGATTGGGAATTTTAACAGTGAAAAGTTAGAAACCGTTATTCTGTTGCGTTAATATTAAATATGCATTTAATATATGTCACACCCCGGGCTCTCGGCGTCCCGGGCGCTGCGACCCGAATTGGTTTCATGGATATGTCTAGGTCAGAGTTTATTATTTTTTTTTCGTATGTTTTAGCGGAAGCGTTGTTTTATGAATTCCAAAATTTTTCAAATGATTCACATGCGTAGATGTGAAAACCATATTTCATCGTTTCCAAATGATTCATACGCATGAGTATGAAAAACAACATTTCGTTATTTGTAAATAACTTTTCAAAAATACCTTTTCAGGATTTTCTTAAAATTTCATACGCATATGTATGAACACCATCATTTCATATTATTTTAAACCGGATTTTCACAGACACATAATTTCAAATCATTTTATAATATCCGGTTTATACATGACTTGGAGGCATAACTCCAATAGCTCCATGGTCTCACCACAAGATTCTATTCGAGGCATCATAGGCCAAGAATCTCTAATCTTGATTCTCTTTTACATTTCATTATTACCTGAAAAGTTTTTGAAAAAAAAACATCAACATAATGTTGGTGAATACAAATAACAGACTCGATATGTAAGCATAGCATGTTCGGTCCTTTAACCATAATTATTATTGGCAATACTACACATTTAGCAGGTTATTTCACTGATCGATACAACTACTGCATACATTGGTTTATAACTGTCACTGGTTAGGAACTACAGCGCAGCGCGTCTTACGTTTTGTTCCCTCCAGCCCACATCTGGTCACTGGTTAGGTTGCCTGCGGAGTACGTCTTACGTTTAACCTTCCAGCCCACCTGTACCAGCCACATATGGGAATTTCACCCATATGTTGATACGACTTGCAAATCATACCTATACTAATAGCCTAAATGCTGGTCACGTAAGCGTCAAAGTTTAAACAAACCATGCTAAGAAAAATGCATTTATATTTAAAATAAGTTAAATGTATTCACCTGGATTTTTTTGGTTGACTGGGTAACAGCTTTAGAACTTCTCAATATAAATTTGGGCAACGTTTCTGCTTAATCTATCCTTATAACTATTTGCAAGAATGATTTCTTATCCCTATATTTTATGCTCCTAAAATAAACCATAAATTCAATCATACTATTTGTATACATGAGTCGGATCTAAACTCTAATCCTATAACATACAGAATCTTAAATTTATGAGCAAACTAAACTAAAATACATACCTAAATATATAGCAGCTTTAAACATGGCATGATTAAAAGAAATTAAACCTTTGCTAATATTCTTCTCTGCTTAGAACACATTTCGTTTGATCCTCCATTGAAATAAAACTTTGAAAAATCTCAAAGTATGTAAATATATATTCGTTGTACGTTCGAAAAATCAAGATAAGTAAAAACTTATCTCTTTTTGCCACCACATGCACACGTGCACTTCACCTATTTTTTTCATTTTCTTTTTTTTAATAATTATTATTATATTCTTATAATTAATTTAGCCTAAATTTTGATTTTATCTTATAACTTTTAAAATATAATGTTTTATAAAATTCTAAAAATACTGCTAGGACCGCCTCATTTTTCTCTACATTTCGACCTAAGTTTAGTTAAAAACGAAAAAGTTTAATTATAATGTATTTTATTAATTTTTTAATAATAATAAATTTTTTTTAGCCGATCTCCTATCATAGTAACTTATCGTTCAAACAATCGACTATTTCTAATAATTGTTTCATTCAAGTTATTCGTTTAAACAAACGCTTTAAATCTTAAACGATCATTTATAATATCAATTTCTTGAATAATCATATTTTATAAGTTAACTATAACTATTTTAATTATAAACGATAGTATTTAATTTATATTCTCAAAACGGGATGATAAATCCTCCTCACCTTTGTTTTAATCTCGTCCTCGAGATTATTAAAATAGAGTTAGGTTTTTTTTTTTACTCTAGTTTTCATGTGTATTCATGACCACATTCGGAGTTCAATTTAATCTTAGCTAGCACCAACTTTTTACGTTTGAGTTTCTTTTCTCGTTAGTCTTTGATTTGAATCGGTTGTTCGATGAATTTTAATTTTTCATTTACCTCAACATCTTGAAGGTATTAACAATGACTCATCTGCTAACCATTTTTATTTACTAAATTGAAGCAATCCTTTCCATGAACAAACTTTATGTAACACTTTGTCATCAACATTGAATTATAGTGGCTTTTTTTCATAACTCTTTTGACGATCTTATGTTACTTTCAAGGTTTCTCTAATTTGAAAGACCATGTCAGTGTTTCTTTGTGACAATCCGGTATTTTCGAATTAACCTCGTTAACCGAAAGTAAAGAAATCACAAAAGGTTCGTTGGACACTAGATTGGAAATAGAAAGTAGGCCCAATTGTACTTTATGAGGCCCACATAGATAGAAGTAGGCCCAATTATATTTATGAGGCCCAAAAGGATTAACCTAGCCCAATCATATTTTCTTTGGACCAATTTATGACAATTCGACATTTGGTCTGGTTTCGTTAATCAAAAGTTAACGAAATCAGTGGAAATCATCAATATTAGGTCAAAAGTATTAAGAATTGAACACAATTAGGTTAGGAATAGTTGAATCAAGAAAAGTAGTGTTGAAATATCATAAAATAGTAGGTTTTGACTTTTTAAGTCAAAATTCACGTGTGTAGTATAGCAAGAATTCGAATTTCACAATGATAAGGGCTGTAACCGAAAATTAACTATCATAAATCATTTCAATGATGATTACTAATGATAATCAGGCGTTACTAGTCCCTTAAACAGTCGAATTTAATCTGAAGTTAACTAAAAGGTTGTAACCGACGAGGTTAAGAGCAAAACCGTTCAAATTGGGTATAATTGATCACAAATGATCAAAATTCACATTAATCGGCACTATCTGAACATACTATTCAAATCAATTTGATTGGAAGAGCATCGGAGGCCATCGGAGTTAAAAACGTGAAGCCGAACTCGACCTTCAAGCCGATTAACATCAATTCGAGGTCCAACCAGGTAAAAATTGTTTCCTACACATCCTAAATAGGTCGACTAAAGGTTTCCCTATGTGTATTCTGGCTTTCAATATCGAATTGTATGAATTCAAATAATTAGGGTTCTAAGTTTAAACGATTTGGGGGAATTGATACAAATGGGTGTAAGAATCAAATTAATTGTTGCAGACACATTAGCAACAAGGTTCTTAATGAAATCCCTAAGTTAGTTTAGTCAGAAAACATCGAATTGTAAGACTTTGATTTCTAGGGTTCTTGATGGAAACCCATTTGGGGGTTTCGTATCAAATGAGTTTAAAAACGAAATTAATTGTTACCTTCATTTTCAGAAGTTTCCGATTAACATAACTCCTATGCTAATTCCACTCAGAAATATCGAATTGTATCATTTTGATTATTAGGGTTCTTTAATAGAAACGTTTTGGGGATTTTTGCTTTGAACGAGTTAATACTCGAATTAAACCATGTAGGGAGGTTCGGAATATGTTAAATGATAAAAACCCTATGGTGTTGGAACTGATTGGGTTCGAATTCGTGGTCAATTGGAGCCTTGTTGGTTCGGTATGGCTAAACAAAAGGGAACCCAGGAAACCAAGCTTAAAACAATTAAATCCCATGATCTGTCAATAGAAACTGAACAGATTAGATGGTAGGTGGTGTGTGCGGTGGATGGGGGGGGTCGCGGGTTCGAACCCGGTCCCAACAGTTTTTGGATTTTAATCTTGTTTTTAGTATTTTGGTCACAATTTACTCATTTTAACTCCGATTTAACTCGTTCAAATTGCGTTGGAACCGGAACGGAATCCCGAACACATTTGAATAATAAAATTCATATTTTAACCCGAAAACGTAATCGAGTATAATTATACTTATTTAAATAAAATCATAATCGATTATATGATTTTATTTAAACGACTTTAGAGTCACGCGTACGTACGAATGCACATTCTTAACAAGTTTAACATACGTGTGTTGACACATATGTGATATCAATCACAAAACGACATTCCGGATAACACTAGGTTATTGTTAAAACACAGGTTCTTCGTAGGAGGACTTTCTATGCGGGTTTAAGTGTGTCTGATCATTCTGCAACAATCAAAGGTGCGTACACGGCCCCTTTCTTATTTTAACTGTTTTGGGGGAGAAAACATGTGCAACAAACATTTTTGGATACATATCACTTGCATGAGTTAGCTGTTTACATTATGTGACAACATAGCATTTACAAGTCCTTACACTTCGAACCGTTTAGTTTGCCGTAGCGCAAAGCGTGGTAGTTGGAAATAGATCTATTAGGTTTGACAAACCTCACTTGGTAGATGGGATCTACGCAAGTGTTTGACTGACCAAACACACATTACTATTGTTTATGCTAGACAATAGTGGCAAGGCAAAACATGCGTTAGCATGCAACAGTCAGCTTCTGTGTCGACCACTTATGTAAATAGTATATATGACTAGCTATCATGACTATGCATGTGTGATTATGTTATCTGCAAACTTATACTCAAACTGTTGTTTCAAACATTTGTGAATGATTAAACCTGTGTAATGCACCAACCTTTGTGTTGACTTGATTTACATGTTTTCTCAGGACGCTAAGGTATACAAGAAAGCAGGCATGGACTAGGAGATCGAGTCGCATGCATGTTTTACATTTTTGTTGTTTGAATTGAACATTTGGGATTTTATTTTGTAATTTACATTTTACAACTGTTACGTTTGTTATTGTTTTAAAACGCTTCCGCAAACTTTGAAAACTTTGATATTACAGTTTTAGACCAAAGTATGTTTTGAAATTCATATAGAGGTCTTCGTTATGTCTAATGATCTGAGATCCTGGTTTGTCACGCTCCCAAACGGTATGATTCCGTTAGTTGAAAATTGGGGGTGTGACATTCTTGCACTATTTTTGGCCTATATAATTGACTTTCTTCAATTTCAGACCAACATGCTAGCTTTTGATATTTTCTTTCATAAAGAGCTTCAAACAATGTGGTCTGAATACTTCAGTGATAATTATTATCGTAAGAGAATTTCATAAGAGGTAAGATCATCCCAGCTTCCTCCATAGTCTACCACACAATCCTAAATCATATTCTTCCAGAATTGTGATGTAAAACGACTATCATTATCTGACACAATGGATAATGACACACCGTGTAGAGATAAAATCTCATTAACGTACAGTTGTGCTAATTTATCTATAGAATAAGTTTATTTTATTTGTAGGAAATGAGTAAACTTATTCAGTCTATCAATGATAACCTAAATCATATCATTTCCCTAACTGGTTTGAGGAATTGTGGTTATAAAATCCATGGTTATCATCTCTGTTATGCAAACGGGTAATTCAAGTTTTTGCAACTTATCAGAAGGTTTCTAATATTTTGCTTCAACTTGGGAACAAGTTAAACATTTTTCAACTTATGCAGTTATATCTTTTTTCATGTTGATCCACCAATAATTTCCATTAACTTTTTATACACATTTTTTTCACTTCCTGGGTGCATCATATATTTGGATCTACTAACTTCTTCTAATATCCTTTCTAATAATATAGCAGTGGTTGGCACCCAGATACTTATGTTCATCTGTAGACTTTCATCGTCTCCTTTGACTAGTTATTCAGTCATGCACTTCATTACTTCTTTTTCTTTGTTTTTATCCTTCTGGGCTTGTTACTGTGCTTCATTAATTTTATTAATCAAGTTCAAGCCTTGGAACACATACTCTTTTTGGTTTCTTTATTTTTTCGGCTTAAGGCATTTGCTACAATATTTGTCTTTCTCTCATGATATAGAATTTTATAGTCATAGTTATCTAGTGTTTCCATTCACCTTTGTTGTCGCATATTCAAATTTTTTTATTATTATTATTATTATTATTATTATTTTTAAAATTAGGATTCAAATTTTGTTATGATTGTGTCCATTGTCCCTTACAGCAGGATTCACATGTACTGCAAATTATCGTTCCGTGTGCACCCACAACGGTAATTTGCCTTGCATGATTACCATACTTCATGAACGTGACACACAAATGAGTTAATTTAGAATTTCATAGAATTAAACTTGTCTTACCAAAGATATTGTGGTTTACAAGATGTTTGGTTTAATTAACCTCAATCAAGTAGATTGAAGAAGTTCATTTCGTAAAAGCTGTAAACTTTGACTCGTTTAACATTTGCAGGAATTTGTTTTTTTTTATATGACGTTTGAAGTGACAAGATTTAACCTACAGAGTTATTACAAGTCAATCACATTCTTTTGACCAAAAATATATTTTAAATTCTTATGGTCAGTATATATTGTGAAACGAACTTTGCAAAGGTAATGTCTCTATAGCTTCAATGCAAAGATAATGGCGCCTAATTCCAAACCATGAGTTGCATAATTCTTCTCATGGGTTTTTAGTTGACGTGATGCAAAGGCAATCACCTTATTTCGTTGCATCAATACACATCCTAATCATGTATAAGAAGTATCACAATAGACAACAAAGTCCTCAACGCCTTTATGTAATGCTAGAATCTGAGTGTGAGTCAGCTTATCTTTAAGTATTTTAAAAGCTTCATTTTGTTTAGGACCCCTATCAAATTTTTCTGATTTTCTAGTCAATAAGGTGAGAGGAACGAATATTTAGGAGAAATTCTAAATAAATCGACGATAATAACCGTCCAAGCCTAAAAACTCTGCACCTTCGTTGGTGACTTGGGGTTCTCCCATTTGGTTGTAGCCTCTATTTTTTATGAATCTACTTGAATACTCTGAGCATTAATAACATACCCCAGAATTTGTACTTCAGTGAGCCAAAACTCATATTTAGAGAATTTAGCATATAATTTCTTATGTCGTAATAGTTCAAGTAGGGTTCTAAGATGTTTAGCATGATCCTCGAGTGTTTTTGAGTAAATGAGAATATCATCAATGAATAAAATGATGAACTTATCCAGATAAGGTTTCTTTATCTGGTTCATCATGTTCATAAGGTCAGCTAGAGCATTAGTATGTCCAAAAGACATAACAATGATCTCATAATGTCCATACCTTGTATGCAAAGCAGTTTTAGGGATAACTTCTTCATTGACTTTCAGTTGATGACATCCCCATCGAAAATCAATTTTAGAAAAATAGCAAACTCCTTAGAGTTGATCGAACAAATCGTCAATTCATGGATGTGGATACCAATTCTTGATAGTCACCTTATTTAGCTTCCTATAGTCAATGCACTTCTGCATCGACCCATATTTATTTTTAACAAATAATATTGTAACTCCTCAAGGTGATGAGTTAGGTTGAATAACACCTTTTTCCAATTGCTCGTCTAATTGTTTCTTGAGCTCTTGTATTTCAGTCATGCCAATCTATAAGGAGATTTAGTACTAGAAGCAATACCTTGTACCAAATTGATATGGAATTCTACTTCTCATTCTGGTGGTAAACCAGGTAATTCATCTAGACATATTCCAGGAAAATCAACTACGGCTAGTACATCTTCAAGTCTCTTCTTTTCTTGATCATCACTAGTTACTGAGATTAGGTAAACTAAACAACCTTTGTTCAGACACTTAATAGCTTTAATCATAGAAATGATTCTAATAAGATTTGTTGACTTATCACCTTTGATGATCAATTTTCTACCCTTTAGAACACGAACTTTAATGGATTTGGTGTCGCATAAGATACATGCTTTGTATGTAACTAACCAGTCCATTTTGATTTCTGTATCGAAACTCGATAGTACCATAGACAATTGTTTCATTGGAATATCGTGTTTAAAGAGAGTGGTCTTACATTTTACTTGAACCTCAATTATCTTAACTAGATCACCATTAGCGGTTTCTACCAGATAAGGTTTATCTAGTTTCACTAGCTTTTCATTTCAAAGCTTACAGAATTCATAATCAATAAAGCTTTGATTTGCTCATGAATCAAACAATACCTTAGTATAAACATTATTGATGATAAATATACCGGTAATGATATCCGACATGTTTGCAGCTTCCTTGGCATTAAGAACAAAAGCTTGAGTCATTTTCTTCAAATTTGAATCCGCTTTTGCTCCTGAACTACCAACCCCGCTAATTCCACTTAATTTGTTTAATTTAGGACCCTGTCAGCTCGATGCTTAGTCAATGGTCCGAGGCATAACCACCTTTACCATGTCACTAATTTCACATATCGATTCCCAGATATAACGATTGATAAGTTTTGGTTATGGTGTCACAAGATGTGACTTCAATCGAGCATATTTAAAGTATTTAAAAGTGTATTCCTGATGCATAGCACCGACCATGCGATGGCTCAGGAATTTCCGCTCGATCTCTGTTTTTTTTTCATTCATTAGACAAAATTTTCGGGTCACCAACGCCCGAAAACTTTCCCATGTCATAGTATATGCTTAGTTTCTACCTTTGGTTTAAATAATGGAATTCCACCGTTTTAAAGCTTCGTATTCAAATGAATTCGTACCCTCTCAATCTTTTCAATCCATCTTGATGCTATGACAGCTCCTTCCGTTCTAGGGAACTTAGGAGGTTTATAAGATTGGAATGTTTTATACTAACATTCCTTAGTTTTGGATTGTTTCAAACTAGAAGATTCTCAATTTTCATTGTTCATTTTAGATGCATCGTTTTCTTTTGTTATTGTTTTTGTGAGATTCGAATTTTCAGTTATTTTTAGCGATTGTTGACAGAATCGCATCTTTTACTCATTATACAATCATCCATTGTATCTCAGTATTCTGATTCACGGTTTAATCAATATCCATGTGCGTTCTCTTTCATCCACGTTTTCTTTATGGTTCGCTATTATTTAAATTTCTGGACATTGTCTATCAAATATGATATTTGACAAAGTCTTAATAATTCATCATAATTAGCTCATAGGCTATCAGCAAGATTCACACTATTATTTCCATCATTCTTAGTATTTCAAGAATACTATTCTACCTATTCCTTTGATAGGCACTTATCTCAATTCGGTTAAAGCTTAGATACTATCAATAGTACCTATTTCGCTAAAACCAGGAGCTCTGATACCAACCTGTCACACCCCGGGCTCTCGGAGGCCCGGACGATATGACCCGAATTGGTTTCATGAATATGTCTCGGTTAGAGTTTATTATTCTTTTTCGTATGTTTTAGCGGAAGCGTTGTTTTATGAATTCCAAAATTTTTCAAATGATTCACATGCGTAGATGTGAAAACTATATTTCATCGTTTCCAAATGATTCATACGCATGGGTATGAAAAACCACATTTCGTTATTTGTAAATAACTTTTCAAAAATACCTTTTCAGGATTTTCTTAAAATTTCATACGCATAGGTATGAACACCATCATTTCATATTATTTTAAACCGGATTTTCACAGACACATAATTTCAAATCATTTTATAATATCTGGTTTATACATGACTTGGAGGCATAACTCAAATAGCTCCATGGTCTCACCACAAGATTCTATTCGAGGCATCGTAGGCCAAGAATCTCTAATCTTGATTCTCTTTTACATTTCATTATTACCTGAAAAGTTTTTGAAAAGAAAACATCAACATAATGTTGGTGAATACAAATAACAGACTCGATATGTAAGCATAGCATGTTCGATCCTTTAACCATAATTATTATTGGCAATACTACACATTTAGCAGGTTATTTCACTGATCGATACAACTACTGCATACACTGGTTTATAACTGTCACTGGTTAGGAACTACAGCGCGTCTTACGTTTTGTTCCCTCCAGTCCACAGCTGGTCACTGGTTAGGTTGCCTGCGGAGTACGTCTTACGTTTAACCTTCCAGCCCACCTGTACCAGCCACATATGGGAATTTCACCCATATGTTGATACGATTTGCAAATCATACGTATACTAATAGCCTAAATGCTGGTCACGTAAGCGTCAAAGTTTAAACAAACCATGCTAAGAAAAATGCATTTATATTTAAAATAGAGTAAAATGCCATTTTAGTCCTTGTGGTTTGGCAACTTTTGCCATTTTAGTCCAATAGTTTGAATTTTGCCATTTTGGTCACTATGGTTTCATTTTATTGCCATTTTGGTCATTATTGTTTCCATTTTATTGCCATTTTAGTCCAACTAAATTTTAAATTTTGGACTAAAATGGCAAAATTTACCAAACCACAGGGATGAAAATGGCAATAAAATAAAACCATAGTGACCAAAATTGCAAAATTTAAACTATTGGACTAAAATGGCAAAAATTGGCAAACCAGAAGGACTAAAATGACATTTTACTCTTTAAAATAAGTTAAATGTATTCACCTGGATTTTTTTGGTTGACTGGGTAACAACTTTAGAACTTCTCAATATAAATTTGGGCAGCGTTTCTGCTTAATCTATCCTTATAACTATTTGCAAGAATGATTTCTTATCCCTTTATTTTATGCTCCTAAAATAAACCATAAATTCAATCATACTATTTGTATACATGAGTCGTATCTAAACTCTAATCCTATAACATACAGAATCTTAAATTTATGAGCAAACTAAACTAAAATACATACCTAAATATATAGCAGCTTTAAACACGGCATGATTGAAAGAAATTAAAGGTTTGCTAATATTCTTCTCTGCTTAGAACACATTTCGTTTGATCCTCCATTGAAATAAAGCTTTGAAAAATCTCAAAGTATCTAAATATATATTTGTTGTACGTTCGAAAAATCAAGATAAGTAAAAACTTATCTCTTTTTGCCACCACATGCACACGTGCACTTCACCTATTTTTTTCATTTTCTTTTTTTTTAATAATAATTATTATTATTATATTCTTATAATTAATTTAGCCTAAATTTTGATTTTCTCTTATAACTTTTAAAATATAATGTTTTATAAAATTTAAAAATACTGCTAGGAACGCCTCATTTTTCTCTACGTTTCGACGTAAGTTTTGTTAAAAACGAAGGAAGTTTAATTATAATGTATTTTATTAATTTTGTAATAATAATAAATTTTTTTTAGCCGATCTCCTATAATAGTAACTTATCGTTCAAACAATCGACTATTTCTAATAATTGTTTCATTTAAGTTATTCGTTTAAACAAACGCTTTAAATCTTAAACGATCATTTATAATATCAATTTCTTGAATAATCATATTTTATAAGTTAACTGTAACTATTTTAATTATAAACGATAGTATTTAAGTTATATTCTCAAAACGGGATGTTACAATATATATTAAATGGTCAAACTCGTTTTTACCGAAAAGTCAAACCGAATACCACTACGATACCCAACAAGCAAGTGCCAAGGATTATATATGGTTGAGAAGAGTGCTTGAAGATTTGGGTTTTAAACAGGAGGCACGTAATAACTATAATCTCTTGTGATAACAATTCTACCATTAATCTAACCAAGAATCCAGTTATGAACCACAGGTCAAAGCACATTGAGCTTAAGTATGGGTATATTAGAGAGATGGTTTCGTAAGGTCTAATCAAGCTGGAGTTTTGTACACACATCATCAATTGGCAGATGTCTTAATTAAAGGATTACCCAGGAACTTGTTGGGAGTTTAAAGAACATTGATTTAAACTCAAGGGGCTTAGATGGAACTAGCTCTAGTCATATGTAAGTTATTTCCTGTTTTGTAGGTAGTGGACCTAGTGGTATTATGGTAGTGGTGGACTAGCTTAGTGGTCATTTTTTTTTTTTTTTTATTTCTGTTATATTTAATTAAAGTATTGTTTGATGGTCAAGTTCCTTTCAATTCATATTTATGTTTATGCTCTTGAACCACTATTCATGTCACGTGTATTAGGTTTCATTTCATGCTCTATTTAATCTTAATTCAGAAGGTCATTATTTAATTTGTGTTTCATAGTACTGATGATTTTAATTATGTCTTGCAAAATGGGCGGGTTGGGTAACGGGTTAGAATGGGTTCGGGTCAGGATGAGTGCGGGTCAGAACGGGTTTTAAGCAAAACCAGTTCGGGTTTAAATGGATTGTTCTTTAAAAACATCAATTTAATTTAACTTAAGATGTGTTATAAGTAAACAAATAGTATATTTGTATAATTTTTAATGATTTTCTCATCAAATATGTTATTAATCATTATTAAATGTTTAAATCCATTGCATTTTGCATAGTTTTTTGGTTTCCCATCTTGACCCGCATTGTGTTTAAATGCTACCCGTCTCAACCCATTCAATATTATGATGTTACCCATTTCAACCTATAATACTACAATTGTTTAAACAAAGCTAAGCCGTTTGTTTGTGGTTCTGGTGATTTTGGGTGTACGAAAGCAGGAGGTGGGAAAACTAGTTTGAGTCATTATTGTGTTAAAATAATCACTTTAATATGTCCAAATTATATCACTTATATTTAACTAATGTTTGTTGTTTATTTTTTATATGCATATGATGGACTGATATGGTGAATGTATGACTTGGACTGGGCTGATGAAAGCATGGACTGGGCCGGTGTAGAGAACAAGGCTGGTTGATATTAATGCACCTCATAGGCTCATATAAATTTTTTTTTAACGGCAAATATTATCTCCTACTAAACTACCCCAAACTAATTACATCATTGCATAGGCTCATATAAATGAAAAAGGAAAAGAGAAACACAGACGGTCAAGTTTATTTCTTCTTCTTTTTCACTTGTATGCGTCAACCGAGAGAGTCTTCTTTGTTGTTCGTTTAGGCCGGTTGTATTGCTTGAGTCTGAGTTCTTTCTTATCATCTGTATGATGATGTGTATGAGTCTTAGTTAAATTGTGTTAGATCGAGTCCTGTATGTCTTGGGTTTGGTCTAGTAAACATGGGTTTATTATTCACATATTCATAAAGGAATCTCTAAGTTGTGATATCTTTTGATCTCTAATATATTGTAAATAATATTAGAGTATTAATACTCTTAAAACTTGAAGTTAATTATATTTTTTTACTTGTTATTGATAAAGATTCATATATGTTTCATTTGTATCAATTAGTTTTAAAAAAATTACATATGATTGGAACATGTGTTGAATGTTAAGTGACTATAGAAAGATAAAAAAATTTAAGTAACTTTAGTGAAACATCGTAAAAACTTGAGGTTGGATCTACTAAAAAGATAATTTTGTCTAAGAAAAATATGAACCAACATGAGTTTGACATATGAACCAACATAAAAACAGAAATCCAGTACAAAACCAAAATCTAGTGCAAAAAAAAAATCCAGTACAAAAAATCATATATCCAGTATAAAAAAATCAAGTATAAAAAACCAGTACAAAAAAAAAATCCAGAACAAAAAAGCAAAAAAGTTAGTACAAAAAAGTTGGTACAAAAAAATCCAGAACAAAAAAAAATCAGTACAAAAAAATTAAAATTTAGTGCTAAAAATAAGATTTTATGCCTAAATTTTCATTCATTTATCTTTATATAATTATATCTTTTCACATATTAAGCTTCTATTGATTCATATTTTTTAAGGCATTAAATACCTTCTTATTTCATCATTTCATGTAAAAAATTAACTGATATTAGTGAAATATTAAATGGGGCAGGTTGAGAGGTCGATCTTGGGCCAATTCCTCTCAAGTTCCTCGTGATGCCATTCAACCCAACATTAGTTAATTAATTAATTAATTACTCCCCCCGAATGAATCTCCACGATCGATCTCTGGTCTGTTTCACCGGATTCCCATGATAACATAACTCTTTCTTTGATATATATGCTTTTTTTTTTTGCATTAATTAATTAAGCGCATGCATGCATGCATGCATGCATGCATAGGGGATATTCAATTGTATAACTCCATCAAGATCAATCTAAATATTTGTTTTCTTTTTTTAATATCATTACTACACATAAACAACATTTGTTTTCTTTCATGTGTATGTGTAAATTTGTCACCATTTAAGATTTACAAGCAGTGTAAGTTTTGGTTACATCAACAGGATTTATAATTTTTGGTACAATGTAAGTTAAACTGCTTGTAAATCTTAAACGGTGATAAATTTACGCATACACATAGAAGAAGAAAGTGTTATATACGTGTAATAATAATATTTAAAAAAAGAAAATAAAGATTTGGGTTGATCTTGATGAAGTTATATAGGTTATCACAATAAAAGTGGGTTAACAATTGAAAGTTTCCTTGGGTGTGTGTCTATATATATATAATTATATATAGGGTTATAATAATAATGATCAAAGATTAGATTAGTTGTTATAGTAATTAACGTTCATGTCAGACAAATCCAACCAAAAGACATTCACGTGGCTTTTTGTACGTTTTCACTCAAATTAAATTTCTAACATTTTATAATTTACGGACTTTTCAAATCCTATTTATACATACATACGTACGTACAAGATAATAATTAATCACATAATATCCAATCCAATCCATCATCTCTTTCAATTCATTGTAGGCACAATGAAACTTGTTTTCATTTTATTTTCAACAATCTCCATGGCTCTGCAACTTGGAGCTTCAAGACCCATCATTCCTCGTATCAGTGTGATGGGTAAGGTATATTGTGATCCATGTTACAACAATCATACCCACACCTTTTTATTATCCGGTTTGTTATCCTCTTCTTTCGGTTTTTTTTTTTTTTTTTTTCAAATTTCTTTGATTAAAAAAAAAAAAAAAACAAATAAATATACATATACATATATGTATGTATGCTACAACTGCAGGTGCTGAAGTTAACATAGACTGCAAATTCAGATCAGTTTCACCAACAACAGCTGAACAGATGTCGTTTTCAGTTAACAGGACTACAAACGGCTATGGAGTTTACAGGTTGGATATACGCGTACCTTCCACGGATGGCCATGGCCATGGCCATGGCCATGGGGTCTATTGTGCTAAAGACGCTGCGGTTTTAAACGCTTGCAGGGCCACCCTGGTTAGAAGCACTGCGCCATCGTGCAATGCACCTGGTTTAACAACCACTTCTGATCAGTTTTCTGTTAAATCTAAGCACGGCAATATATGCATCTACACCATGTTTGCCTTGAGTTTTGGATCGTCTAAGAAAGATGTTGCTATTTGTGGAAAGTAATACTTACTTGTTAATATCATGTTAATTTTTTATGTAATATTTGCTTTCCTATATCTACGTGGTTGGTTAATGGTTAATTATTACAATTTCAAACCGAACCATAACTAATGATTTGTTTTTGGTTTGATTTCATGGTCTCTGATTTATCATGCTTTAGAAGTATACAAAACTTGATTTAATAATAAGAATTAGTTAATTAAACAAACCTTCAATAAGCAACTTACATAACTCTTCCAACTAAATTTTTTATCTCAAAATGATTAGTTAAGCCATAAAAATTGAATCTTTAAATATGATAACACAATCAACTATAAAACTACATAAAGCGTAAATGAAGTACCGAGAACAAGACGGAAAAATAAGACCCTTAACCAACTCAAATGTATAAAACAAAAATTTATATAAATGACAAGTGACGACTGATATTATAAAAATAAATTACAAACATAACAAAATCAAAGTATTAGAGATACATATCATGATATTTAACCGATGATTTGTAAACCTCTCCTGGCATTCTTTATAAAAAAATTGATTTATCTCCTTTTCGCATTTTATACTCTTTAAGATTTCGCTCTCAATAGCTATCATGGTAATTCCACTAAGTCTTTCTTGAGACATTGTTAATCATAAGTATTCATCAATATAGAAAAACTACTTTCTACAAATGCAATCTTGCAACTTGTACATGCTCTTGCTCGATCTTGAGGTGTTTTATTTATAAACATATGTATAGCACCAATTTATAACTTTATCATAGCATCGACTTGTGACTTTTCATATCTTCATACCTTTTTCTCTTTTTTTAATTGTTAGATAGTTGTTTAAGATGCACAATTCGTGAATTTCTTTTTTTAAGCAGAAATGCATTTTATTCTAGGAGTTAACATAACTTTACCAAAACGCTAAATTGAGTGAGAGAAAGTTTGGCGGAATATAGTATAATTTGGGTTCTATGAGAAAGAAGAGAAAAAAAAAGGATTGTTTTAAGGTCTCAAAAAATAAACAATTGGATAAGTTATTGGACTCACACATACTTAAAATATTAAAAAAATTAAAAAGAGCTGGGTTCTTGTTAGTTTAAATATAAATTGTAAATTTGTGTTTTGTTTATTATATATATATATATATATATATATATATATATATATATATATATATATATGATTGGAAATAAAATATAATAAACTCTTATTGTGATAGCCCAAATAACCCTGTCAAGATCAATCTAAAACTTTGATTTTTTATTTTTGAACAACATTGTAACTCATGTATAACACTTTCTTCTTTTATGTATTTGTATGAATTCATCATCGTTTAGTCGTTAACATCGTTGTAAGTTTTGGGTCTAAAATAGTTACAATAATGTAAGTCAAGGACCTACAACGATGTTAACTTTTAAACGGTAACGAGTTTACACATACACATATAAAAAAAAGTGTTATACATGTGTTACAATGATGTTCGGAAAAAAATCAAAGATTTGGAGTGATCTTGACAGAGTTGGGTTATCGCGAGCGCGCACGCACGTGCACGCGCGTGCGCGCGCACACACACACACATATATATATATTAAAACTTTTGTTCCTTTAGAAAAATAGACCCAAGACATAGATCTGGTTTGCTCATTCTCCAAGGTGTCCTAAACGTGATTATAAAAATGAGCTGCATAATGGATGAGAGTTTTATTTGTAATACTATTGCACTTCAATCATAAATAACAAAACAGACCATGTTGCCCTTCATCGTATTTGAAAAGATATAAAATAAATAAATAATAGTACTTGATATAACTCACGATAAGACACGATCATGATAAGACATTGACAAAAACACGACACGTTAACTGATCATGTCATTTTTTTAGAAAACACAAACACGATCCTATATGAAAACATGTTACACGATAAGACATGTTTAATTGCATGATAAGGAAAACATATTTAGTGATAAAAAGTTTCCAAACACTATCAAAATAATGAAATCAAACACTTAATGTTTAAAATCAGCAGGTTTAGTCGATGGTCGGCGGGAGTGTGTTGAAATCAAACATTTAAAGGGTTTGAGATCAAAATACTGAAATCAAACATTCAATGAATATACCTGGTTTGGTCAAATGGAGTATGGCTAGAGACGACGACAAAGACGAGAGTATCTGGCACGAGCCGAATGTATTATGGATCGCAAGAGCCTACTGCCCGACTGCAACGAGACCAACGGGAGGATTACGAGGACATGGAGAATTTTGGAAATTAGGGTAAAATGTAAGGAGAAGCCATAAATGATTTTGAGTGGTCACACGTCTGCTACTATAAATCAATAATACATATTTAATTATTTAAAAAAATTGACATGTTTATAACATGTTAACAAATGTTTTAACCTATTAAGACATGTTTTTTACTATGTCTAAACGTGTCTACCTATTAAAGACACAAAACCTATTAAAATTAAACATGAAACCTGTTAAATTTGTGTCAAGTCAAGTCGTGTCATGTTAATAAATTTGTTGTCTGAAATTGTCAGCCCTAGATTTTACGATAGGTTTTTGACATAAATTGTTACACCCTGCTACTATTGAATAAAACACTCGATCGTATTCAAATTAAACTAACACACACAATGACGGCCTCCTTCTAAACCTATCAATACCAAAAGCCCTTTTTAAAACCAAGTAAAACATCTAATGTGACAATTGCGTTCGAAGATTACGTCATTATTGACCGAAAGCACATATTGTCATGCTTGAAATCCATGTCAATTTAGCAATTGTGATTATTACAATTGAAAGTATGTGAGAAATCGTGAGCATATGTGAAAACCGTGCGCGAAACGGAGTTCCAGATTCTCTGTAATCGTAAAACGAAGAAAAATTCAAAAGTATCACAATCTGGGAACCCGCGCGGTACGCCTAGCCCCACCTTGAACTCTAGGCGGTACGCTCAGAATCAAAAGATCTGAGGCCTCTGTAATGTGATAATTGCATTTGAGAATTACGTCATCAATGATGTGAGCAAATTTGGTCGTGCTTGAAATCCACGTTGATTTAGTTATTGTAATTATTACAGGTTGATAGTATGCGAGAAGTGGTGAACATAGGCGAAAACCGTGCGCGAAATGGAGTTCCAGAGTGTCCGGAATCGCAAAACGAAGAAAAATACAAAAATTTGAGAATTTTGGTGTCTCGCGGTACGCCTAGCGCCAATTGGTCACACCAGGCGATGCGCGCGGACTCAGAAAATATCTGAGACTCTGTGACGTGTCGCGGTACGCCTAGAACCACGTCGCCCCGCTAGGCAGTACGCGAGGGCGAGGGCGGTGGAAAAACTTGGTTTTCTTCATTAGAATTCATACTAATTGAACTTCATCCATTTTCTCGAATATTTCCACCACCATAGACGACCAGACGACCAGAATACCTTCAAAACTCATATTAGAACCCATCAAAAGCCACGGATCGCACCAGGGATCGTGTTTACAAGTCCTGATCGTTGTTTTACAACCAGAAATCTGTCTGATTAGGTAACGGTTCATTTTAACCTTCTAGTTTGATAATGGTTGATTAGATATTGTTTTTGAACGTAATGATATAGTTAGGGTTGTTGATTATTGCCTAGATGATATATGGCTATGATTGATTATAAATGAAGAACTTAATATGTTAACGGGTAAATCCTTGTTTTGATCCGTTGTAATGCTTGGTTTGCATGGGATTATAACAACGGTTATAATGGTTTAAACCATTTGATTGTGAAAATGTAGGTGATTAGTTTGATTAATCTTTGAAATGCAAGGTTAAATCCAAGTGTTTCAAACTAATCACAATCATTAACATACTCATTGGAATGATTATCTGATGTTTATGATAACAGTCAGATTAGTATGTTAAACATGGTTATTAAACCTATTCTAATGTCACATTGTGATATTTCATGATATTTGGGTATTCAATAACAAGGATTGATCATTCCTAAGCCATAAATTCATCTAGAAACTGTTTCGGCATCATAATCAACAACATTAACTATTTGGTTGAACTGAGATTATTTTGATTAATCAAACGTGTCATCAACCTTGTATTAGGAACCTGAATCAGTATAGATTCATACATTATCATAATTGTATGACACGACATTAAACTAATTAATTAAAAACCTAATATCGGTTTGATGACTTTCTAGGCAATGTTTTTGACATTGGACGTTCAAAAAGATCTAATCAGTAAGTTAAAACATAAATAACTAATTAAACATAAATTAATGCAGAATCATCTTATTATTACCAGTGAGTGATATTCTTCTACCAGTGAGACATCAGGTAAGTTTCGTACAACCCCTTTTCTTTTTAATGTTTTATAAACACCGGGGTATTACTGTGGAACTTTTCTTGAACATATGATATGTATCAGTGTTATCTGCATGATTTCATGTGATTTGTTGAGAACTTGTGGATTTCATGGGATTTTGCCTGTAGAACAGAACTTTATCACAGAACTTAAAAGTCCTCATTTCTTGAACTGTATCTAATGAACCCATGTGGGTCCAAATAGAAAACAATGATAGTAATATCGGCTGACAACCCATTTTCCGGGAGCTTGCAACTCCCCTTGGTGTAAATGTTTGTTATCTGTTTCAAGAACTTCTTAATGTAGTGATAGACATTAAGATAATAAGGCACTAAGATATTCACCGACGAGTAGTATCTTTATAGAACGAGAACGGAGTAGTCCGAAAGGAACTAGATACGGGTCCCATGGTTATCTGGAATTGAACATTGAGAACCTACATATCATATCATATTGTTGAACTTGAACTTTACGATCTCACCAGCTTTGTGCTGACTTTTCAAACTCAAACATTTTGCAGGGAGACAGTGACAAACGGTGAGGATGCACTTCAATCACTTGTAATTAAATAAATCAGATAATGTAATAAACTTAGTTTATATATTGTAATGTTGATTGTAATTACGAAATCCTTGTAATATATTTACTTTAAGTTAATCAGTGTGTTGTGATATCGGATCAAGTAAGTCACACATCATCTCTGAGACATCACCACTATGCTTCCGCAACCTTCTCAGAACGACGAATGACATCATCTCAGCTGACGAGAGGTGGGGGTGTGACACATAATCCCTCGCTGTACGCCTAGCCCCAAACTATCCCGCTAGGCATGTCACAGGCCCAAATTCTCACGTGCGGTGTCAGGCTGCTGGGTGTGACGTGGCCAGAATCACAGCTCTCAGTTATATAGAACGACTCTATATGTGTTTGAAATGTGCGTTCGAAATAACATTATTAATCAAACTAATTAACTAAACATGCAGCGGAATATCATGAATAGTCTAAAACATTTAAAATAAGTGTCTAAGCAACGGAATTAATATGTTGTTCAAATGCAGCGGGAAGTAAACGTTAGACACTATATAGTTTGTCAAATCATAATAATAATTGTTTGTTCAAAAAGACACGGTATGAATGCATGCAAATCCTGTGCTCGTATCCTTAGGTGCATCCATGTTCCATGCAAGCTAGCTAGTTACCTGAGAATGCATGTTAAGAAAAAGTGTCAACACATAGGTTGGTGAGTTCATAGGTTTTGTTATCAATACATAAGTAATAATATGTTTGTCACGTGTCATGTTGTTTATTATATGTTTGTTCTGAGCCCCCGGCTCCAAGTGTCAGTTGCGTATCTACCGAACTAGACTTGCTTGCTCTAGCCTCCGCCATGCCTATCGTAGGGACATGGATGATGGGTTGAGATTACACGCGTCCTGACATCCAGTCAGAGTTGGAGCCGCGTTGGGTTCGTCATGCCCAATAGTACTATCTAAACTCATCTCGTTGTGAATACATTAACAATAAGACTGTGTGAGGACTTAGTTATGATACAACACTTAATTTTTGTCCAATAAACCAGCATACACAATATGTTCGTACAAGTATAAATGTTTTGACTCAAAAACATGTATTCTCCCCTAGTTTGAAAGAGGGGCCGTAAACTCACCTTAGTGATAGCAGGTAATGCGTAAGCTCCTGATTCTTTGGGTGATTCGGTCACTGGTTACCTATAGCGTATGGCTTACGTAAGTTTATGTTCGTGATGGTGTTTGTGTTCGTGCTCAACAACCCCCGGTTGTTATGTTTGTTCATGTTTGACCATGCTTGTTTGTGTTTGACCGTGCCAAAGTCAACGACCTGTTGGTGAACCGTGCGTCAGTTATAGTTCGTGTAATATTCGTTATCGTTCACATATTGCATTAAAACACATAAGTCACGTTAATGGACAACTTACTATTTATAGTAAGTTTCCACTTTTAGAAAATATCAAACATAACACGTTTTAATAATCCTAGCATGCTCATTAGTCCTATGTGATCATCTTAACACTTAGTACATCGTTACATGCGATCAAATAAGCACATACACCGTTTTTAATCATTAAAGTTTCCTAAAATAGCAAATTTCTATGTTTGACAAGTTTAACAACAAAGATCATACAACAACATCACCTATCATCCTTACAAAGCATTTCAAGTCGATTGTCATTGTTAATACTAACCTAGTAGTTCATTTCATAAAAATCCCCAATTAAAGTTTCTAAAATTAGAAAGTCATAAATAAACCCGTTTTACTAAAATCAAATCATGCAAGTTTGTTTATTATATCATTATTGTCCTTAATCAATCTCAATATAACCTAAGATCATCATACATGCATATTGTTCATTACAAAAGTTTCTATTTATAGAAACATGTAACAAAACACTTATTTGATCTAATCTAATAAATCAACATATCAAAATTCATCATTTTAAACATATATCATCATTCCAAAGTATATGCATGCTCATATTACATCATTTAGCAAGTTTTGCATAAATAAAGTTACTATTTATAGTAACTTTCCCATAAATCATGATTTTAACAATTTTAGTACATCTCTTTTACCAACTTTAGCATTATTTATCATCAATCAACATGTAAACATGTTTAGAACATCAATATCTCCATCTAGCATGATTTCTTAACACAAAAGTTACTATTTATAGTAATTATGCTCAAAATGACCATAAATCATTATCAAACTTATTGTAACACTTCAAACAACTCAAATAAGCATTCATGAATACTCAAAATCATCTAGAACTTATTAGATTGCACATGCATGACCATAAAAGTCATTATTTCATAGGAATATGACCATAATCAAACAAATATCAACAAAAATCATTGTAGATCCTCTTAGATCATTCTAGTTGCTACAAATCAGCCTTCATATCATCAAATCTTGGATGTATGTCAACAAAAATTTGTGCATGTGAAGATAGAGTGATTGCATGTGGGTGTATGACCTTGCATGTGTGTGTTTTGATGATTTTGTGCAAATGGAACATAGGAACTACCTTCTAAGCTCCAAATATACTGAGATAGCAGCTCTACAGTCCTTGAGAACTCCTGGAATAGTGGTCTCTAGCAGAAGCAAGAAAATGGTGATGTGGATGAGTGTTTCTCCAAGTTTCTTCTTAGATTCCAAGCTCCAAAACTTCAAAATGGCTTCAACAATGGTGATTATGGGGTTCCAGGGCTGTTTGCAGAGGTTAAATCGAGAAGATGGCGTCTGACTTCGGATAAAATGACAGTAGTAGGCTAGCAATCATGTTTGGGGTGTTCAAGAAGATTTTCTGTGATTCCCGCCTCCCAGGCGCACCGACTAGAGGGATTCATCGAGAACAAGCGTACCGCCTAGATTATTTTAATCCGGAAGATTTTTGGTGGTCTTGCGCGCACCGCCCAGGGTAGGCGAGGGGTCTAGGCGTAGCGCCTGGTGTTTTGGGGAATTAAAAATTTTCCCGCCTATGCCCCGCGTACCGCCTAGGCCCAAAGCTTGGTCCTAGGCGTACTGCCTGGCTGTCTGAATGAGCCCAGTTAGCCCATTTTATTGGTTCGAGTTCGTTTTTGCTCATTTCATAGTTAAAGTTCATCGTTAATCGTTGTTCGGGTAATATTTGGTCAATGTTTGATCATTTGTGAACTAGTTATGTGTTTAGTTATTCGTTTTGTTCGACATTCACCAACGTTCGTATATTATTCGACACTGTGTGCGTGTTTTGATAATTCACCGAATCATCGTGTTTGCAACTGTGTTTGTACCATCGTGCCACGTGTCACACTAAATTAGACTAATTATAGTGCCACGGGTAATAAAATAAATTAAATAAGCATTTAATTAATTAAATTGTTTGCTGACCTGTAATTTACGGGGTGTCACAAGGTGGTACGCGATGCATGTGACGGTCTGATGGATCAGAATAGAAGATCAGAATTCATGCAGAAATCAAAGTTTTCATATCTCTCGAACATACTTTCCTTCACAGACGAAAACTTTGAATTTCTACCATCTAATATTTGTGTTGAAGCCCTCTAAATGTCCGGATCGCGCTAGGGAACGTATCTACAAGTCCTGATCATCATTTCTATTTGGAAAATCCGTCCGATCAGGTAACGATTCGTTTCATCCTACTAGTTTGATAATGGTTTGATTAGATCTTGTTTTTGAACGTAATGCAATAGTTAGGATTGTTGATTATTGATTACATGATGGCTAAGAATGGTTATAAACGAAGAACTTGATTTGTTAACGGTTAAATTCATGTTTTGATCCGTTGTAATGCCCGGTCATCATGAAACTATATCCATGATTATAATGGTTTAAACCATTTGATTGTAACAATGTTTGTGATTGTTTTGATCACTCCTTGAAATGCAAGGTTAAATCCAAGTGTTTCAAACTAATCACAATCATTAAGATAATCATTGGAACAATTATCTGATGTTTATGATAACATTCAGATTAGCACATTGAACATGGTTATTAAACGTATTCTAATGTCACATTATTATGTTTCATGATATCTGGATGATCAGTAACAAGAATTGACCATTCCTAAGCCATAAATCCATCTAGCAACTGTTTCAGTAATATAATCAACAACAATACCTAATTGGTTAATCTGAGAACATTATGATTAATCGAATGAGTCATCAACCTTGTATTCGGAACCTGAATCATTGTAGGTTCCTCCATTATCATACATTGTATGATATTACATTAAATCAACTAATTAAGTATATAATATCGATTTGATGACTTTCAATGCAATGTATTTAACATTGAACGTTTAGAAAGATCTAATAAGTAAGTTAAAACATAAATAACATATTAACATAAACTAATGCAGAATTAAGCTATTATTATCATTCTGCGTGTGATTCTACTATATTTGAGACCTCAGGTGAGTTTCGTACCACCCTTTTTAGTTTTAATTTTTTACAAACATCGGGGTATCTCTGTGAAACCGTTTCTTGAACATATGATATGTATCACTGTTATCTGTGTTATTTCATGTGACTTTGGTAAGATTTCATGGGATTTTGCCGTTAACGATGGGATTTTTCCCTTTAGCTTGTTATCACATTATCGAAAAAGTCCTCATATCACGAAACTATATCTAGTGAACCCATGTGGGGCCGAACAGGGATCAATGATAGTACTGGCTGACAACCCATTCACTGGGAGGTTTTCTTCTCCCCCAGTGTGAATGTTTGTTACATGTTTTCGAAACTCTCTCTTAATGTTAGTGATAGACATTAAGATCGTGAGGCATCAAGATATTTACCGACTGGTAGTATCTTCGTAAAAACGTAGAATTGTCCGAAAGAAACTAGTTATGGGTCCCTTGGTTATCTTGAACACTGTATATCGAAAACTTGCATATCATATCATTTTGTTTAACTTAAACATTATGAACTCACTAGTTTTGTGCTGATTTTTCCAACTCAAACCTTTTTGCAGGTAGACAGTGACCACCGGTGAGATTTCATGATTAAGCACTTGTAATTAAATAATTTGGTTTGTATAATAAGTCTAGTTTGTAAACTGTAACCGTGGTTGTGATAACGATACCTTTGTAATATATTATCATTAGTTTAATTTGTGTGTTGTGATACCGGATCAAGTAAGTTACACCCCATCTCTGAGACATCACCACTATGCTTCCGCGACCTTCCCGTAGTGTTTAGTGACATCATCAATAGGTGACCAGAGGTGAGGGTATTATGACATCGAATCACTATTGTGTCTCGTGCTTGGACAGTTTGTAGTAAAACAACTTCAAATACACAACAAATCTTGGTAGTTATCCATTTTATTCTGTTCATTTTTACATATTGAATAATAGCCCTAAGAAATTTAGAACCCACAAATAATGAATCAAACGAATTTGGATTGAGAGTTATTTAGGGTTAATATCGATTTGGGGATGATTCAGAAACATTGTATAACACTAAATCGATTATGGAGTTATAAGCGATCCCCCTCCATAGCCTAGCGGTAAGACGATCGGCGCTCGGAGGGAGTGCGGGCTCGAAACCCGCCCCTGGCTGCACAAACCGGTTTTGACTTTTTTTTTTTTCACATTTTACCAATTTTCAAATGCTCTAAAAAATACGTACAAAAATTCTATAAATATTAGAATTTAATTCCTAATATTCTAAAAAATTTTGATTATTTTCAGTAAAATAAGTATTTAGTTTTAGTAAAAAATGATATTATTAGTTATAAAACCATTTATAAATTAATACAAATTCCAAAATAATATTTATAAAATTATGAAAATGATAACAACCAGATATTTTAAAACTTTATAAGTTTTCGGAATATCTATTTTCAATAAAACATTATTTTAAACAAATAGATGTTATTTAAGCCATGCAATTATTATATAAATTCAATAAATTTTATAAAAAATTACTTTAAAATTTCTTAGGTAATTATTTACAAGAAAAATGTTTATTTAAACAAATATATGCTATTATTCCAAATAATGAAGTGAATATTCTATAAAACTATTTATAAATTCTTAATATTCATAACCATTATTTTACACAAGTATTACTTTTAGCCTTTAAAACAATAAAGATTTTAAAAAATAAATAGATGGCAAGTTTTAGATATTATTATTTGTCAAATAGACCTATATACCGGCGTACAAGCGTATACGGGTATGTACAAAGTATAACGCACTCTTACACGACCCGTATACACCTATACTACCAGTATATTTGGATAGAGATGTTAAATTATAATTATAAGGTGTCTAAATATACCAAACCTATTAAAAATAACCAAATTAACATCTAGATCAATTGGGTTGTGAGGTGGCAAACTCATGTTCTTCAAATGTGAATGTTATGAGTTCAAGTCTCATTTGGAACAATATGTTTCAGGTTGGTCACGGATTTTACCACAGTGTGTCCTCAGATGGTAGGTTTTCTTTGAAATTATGAGCGAGTCAGGTCACTAGCATTGTTTGTGTTTCACAAGCGTGGATGACTTTTTACCATTAAGTTTACATAAATAACTGGACCTAAAATGCAAGTTTAAAAAAAACATTTATAAATTGCTTTACTATCAATTAAAGCCTGATGTAAGGTATCATCCTTATAACTTTACACTTTTACATGTTACTTTACATTTCACGGAAAAGGAGACAAAGACAAGACTTTTAGTCAAAATGTGTGACACCCCGTAAGATCCATGTCAACATTTGTTTTAATTAAATACTTATTTAATTGATAATTGTATACGTGGCACTAGAATTAGTTTGATTTAGTGTGACACGTGGCATGACAGTACAAACACTGACACAAACACGATAATTCGGTGAATTATCGCAGCACGCACACACGTGTCTAAGAAAATACGGACGTTGGTGAACGTTAGCACATCGTGTAACCAAGCACTAAAAACCTCATGAAATGCTCGAACATTGAACTTGGAAGTTCAAACGATGTCGAACAATAGCCCGTAAGCAAGAAAACGGCTAAAAACGAGCTAAACCATTGAAATTAAGCCTATTGGGCTCTTCCGGGACCCGTCGCTGTACGCTAAGGACCCTGGAGAGGCCCATGGCGGTACGCGACGAGTGAGCGGGGAGTTTGAATTACCGAAAAGCATCGCGGTACGCCGGGCATCTTTTGAACCCCCATGGCAGTACGTGACGACACCCAGACGCCAAATCTTTATAAAACCAAGAAAATTATGGCTACTCTACCACACATTATCATTATACTCGGCTTCACACTCCACCATCCGACCTTATCACCTCCTAGAACACCTGCAATCACCATTAGAGGCCATTGAAGCTCCAAATCTTGAAGGTTGAAGCTTGGAGAAGTCCCAAGGAACTTGAAGGAGAAGAGAAGGAGCTTGAACGTCACCACCATCACCTTACCACTATCAAACACTGCTGTCCAGAGGTTCAAGGGGCTGCTCAAACACCATCCTTGCAATCTTGGAGCTTTAGAAGGTAAATCCATAGCTAGAATGCTCTCTACACACTCACAAACACACATGCAAGCACTAGATCACACATGAAAACTCTTATTTTACACATGCACGAATTTTGAATCTGGGTTAGTTGATTTTAGTATGAATATTGATGATCAAGAATGCTTAGATGATGATTTATGATAATCCATGATTGTCACACCCCCAAATTCCCACTCGTTGTGTCAGTCCACGTGGGTGTGACGTGGCCAGAATCACAGCTCAAGGTCATATAGAACAACTCTATATGCGTTTCAAATCACAGTTTGCCATGCAAGTATTAAAACAGTTTGCAGCGGAAATTAAATAGTATTGCAGCGGAAAGTGATACAATAAGTTAAGCATCGGAAAATAATATGTTTGACATGTGCAGCGGAAATAATAAGTTGTCAGACACTACGATGTTTGACAAAAATACATATCCAAAGCAAATATTGTTTAAATGAAAGACATAAATAAATGCATGCGGGTCCTATGCTCGATCCCCTACGTGCATTCCTGGCTTCCATAGCCTGTTAGTTACCTGAGAATACAAGTTTAAAAAGTGTCAACAGAATGGTTGGTGAGTTCACAGGTTTTGATATGTACATAATAGTAAGAAAACATGTGTCATGCTGTTTATCATATGTTAGTAGCGAGCCCTAGGCTCCAAGTGTCAGTGCGTCACTACCGAACTAGACTTGTTTGTCCTTGCCTCCACTGTGTCTCGTGCACATAGTAAGTTAGGTCAGAATTTCACAGGTTATGACACTCAGTCAATATTGTGCCCCGTGGGGTTAGTCACACCCAAACGGATCCATTCAAATCAACCACGTTGTTTGTACATTAACGGTAAGACTTTGTGAGGGCTTAATACGATTTCAACACTTAATGTTTGTCCAATAAACCAGCATACACAAAAATGTTTGTCATAGTATAAATGTTTGACTCGATGTAACTAGTATTCTCCCCCTATTTAAAAGCGTTTGAAAAGAGTAAAGAGGGGCCGTAAACTCACCTTAGTGAAGAGAGTAATAAACAAGCGTAAGCTCCTGCGTCGATAGGCGTGTTGGTCACCGGCGACCTATATCGTATGCCATACGTGAGTTCGTGTAACGACTGTGTTCGTGTTCGTGTTGGTGCTCGTGTTTGTGCTCAACAACCCTCGGTTGTTCATGTTTGTCCGTGTCGGTCCATAATGACCGTGGTTGCTCGTGTTGGTCTACATTGACCGTGTTTGACCGTTTCAAGTCAACGACCCGTTGGTGAGCCGTGTGACGGTTGTGAAGCGTGTAGCAATCGTGTAAGTGTTTGTCGTGTGCAAAACGCGCAAGTCGCGTATATGGACAACTTACTATTTATAGTAAGTTTCCATTTATGGAAAGTTCACAAAGGATAACGGTTTTATAGTTCTAGCATGCTCGTTAGTCCTACTTGATCATATTAACACATAGCACATTATCATACGGAATCATATAAGCCATTTATATCATGTTAGTACACAAAAGTTTCCTAAAATGGAAAGTTTCCATTTTTAGCATACGTGATGTCGGAAACCATCTAACTTAGCATCTAATCATCATGTTATAACATAATAAATCACTTAGCATGCTCATATTACACCAAATGTTCATAAGTTGGTTTTTGTGAAAATAAAGTTACTATAAATAGTAACTTTGTAGTTTTTGCATAAAATGACCATCTAAACATTCCTAATCCATTTTTATGTCACAAAACATTATAATAACCATTTAACATTATTTAAACATGCCAACATAGCCATAATCACCATTTAATACTCTTAGGTCCATAAAAGTTACTATATTTAGTAACTATGTCCAAATGACCAAAATCAACATCAAGACTACATTCTATAGTTCCTAAACATCATAATATCGTGCAAATAACAAGTTTATAAACATGCATGCTCATCATTTCATCCATAACACCATTTTGACAATATAAAGTTTCTAATAATAGAAAGTTCATCAAAACTCATCACTTCAACCATTTTAATCAAATCTAACCATGTAATCATCTTCCAATATCATTAATAAACATCTACAATCATTCAAAATCATCCCCATATTCATGGATCATACATGCATGCACTTCTAACATCATAAATCATCATTTTAAGCAAGAAGACTTATACTCATCAACTTAGATCATCATAAAACACCATTTAATCATTATAGATCATCAAGGAATACATCTAAATCATCAAACCCAGAAAAAAATCTCATGCATGTGGAGAATACGTGCTTGCAAGTGAGTTTTACACATGCATGTGTGTGTAATAGGGAGGAAAGTGTGTAAAACTCATGAAAACTACCTTTCAAAGCTTCAACTGATCGAGATGGTTGCTTCAACAGCTCCTGGAGCTTCTGGTTCATGGGTCTTGGCAAGAACAAGAAAGATGGTGGCGGTTCTTCGAGTTCCTAGCAATCTCCTTCCACTTCCAATCTATGGCTTCAAGAATGGAGTTTTTGGGTAAGAATGGTGGTAGCAGGGAGTTCTGATCGAGAGGAACCGAGGTGGTGGCATGAGAGTGTAAGAATGATGATGAAAATAGGTGTGATGATGATATTGGGAGCTTAAAAAGCTGTTTGGCGTCGCTGAGCTTCCAGGCGTACCGCCCGACGAGGGCGCTTGGTGCCAGGCGTAGCGCGCGGGGCCACCGGATGAGGCGCCTTCTGTGCTTCTCGCGCGTACCGCCTAGGGTGAAGACTCCGGGTCAGGCATACCGCCTGGCCCACTTGTTAAGCATAATAAGCCTATTTTGTTGTTCTGGGCCCGTTTTCGCCCGTTTCTCGACTGTAACACATTGTTCGAGCGTTGTTTGGACTCTAATCGTCAATTATTAGCCATAATTGACTTGTGAAGTGTCTCTGTGCTTAGATGTTGTGACGTTCACCAACGTTCGTGACTACTGATACGTGTGTGCGGTTTCGGATAATCCCTTGAATTATTCTGTTGTGTATAAATGTTAGTATTGTCGTGCCACGTGTCACACTAAATTAATCTAATTCTAGTGCCACGTATACAAATAGTATTTAAATAAACATTTAAACAAATAAATTGCTGTCCTGGAAATTATGGGGTGTCACACATCCTCCCCTTGTTAGAAAGAATTTCGTCCCGAAATTCAACTTGTGTTGCTAGTGTTGGCCTGTTCCGCGAATAGGTGTGGGTATTTTTTTTTCATCTGGTCTTCACGTTCCCAAGTGAATTCCAGTCCACGTCGCGAATTCCATCGCACCTTTACAATCGGTATCTTGCTGAGCTTGAGCTTCTTGGTTTCCCGGTCCAGAATCTCTCCCGGTTCCTCAACGAAGTTTAATTGCTCGTTGATCTAGATTTCCTCGAGAGGAATAACAAGTGTCTCATCAGACAGGCACTTCTTGAGGTTTGAGATATGAAATACGTTGTGTACACTGCTCAGCTCGTTTGGCAGGTTTAGTTCATAGGCCACCGGGCCTATTCGCTTTGTGATCTCGAAAGGTCCAATGTAACGAGGGTTCAACTTTCCTCGTTTGTCAAACCGAATGACTCCCTTCCAGGGGGAGACCTTGAGTAACACTCTGTCTACCACCTGGAATTCTAACGGTTTGCCTCACTTGTCAGCATAGCTTTTCTGTCTGTCCCGAGCTGCTGCCATTCGTTTGAGTATCTGCACGATCTTCTCGGTCGTTTCGTGCACAAGTTCGGGGCCGGTCAGTTGGCTGTCTCCAACTTCCGCCCAACAGATGGGTGATCGACACTTACGTCCATAAAGTGCCTCGAATGGTGCAGCTTGTATACTCGTGTGGTAGCTGTTGTTGTATGAGAATTCAACCAACGGTAAGTGAGTCTCCCAGCTACTGCCAAAGTCAATAACACATGCTCGGAGCATGTCTTCCAGTGTTTGTATAGTCCGTTCACTCTGCCCATCGGTCTGCGGGTGGTAAGCGGTACTCATGTCCAATCTCGTGCCCAAAGCCTTATGCAAAGACTTCCAGAAATGCGACGTAAATCGACTGTCGTGGTCAGATATGATTGAGATTGGTACTCCATGTCGAGTGACCACTTCCTTTAAGTAGATACGAGTGAGATTGTCCAACTTGTCTGTCTCCTTGATGGGTAGAA
This sequence comes from Mikania micrantha, assembly GCA_009363875.1. Classification (NCBI taxonomy): domain Eukaryota; kingdom Viridiplantae; phylum Streptophyta; class Magnoliopsida; order Asterales; family Asteraceae; genus Mikania; species Mikania micrantha. Next base: position 116,581,111 of record CM018691.1, on the reverse strand, counting down.
AATGTGCAGACTTCGTCAATCGGTCTACGATAACCCAGATGGTATCGCAACCACTTGCTGTCTTAGGCAGTTTGGTTATGAAGTCCATGGAAATTTGTTCCCATTTCCACATTGGTTTTTCAGGCTGTTGGAGTAGACCTGATGGCTTTTGGTACTCAACCTTAACTTTTGAAGATCTGGCGACACTACTTGTATGGCACAAAATGCACTATCTTTACCGATCATAAGAGCCTACAACACATCTTCGACCAGAAAGAGTTGAACATGAGACAACGAAGATGGGTTGAGCTCATAGGTGATTATGATTGCGCCATCAAATATCACCCAGGTAAAGCCAATGTAGTGGCCGACGCGTTGAGCCGGAAGGAAACAACAAAACGCGTGCGTGCACTACAACTCATGATTCATTCTGAGCTACCAAATCAGATACGGATCGCACAGCAGGAAGCCCTAAACACTGAAAACCTCTCTTTCGAAGCCATGCGAGGCATGGATAAACAATTGAAAGCAAAAGACGACGGAGATATTACCTAACGGATCGAATTTGGATTCCACGCTACGGAGGACTGAGAGAAGTAGTGATGGATGAAGCTCACAAGAGCCGGTATTCCGTACATCCGGGCTCTGACAAAATGTATCATGATTTGAAGACAACCTACTGGTGTCCGAACATGAAGGCTGAAATAGCAACTTACGTGAGTAAGTGTTTAACGTGCTCAAAAGTCAAAGTTGAGTACCAGAAGCCATCAGGGTTACTCCAACAACCGGAACTACCAATGTGGAAATGGGAGCAAATTTCAATGGACTTCTTAACTAAACTGCCTAAAACGGCAAGTGGTTGCGATACCATCTGGGTTATTGTAGACCGACTAACAAAATCTGCGCATTTTCTACCCATCAAAGAGACTGCCAAGCTAGACAAACTCATTCGTATCTATCTAAAGGAAGTGGTTACTCGACATAGAGTGCCGATCTCGATCATATCTGACCGCGACAGTCGATTCACGTCACACTTCTGGAAGTCTCTACATAAGGCTTTGGGCTCGAGATTGGACATGAGTACCGCTTACCACCCGCAGACGGACGGGCAAAGTGAGCGAACCATACAAACACTGGAAGACATGCTCCGGGCATGTGTTATTGACTTTGGGAGTAGCTGGGAAACTCATCTACCATTAATTGAGTTTTCATACAATAACAGCTACCACACTAGCATCCAAGCTGCACCATTCGAAGCACTTTACGGACGTAAGTGTCGATCACCCATTTGCTGGGCGGAAGTTGGAGACAGCCAACTGACTGGTCCAGAACTTTTGCACGAGACAACTGAGAAGATCGTGCAAATACGTAAAAGGATGGCAGCAGCTCGGGACAGACAGAAAAGCTATGCTGATAAACGACGCAAACCGTTAGAGTTTCAGGTGGGGGACAGAGTGCTACTCAAGGTCTCGCCCTGGAAGGGAGTCATACGGTTTGGCAAACGAGGCAAGTTGAACCCTCGTTATATTGGACCTTTCGAGATCACCAAACGAATAGGCCCTGTGGCCTACGAGCTAAACCTGCCAGGCGAGCTGAGCAGCGTGCACAATGTATTTCATATCTCGAATCTTAAGAAGTGTTTGTCTGATGAAACACTTGTTATCCCTCTTGAGGAAATACAGATCGACGAACAATTGAATTTCGTGGAAGAACCGGTGGAAATTATGGACCGGGAAACCAAGAAGCTCAAACTCAGCAAAATACCAATAGTAAAGGTGCGATGGAATTCGCGATGAGGACCGGAATTCACGTGGGAACGTGAAGATCAGATGAAACAAAAGTACCCACACCTGTTCGCGGAACAGACAAACACTAACAACACAAGTTGAATTTCGGGACGAAATTCTTTCTAACATGGGGAGGATGTGACACCCCGTAATTTCCGGGTCAGCAACTTATTTATTTAAATGTTTATTTAAATGCTTTATGTACACGTGGCACTAGACTTAGATTAAGTTAGTGTGACACGTGGCACGACAATACGAACAATGACACATGACTAGATAATTCGTAGAATTATCGGCAAACAGCACACACGTGTCAAAACACACGAACGTTGGTGAACGTCAAGCACATTGTGTAGCACAACACTTGAAACCTCACGAAACACTCACACATTGAACTAGGAAGTTCAAACAAGGCCAAACGATAGTTCGGAAGCGTGAAAACGACGACGAACGGATCAAATCATTTAAAAAAGGGCTTATTGGGCTCTCCAGGAGCCCACCGCGGTACGCGGTGGCCCAACAAGAGGCCCATCCGCGATACGCGACCAACATCGCGGAGTATTGACTTCCGGAATCCGCCGCGGTACGCGGAGATTATTTGAAAGCCCCATCGCGGTACGCGAAGCCGCCCAGTCGACAAAATCTTTATTTAACCAAGACAAATCCCATCCTACTCTACCTTAATCATTTTCTTCAACCCCCCACGCCATATCTCGACCATTCTCGGCTGTAACCACCAGATTTGACATCTAGGAAGCCATTGAAGGACTCCTTGAAGCTCCACACTTGAAGATTGAAGCTTGGTGACATTAAAGGAAGGCTTGTAGGCCATTATCCACCACCACCACCTTCTTGTTCTAGTTGAAACCCACGAACCAGGAGGTTTGAGAGCTGTCCTCATCATCATCTCAAGGGTTTGAAGCTTTAGAAGGTAGTCTCTACACCTTTTGTGGCTTAAAACCACCATTACACGCACATGCAATACTCCATACTCACATGCACGCACCTATAGTGCACATGCACGAATTTATTTTCTGGGTTTGTTGATTTCATGGTGTTTCTTGATGATCTAAAGTGATTAAATGATGTTCTAAGATGATATAAGATGATGGGTGTTGGTCTTAATGCTTAAAACGATGTTTTGTGATATTATATTGCCATGCATGTATGATCCATAAGTATTGGAATGACCTTGAGTAAGTAGAAATGTTTCTTAATGCTATTAGAAGGATTACTCATGGTTGGAATTGTTTAAAATGGTTAAGATGTTGATTTTGATGAAACTTTCCATTATTAGTAACTTTTTATTTGAAAAATGGTGCTATAGATGATATGGTAAACATGCATGTATGTAAATATGCTATTAGGATGATAGTTGAATGATAATGTTGCTCAAAATGTGATTTAGATTGTGTTATAGTCATTTCTAGCAAAGTTACTATTTATAGTAACTTTTGTGGACCAAATGTGGAAAAGTGACAATTTAGGCAATGTTAGTACGTTCACATGATGAGAAATGGCTTAATATGATGAATGATGGGATAGGAATGGTTTAGAAATGCTAGAAAGATTATTTTTATGCAAAACCTCAAAGTTACTATTTTTAGTAACTTTATTTTTACAAAAACCGATGTGTAAGCACGTTGTATGATTTGAGCATTCTAAATGACTCAATATGTTATAGTATGATGATTAGATGCTAAGTTAGATGGTTTCCGATATCACGTATGCTATAAATGGAAACTTTCCATTTTAGGAAACTTTTGTGTGCTAACATGTTATAAGCGACTTATATGAACTCGTATGATGATGTGCTATGTGTTAACATGATCACGTAGGACAAAAGAGCATGCTAGAACTTTAAAACTGTTATGCTTCGTGAACTTTCCAAAAATGGAAACTTACTATAAATAGTAAGTTGTCCATAGACGCGACTTACGCGTTTTGCACACGATGAGCACTTACACATTTGCTACACGATTCACAACCGTCACACGGTTCACCAACGGGTCGTTGACTTGACACGGTCAACTCTGGTCAAACACGGTCAATGTGGACCAACACAGTCAAACACGGTCAATGTGGACCAACACGAGCAAACACGGTCATTGTGGACCGACACGGACAAACATGAACAACCGAGGGTTGTTGGACACAAACACGAGCACAAACACAAACACTAGCACGTTCACTTACACAAACTCACGTACGGTATACGATATAGGTTGCCGGTGACCGACACACATTTCGACGTAGGAGCTTACGCTTACTTATCGCTTTATTCACTAAGGTGAGTTTACGGCCCCTCTTTACTCTTTTTCAAACGCTTTTAAATAGGGTGAGAATACTAGTTGCATCGAGTCAAACATTATTGCTATTACAAACGTTTTTTTGTATGCTGGTTTATTGGACAAACATTAAGTGTTGAACTCGTATTAAGCCCTCACAAAGTCTTACCGTTAATGTACGAACAACGTGGTAGATTTGGATGGATCCATTAGGGAATGACTAACCCCACGGGGCACTATGTTGACTGGATGTCATAACCCGTGCAAACTCTGACCTAACTTGCTATGTTTACGAGACATAGCGGAGGCAAGGACAAACAAGTCTAGTTCGGTAGTGACGCACTGACACTTTGGGCCTAGGGCTCGGTACTAACATTTGATAAACAACATGACACATTTTCTTACTATATGTATATCAAAACCTGTGAACTCACCAACCATCGTGTTGACACTTCTCTAACTTGTATTCTCAGGTAACTGACAGGCACCTGGAACAGGAATGCACGATTAAGGGATGAGCAACTAGGACCCTCATGCATTATGTTTTTGTGTCATTTGAAAACAATCTATCTATATTATGTATGAATTAGTGTTTTGGTCAGACATCTATTTCCGCTGCAATATTTAAACTATTTACATTTCCGCTGCATTTTGTTAAACATTTGATTTTCTGCTGCAATATGATATGATAACTTTTATTCCGCTGCAAACTATTTTATGAGTGTATGTGTCAAACTTTGGATTTGTAAACGCATATAGAGGTGTTCTATATGACCTTGAGCTGTGATTCTGGACACGTCACATCCACGTAGACATACGCCACGAGTGGGAATTTGGGGGTGTGACAGTCGCAATACACCACGAAATCATCGCATCCTTCCGGCAAGGATAGGATTGGTGCAGTACATAGCTTCTGCTTCAACAGGTTGAAAGCAGCTTCCTGTTTGTCTCCCGAATCAAACTTCTTGTCTTTATGAGTTAGGGATGTCAGTGATTGAGCAATCTTTGAGAATCTTTCAATGAATCGTCTGTAATACCCGGCCATTCCTAGGAATTGTCGCACCTTAGTTGGAGTCTTGGGTGCTTCCCAGTTCTTAATGGCTTCAATCTTGGCTGGGTCTACATGTATCCCTTGTTCGTTAACCACATGTCCGAGGAATTGGACTTCGCGGATCCAAAAGTCACATTTTGAAAACTTTGCGTACAGTTGCTCGTTCTTCAATAATTCCAAGACTAACCTCTGATGTTCAGCATGATCCTCCCGATTCCTTGAGTAAATCAGGATATCATCAATGAACACTATGACGAATTTATCAAGATAAGGCTTGCACACTCTATTCATGAGATACATGAATACAGCTGGTGCGTTGGTCAGTCCGAAGGGCATAACCAGAAATTCGTAGTGTCCGTACTTGGTTCTGAAGGCAGTCTTAGGAATATCGTTTTCCTGTATCCGTAGTTGATGGTAACCCGATCTCAGATCGATCTTCGAATAGTAGCTTGACCCTTGTAACTGGTTAAATAGATCGTCTATTCGCGGCAGTGGGTATCGATTCTTGATCGTCACCTTGTTCAGCTCTCTGTAATCGATGCACATACGGAATGACCCGTCTTTCTTCTTTACGAACAAGACCGGCGCTCCCCAAGGCGAGAAGCTCGGTCTGATAAATCCCTTGTCTAACAGTTCCTGCAACTGGTTAGACAGTTCTTGCATTTCAGTCGGTGCCAGTCGGTATGGAGCTTTAGCAATCGGTGCTGCTCCTGGAGTGAGGTCTATCTGGAATTCGATTTGTCGTTTCGGTGGTAGTCCAGGTAGATCTTCGGGAAATACTTCAGGATAATCACGGACTACGACGATGTCCTCAATCTTTCTTTCCTTCTTCGGTTGTTCAGTGATGAGAGCTAGTATTGCAGTGTATCCCTTCTGAATGTACTTGGTTGCCTTCATGCATGACATGATGTTCAGCGGTATTCCCCGCCGTTCCCCCTAAATCGAGATCTGCTCTCCATTTTGCAACGTCACCCGTACGATCTTCTCGTTGCATACGATCTCGGCTTGATTAGCGGATAACCAGTCCATTCCAACGACCACATTGAAGCTTCCGAGAGTTACTGGCATCAGGTCGATTTTGAGTTCGTGATCCGCCAATACCATGACGCATCCTCGAAATACGTGTCGTATTTCGATCAATTTGCCGTCGGCTAACTCTACGGTATACTTATAGTCTAGTGGTGTTGGGGTAATATTTAGCAATTCACTAAATTCACTAGATATAAAGCTCCTATCGGCACCGGTATCAAATAATATGGTAGCGTAGACATTATTTAAAAGAAACGTACCGGTTACAATGTTTGGGTCATCTTTGGCTTCTCCCGAACCTATCACGAACGCTCGGCCCTTTGCCGATCCTCCTCCTGCTTTCTTCATCTGAGGGCAATCCCTCCTCATGTGTCCCGGTTTTCCACATTCATAACACCCTCTGAGGGTGCTCTGGTTGTTGTTGTTGTTCTGGTTCTGGTTGAGGTTGTTTTTGTTGCTTGGAAACCTTGACCTGCAATCTTTGGCCATATGGCCATGTCTTCCGCACTTTAGGCAGCGGCACCGCTCGCACTGCCCGAACTGATGATAAGAACACCTGTTACACAGTGGGTATTTTCCTTGATACACACCCTTACCCTTGTCATCGGGTTGGGTGGTAGTGAAAGCTCTTGCAGGTGCAGACCTTTGTTGTTGTTGTTGGGATTGGTGAGATTGGTGGTGGCTGGGTTCCCACTTCCGTTTCTGGCTTTCTTGAGGCTTCAAGTGTTCATCTCGTTTGGGTAGTTTACTTTGTGCTACTGCTTGATCTGTCAGTTTGTGTGCCAGTCGGATTAGTGGTTGAATGGTGGTTAGGTCAGATGCAGTTACCATGCTCTGAATCTGTTCTGGCAGCCCACTGATGAACTGCTCAATCTTTTTGTACTCCGGCGTCACCATAGCCGGGCACAGCTTGCACAACTCGTGAAATCGAGTGCAATATTGCTCGATTTCCGAGCCCACCATTTTCAGAACCCAGAACTCAGCTTCTAGTTTCCAGATCTCGTCACGAGGAGAATATTCCTCTTGCAGTTGTATGGTGAAATCAGCCCATGACATAGAGTTGGCACCGTAAAAGTTACTATATTTAGTAACTATGTCCAAATGACCAAAATCAACATCAAGACTACATTCTATAGTTCCTAAACATCATAATATCGTGCAAATAAAAAGTTTATAAACATGCATGCTCATCATTTCATCCATAACACCATTTTGACAATATAAAGTTTCTACTAATAGAAAGTTCATCAAAACTCATCACTTCAACCATTTTAATCAAATCTAACCATGTAATCATCTTCTAATATCATTAATAAACATCTACAATCATTCAAAATCATCCCCATATTCATGGATCATACATGCATGCACTTCTAACATCATAAATCATCATTTTAAGCAAGAAGACTTATACTCATCAACTTAGATCATCATAAAACACCATTTAATCATTATGGATCATCAAGGAATACATCTAAATCATCAAACCCAGAAACAAATCTCGTGCATGTGGAGAATACGTGCTTGCATGTGAGTTTTACACATGCATGTGTGTGTAATAGGGAGGAAAGTGTGTAAAACTCATGAAAACTACCTTTCAAAGCTTCAACTGATCGAGATGGTTGCTTCAACAGCTCCTGGAGCTTCTGGTTCATCGGTCTTGGCAAGAACAAGGAAAATGGTGGCGGTTCTTCGAGTCCTAGCAATCTCCTTCCACTTCCAAGCTTCCAACCTCCAATCTATGGCTTCAAGAATGGAGTTTTTTTGGTAAGAATGGTGGTAGCAGGGAGTTCTGATCGAGAGGAACCGAGGTGGTGGTGTGAGAGTGTAAGAAAGATGATGAAAATAGGTGTGATGATGATCTTGGGAGCTTAAAAAGCTGTTTGGCGTCGCTGAGCTTCCAGGCGTACCACCCGACGAGGGCGCTTGGTTCCAGGCGTAGCGTGCGGGGCCACCGGATGAGGCGCCTTCTGTGCTTCTCGCGCGTACCGCCTAGGGTGAAGACTCCGGGTCAGGCGTACCGCCTGACCCACTTGTCAAGCACAATAAGTCTATTTTGTTGTTCTGGGCCCGTTTTCGCCCGTTTCTCGACTGTAACACATTGTTCAAGCGTCGTTTGGACTCTAATCGTCAATTATTAGCCATAATTGACTTGTGAAGTGTCTCTGTGCTTAGATGTTGTGACGTTCACCAACGTTCGTGACTACTGACACGTGTGTGCGGTTTCGGATAATCCCTTGGATTATTCTGTTATGTGTAAATGTTTGTACTGTCCTGCCACGTAGCACTAAATTAATCTAATTCTAGTGCCACGTATACAAATAGTATTTAAATAAACATTTAAATAAATAAATTGCTGACCTGGAAATTATGGGGTGTCACAATGATGATGTGTGTTTGTATAATGAATGATTTATCCATGAATTGGTGAAATATCAACATGCATGTATGATCTATGGTCATTTGGATGATGCTGGAAATTCAAGTATGTTTATTGATGTTATTAAAAGTGTATTACATGATTTGCATCCTCGAAATGGTTAAAAATGAGTTATTTGATGAACTTACTATTATTAGAAACTTTTACAATGCAACATGATGTTATGGATGAACATATGAGCATGAATGTGTATAGATTTATCATTTGGATGATAATATGATGATGAGATGCTAAGAAATTGATTTGGGATTGATTTGTGGTTATTTTAAGCCAAGTTACTATTTATAGTAACTTTTGTGACCCGATTGTTGCTAGATGATGATTTGGTCTAAATGGATATGTTTAGATGATGATTCATTATATAAAATGATGTTATTTGGTATAAAAATAGATTAGGAACGCTTGGAATAATCGTTTGATGATTTCGCGAAAACTAGCTATAGCAATACTAGATGGGATTCGTACATGCCAGGTGACTTAACATGAATCAATATGCTTATTGTATGTATAATTTGCGTGATTTTGACAATAAACATGCCAAAACTAGAAACTTGCCATTTTAGGAAACTTTAATATACGAAAGTGACTTGTATGCTTAATTGATCGTTTATAACCATGTGTTATGTGTTAACATGATCACGTAGGACTAACAAGCATGCTAGAATCATTAAAACGGTATGTGTTAGGGAACTTGCTAAAAATGGAAACTTACTATAAATAGTAAGTTGTCCATAAACGCGATTCGTGTTACACAACATGTGCACTATGACGAATGTTACACGAATCACAACCGACTCACGGTTCACCAACGGGTCGTTGACTTGACACGGTCAAACATGGTCAATGTGGACCGACATGAGCAAACATAACAACCGAGGGTTGTTGAGCACAAACACGAGCACGAGCACGAGCACGAACATGAACACGGTCACTTACACGAACTCAGGTAAGCTATACGACATAGGTAGCCGGTGACTGACATCTCTACAACGCAGGAGCTTACGCTATATCTATCTGATTATCACTAAGGTGAGTTAACGACCCCTCTTTAATTCTTTTACAACTTTTCAAATAGGGGGAGAATAATTGTTGAATCGAGTCAAACATTATTACTGTGCAAACATATTTGTGTATGCTGGTTTATTAGAGAAACATAAGTGATGCAATCGTAACAAGCCCTCACAAAGGTTTACAGTTAATGTACAAACAACGAGGTGAGTTTGAATAGATCTGTTTGGGTGTGACGAACCCCACGTGGCACAATACTGACAGGAGGTCAGGACACATGAAATCTAGACCTATCTTGCTGTGACACCCCGTAAATTCCAGGTCAACATCTTATTATATTAAATGTTTATTTAATTTATATTTGTACACGTGGGACTAGAATTAGTTTAATTTAGTGTGACACGTGGCATGACGGTACGAACACTGACACACAGCAGGATAATTCGAGGAATTATCGAGAAACCGCACATACGTATCAAAACTCACGAACGTTGGTGAACATCACAACATTTAGTCACACAGACACTTCACAAGTTAATTACGGCCAATAATTGACGATTAGAGTCCAAACGACGCTCAAACGATTTATTACAGTCGAGAAACGGGCGAAAACGGGCCGAAAACAACAAAATAGGCTTATTGGGCCTGTTAAATGGGCCAGGCGCTATGCCTGAACCTAACCCTTGAACCCTGGAGATCCGCACGAGAAACACAAGGGAGCCTCATGGCCGGCCCATCCGTGCGCAACGACTGGTGCCACGTACGCCTGGGAGCTCTAACAGCTTAAAATCTTCTTGAGCAACACAAAATCTATCATTTCACCTACATAATCATTTTAGTCGACTTCAGATGCCATTGCACAAGTTCTTTGTGACAATCCGACTTTTCAAGTTAACCTTGTTAACGGGAGATGATGATATCATAGGCCCAACAAGGCCAATGAAGGCCCAACAAGGCCAATGAAGGCCCAACAAGGCCAATGAAGGCCCAACAAGATCAATTAGGCTCAACGAAGTCTATGTAAGCCCAACAGAGCCAATGTAGGCCCAATAAGCCAAGAGAGGCCCAGTAAGGCCCAATAAGTTCAAGTAAGGCCCAATGTAAACAAAGTAGGCCCATTGAGGTCTTAGAAGGCCCAATAAGGCCATTGTGGGCCCAGTAAGGTTAAAATAGGCCCAATAAGTTTGAATTAGGCCTAATAGTATTTTGTGAGGCCCAATTAGGTTAGTTTAACCCAACAATGATTTTAGTGACCAATTAGTGATGATTTGGGATTAATAAGGTAACTTTGTTATGCGAAATGATATGTTGTCGATCCAGAATAGTCTATAAGGATTAAGAGTTAAGAAAAATCAGTTTTAAGGTGGTTAAATTGTAAAAATTAAACTTGGAAAAGCTTATAAGTATCAAATTTGACTTTTCAAGTCAAATGGCTCGTTATAAGGCTAGCAAGTGTGAAATTCACATTAATTGATGGTTAATGATCGAATTCAACACTCCATTAACTCACTTTGATGATGATTAACACCTGAAACACGTTATGAGGCGATTCAATCATCGAATTGATTGAAAACGGTTACAAAAACTCGAAACCGTAGCATTATATATCTAAAATCTCAACATTCGATCAAATTTCGAAAAATTGAGCTCTCAGAGAACTCTTTCGGCACATTCAGAGTCTTTTCCATTCACCAATTCGAACAGAAGAACATTGGGGAGTGAGATCAATCAAGGGGTTAGCCGAACTCAAGCACAAAGTCGATTTTATCAACACAACATCCAATCAGGTAAACTATCATTCATACACGACCTAAATGGACCGATTAAGCTAAGCCCTAACCTTATTTCGTGTAACATTAACGAATTTATCAAGTTCTAGTAACTAGGGTTCATAGCAAGACGATTTGGGGGTTTCGATCGGGATGAATCTTAAAGTGAAATTAAATATAACCAATAGCTTCAGAATAGGCCGATTGAGGTTATGCATAGGTTAATTTCATATTACAAATTCGAATTGTTGGTATTCGATTCTAGGGTTCTTGATGGGAAAACGGTTTGGGGATTTCATAACAAACGAACTGGAAAATCAAATTGATTGTTATGGGTAGTCTCAGATAGTTCCGATTAACCTTAAGCATGTTTTAATTTGAAGTGTTAGTATCAGATTTTAGGATTTTGATAATTAGGGTTCTAAGGGTTAAAAGATTTGGGGGTTTTGAGTTAAATGAATGTTATATTCAAATTAATTGGTTCTGATAACTCGAAATTTCTGTTGCAATGAAAGGTTTATGGATTCATGGATTATCAAGATCGAATTCGTAGTTAATTAGGAGGATTTTGCTTCGGCTAAAATAGAAAAGGGGGATTGGATTGAATGTGTGCTTAAAAGAATTAATTCCGGATAACAAACGCGATACCCTAGCGGGCTGAGTTGGTAGATGCGTGTGTGTTTATGTGGGGGGTCGCGGGTTCGAATCCGGGTTCCACCATTTTTGAAGGATTAAAATTATTTTTGAATTTAGGCCATAACTTTCGCATACGAAATCCGTTTCGATCCGTTCAAGTTGCGTTGGAACCGTAACGAGAATACGAACGTATTAGAATGATAAAATTTATATTTTAATCCGAACACGAAATCGCGTATAATTACGTTTAATTAAATAAAATCGTGTAGGATTTTATTTAAACGATTTCAAAAGCACGCGTACGATTGTGTACACATTTCTGACACTTTAACATACGTGTGTTGACAGTATGTGATTTCGAGCACAAAACGACATTTCGAATAACTTTAGGTTATTGTTTAAATCACAGATTCTTCGTAGAGGATTTCTACGCAAGTTCACACGTATTTGATCATTCTGAAATTATCAAAGGTGCGTACACGGCCCCTTTCTTATTTTAAACTGTTTTGGGGGAGAAAACATGTGCAACAAACTATTTTTAGATACATATCACTTGCATGAGTTAGCTGTTTACATTATGTGACAATATATCAACTTGAAAGTCCTTACACACCTCGAACCTTGCTGTAATGCAAAGCGTGGTAGTTGGAAATAGATCTATTAGGTTTGACAAACCTCACCTGGTAGATGGGATCTACGCATGTGTTTGACTGACCAAACACATTTTTACTATTGTTGTGATAGACAATAGTGGCAAGGCGAAAACATGCTATAGCATGGCAATCCGTCAGCTTCGGTGTCGAACACGTATGTAAATAGTTTATATGACTAGCTATCATGACTGTGCATTTGTGATTATGTTATCTACAATCTTGTTATTCAAACTGCTGTTTTGAACATTGTGATTATTGAAAACCTGTGTTATGCACCAACCTTTGTGTTGACTTGATTTGCATGTTTTCTCAGGACGCTAAGGCGCGCGTTACAGCTGGCATGGACTAGGAAGATAGAGTCTCATGCATTATAAACACTTTGAATTTGAATTTGAACATTTGAATATTTAAGTACTTTGGTTTGTAATGTTTTACTTATCAACTGTTATTTGGTTTTAAAACGCTTCCGCAACTTTTTGTAAACTCTGAATGTTATGTTTTAAAGGCCAACGTATGTTTTGAAATTCATATAGAGGTCTTCGCTATGTCTAATGATCTGAGATCCTGGTTTGTCAAGTTCCCAAATGGTATGATTCCGTTAGTTGAAAATTGGGGGTGTGACAGATTGGTATCAGAGACATTGGTTATAGCGAACTAGGTTTGCATTTGTAGGCCTAGACTATGACTGTTAGACATTAGACATATCTGTTAATACGTATTGCTTAGAAATTACATATGACACTATGTAATTGACTTGTTTATGTATTCCATGGCACTGTACTTACATATGGTATTATGTAACAGGCATGGCTTCATCATCAGTCCCATATATCATTATTGATGATTCCGAGGACGAGGAGCCGATGGTTCCGGCACCACCATCATCACCACCACCACCTATTCCATCACCTCCACCGTATGAGATGGAGGACTCCGATCCCGAGGAGGACCCGGAGGAAGACCCAGAGGAGGATCCGGAGGAGGATCCAGATGAGGACCCAGACGAGGATCCCGACGAGGATCCAGAGGAGGACCCGGATGAGGATCCGGAAGAGGAGTCTGAGGAGGACACTCAGCAGATCCCTGCTGAGGGACCTTCTACACATTCACCACCAGCACTAGATGCTCCTGAGCCTAAGAGGCAAAGGACGGACGCCGAGGAGATCGCCAAATTGCGCGAGGATCTGGAGGTAGCAGAAGATAGGATAGCACAGAGATCTCAGGAGTTATGGGATGCTATTGAGAGGCAGGATGATCTTACCCATCTTGTTCACGATATGCGGGATGAGATGATCAATTTGATTGGTCGTCTAGAAGAGTCAGAGAACCGAGAGGAGATTTTGGCGGGCAGGATTGAAGCTTTGGAGGATTTAGTGGTAGTTGAGAATGAGGAACAGGATGAGGATGAGGAGGAGGAACCAGCACCAGTTGCTGAGTCTTATCCTGAATCCACTGTTGAGGACGACTGATTATTTTTCTTTTCTTTCTTGTTTTGTTTAAACTTATTAGGAACGGGTTGTGTTCCTACATTAGTAGTTTGAAAACTTGTATTTCATTCCAAAAGTATTGTACTCAAAGAAAGTTTCTATCTATTGAAGAGTTATTATTTATTTTCAACAGTTGTGTTGATTTATACTACATGCTGTGTTTGTTGTTTTACTTACACATGTCACATTAGATTTTGACTTCGTGCTAACACTTCTTGTAAATAGGGAACTAATGGCTGAAGGAAACGTACATATGACTGTTGCTGAGCTCAATGAGCTAATCAACAACAGAGTTGCAGAGGCAATCGCACAGTATGCTCAGACTCACAACACAGGGCCACAGGGTCCAGCTGGGGGATTGGTTAATCCACAAGTCTGCACGTTCAAGATGTTTTTGGACTGCAAACCTCACAATTTCAAAGGGTCGGAGGGGGCCATTGGACTCCTTCGGTGGATTGAAAAGGCTGAGTCTGTATTCGAAATGTGCAACTGCCCTGATGACAGCAAGGTGAAATTTGCTACTGGAACATTGGAGGGTCCAGCACTGACTTGGTGGAACTCCAATGTTCAGACTCTGGGGTTGGGAGAAGCAAATGCATTGACATGGGACAACTTCAAAACTTTACTGCAAGAGGAGTACTGTCCTCGCAGTGAAATGCAGAAGTTGGAGGAGGAATACTGGCACCTCAAGATGGAGGGGTCAAACATTGAAGAATACACAACCAGGTCACATGAGTTGGCCAGACTGCTACCACACATGGCTACTCCAGCCAGTAAGTGGATTGAAAGATACATTGGAGGACTAGTGCCTCAGATTCAAGGGTTGGTGACTTCAGCAAATCCCACCACCATCCAACAAGCTGTTCGTCTAGCACATCAGCTTACTGATCAGGCAGTGTTGCAGGGGACTCTGCCTAAGCGAACATCTGCTACTAAGGTGGGAGACCATAAGAGAAAGTGGGAGAGTAACAACTTCAAGGGTAACAACCAACAGCAGAACAGGAAACAGGACTCAAACAAGTCCTATCATAATTCCAACAGTGGTCAGCAATCATCATCATCGGGGGGCTATATTGGTAAGCACCCCAAGTGCAACAGGTGTGGTTATCATCATGCGGGTAACCAGTGTGACAGAGCTAAGTGCCAAAGGTGTGGCAAGATTGGGCATGCGGCTAAGGATTGTCGCGGGGAACTGCAGAACAACCATAACAACCAGAACAATAACCAGAACAACGCTCAGAAAGGTTGTTTTGAGTATGGCAAAATGGGGCATTTTAAGAAAGATTGCCCACAGCTTAAGAAGGGCGGGGACAATAATGTCAATAACAATGGTAATGGAAACGGAAATGGCAACGGTAATGGAAATGGCACCAACAACAACAACAACAACAACAATGGTGCTAGAGGCAGGGCGTTTGT
This sequence comes from Mikania micrantha, assembly GCA_009363875.1. NCBI lineage: Eukaryota > Viridiplantae > Streptophyta > Magnoliopsida > Asterales > Asteraceae > Mikania > Mikania micrantha. The sequence goes on along the minus strand of CM018691.1, from coordinate 116,565,565 downwards.
GATAGGAGGACGTCAAGCGCGGGAGGATCCCAACATTGTTACGGGTACGTTCCTCTTAAATAATCACTATGCCTCTATGTTATTTGACACCGGTGCCGATCGGAGTTTTGTATCTAGTTCACTTGCTAAGCTGCTAAATGTTAGTCCCACTGCCTTAGATAGTCCATACACTGTGGAATTAGCTGATGGTAAGTTAATTGTAGTGGAAAACATTTATAAGGGATGTATCCTTGATTTGATGGGTCAAACATTAGAGATTGATCTTATGCCTATTGCCTTAGGCAGTTTTGATGTAGTCATTGGCATGGACTGGTTGTCCAAAAACCAGGCTGAAATTGTATGCCATGAAAAGATTGTTCGCATACCTCTTCCGCAGGGAGAGACATTATATGTACAAGGCGAGAAGAGCAGTACGCCACTGCGTCTCATATCTTGTATGAAGGCACACAAATGTCTGCGGAAAGGTCATACGGCAGTTATAGCACTTATAACTGAAAAGCCAGTAGCTGAGAGGAAGCTTGAAGATATACCTGTAGTTTGTGAATTTCCGGAGGTATTTCCAGAAGACTTGCCGGGATTACCGCCTATGAGACAGGTGGAATTTCGAATCGATCTTACACCAGATGCAGCACCGATAGCTAGGGCGCCTTATCGACTTGCACCGTCAGAGATGCAAGAGTTATCCACACAATTGCAAGAATTGTTGGATAAGGGTTTCATACGACCTAGTTTTTCACCGTGGGGAGCTCCAGTTTTGTTTGTAAAGAAGAAGGACGGAACTTTCCGTATGTGTATCGATTATCGGGAATTGAATAAGGTTACTATCAAGAACCGGTATCCGTTACCCAGGATTGACGATCTGTTCGATCAGTTGCAAGGGTCGAGTTACTACTCGAAGATTGATCTCAGGTCGGGTTATCATCAACTAAGAGTCCAGGAGGAGGATATTCCGAAGACGGCATTCAGGACACGCTATGGCCATTATGAGTTCTTGGTCATGCCATTTGGGTTGACAAACGCTCCAGCTGTATTCATGGATCTCATGAATCGTGTTTGTAAACCATATCTTGATAAGTTTGTCATTGTTTTCATAGATGACATTCTCATCTATTCAAAGTCTGAGGAGGAACATGCTGAACATCTTCGATTACTACTAGAGCTATTGAAACAAGAACAACTGTATGCTAAGTTCTCGAAATGTGATTTCTGGATGCGAGAAGTACAGTTCTTGGGTCATATAGTTAATGAAAAGGGTATACATGTAGATCCAGCAAAGATTGAAGCGATTAAGAATTGGGAAGCGCCAAAGACCCCTACCGAGGTACGACAATTCCTTGGTTTGGCGGGTTATTATCGACGATTCATTGAGGGTTTCTCAAAGATCGCTCAACCACTTACAGCTCTGACGCACAAGGGAACAAAGTATAACTGGACGGATAAACAGGAAGCTGCATTCCAGTTATTGAAACAGAAGCTTTGCAGCGCACCGATTCTGTCCTTACCGGAAGGAACGGAAGACTTTGCGGTGTATTGTGACGCATCTGGACAGGGTTTGGGATGTGTGTTGATGCAACGGGATAAAGTGATCGCTTATGCTTCCAGACAACTACGAACACACGAAAAGAATTACACTACTCATGACTTGGAGTTAGGAGCAGTGGTTTTTGCTTTGAAGATTTGGAGGCATTACTTGTATGGAACTAAGTGTACTATTTATACTGATCATAAGAGTTTGCAACATATCTTTGATCAGAAGGAGCTTAATATGAGGCAACGACGATGGGTTGAGTTGTTGAACGATTATGAGTGTGCGATTAAGTATCAACCGGGAAAGGCTAATGTAGTAGCTGATGCTTTAAGCAGAAAGGATACTTCAACAAGACGGGTTCGTGCACTTATGATGACAATACATACTGACTTACCTGACAAGGTACGCAGTGCTCAGATCGAGGCTTTGAAAAAGGAAAACTTGGTACAGGAATCTTTACGGGGAATGGAAGAACAGTTGGATACGAATGCTGATGGAATTCGTTATTTCATTAACCGAATGTGGATACCTTTGTATGGAGGTTTAAGGGAACTCGTGATGGACGAAGCGCACAAGTCCAGATATTCAGTCCATCCGGGATCAGACAAGATGTACCATGACTTGAAGGCACTGTATTGGTGGCCTCACATGAAAGCTGATATTGCTAAGTACGTTAGCAAATGTTTGACTTGTTCTAAAGTCAAAGTTGAATATCAGAAGCCATCTGGTTTACTGCAACAGCCAGAGATACCGATGTGGAAGTGGGAACAGATTTCAATGGATTTTATTACTAAGTTACCCCGTACACCGAGCGGTTGTGATACGATATGGGTAATTGTCGATCGATTAACGAAATCTGCACATTTCCTAGCAATTAAGGAAACTGATAAGATGGAGAAACTGACTCGCATTTACATCAAGGAAGTAGTAGCACGACATGGCGTGCCAATCTCTATCATATCAGATCGGGATGCCCGGTTTACTTCCAATTTTTGGAAATCTCTTCATAAGTCATTGGGGACTCGCTTGGATATGAGTACCGCTTATCATCCACAGACCGACGGTCAAAGTGAACGAACGATTCAAACGCTCGAGGATATGCTACGAGCTTGTGTAATTGACTTTGGTGATAGCTGGGAGAATCACTTACCGTTGGTGGAATTCTCTTACAACAATAGTTATCATACAAGCATTCAAGCAGCACCGTTTGAAGCTTTGTATGGTCGCAAATGTCGTTCACCAGTTTGTTGGGATGAAATTGGTGACAGTCAGATAACAGGTCCTGAACTGGTGCACGAGACGACAGAGAAAATAGTTCAAATTCGGAACCGTATGGCAGCAGCTCGAGATCGACAGAAGAGTTATGCAGACAAACGTCGCAAGCCGTTGGAATTTCAAGTAGGAGACCGAGTTCTTCTAAAGGTGTCACCTTGGAAAGGAGTGATACGATTCGGCAAGCGCGGAAAGCTTAGTCCACGTTACGTAGGACCTTTTGAAATTTTGAAAAGGATTGGTCCGGTTGCGTACCAACTCAAACTACCGGATGAACTCAGTGGAGTTCATGATGTTTTTCACGTATCGAACTTAAAGAAATGTCTTTCTGACGAGACATTGATTGTACCATTGGAAGAAATACAAGTAGATGAACAGTTACGATTCATCGAAGAACCGGCAGAAATCATGGACCGCGAGGTCAAACAATTGAAGCAAAGCAAAATTCCGATAGTCAAAGTTCGATGGAATTCAAGACGTGGTCCTGAATTCACATGGGAACGAGAAGACCAAATGATGAAGAAGTATCCTCATCTATTCAAAACAGCTACTGCTAACACTGAGAGCGCACGTTAAATTTCGGGACGAAATTTCCTTCAACAAGGGGATGATGTGAGGCTTTCACACATCAACACTGCAAATCTCAAACTGTAAGCACAAACATTTTATTTATTCAATTGATTTTGTTACAAACATTTGTGCTACATTACATTTTATATGTGCTACATTTCATATGTTACATGTTATGGTAGTACATGCATGATTGGTTACACACATTTTTGCTATGTGCGGGGTTGCATAGTACAAACAGTTTCAGACACTCACTAAGTGTGAGGGTACACAACACAGTATGATCAAACACAAACAGTCACAGTTAGGTGAACTAACTAGTGAACACGCAAAACAGTTACATTGAACGATCACAATTGAGTTGTGATGTTGCAAGCATTAGACTTTGTGTGTGAGTACACACAAGCACACAGAATGATCAAATCACACTAACACGTACGATTTAAACTCGTAAGTAGTTTCCTAACTACTCCTAACACTTACTAATTTTCGGGACGAAAATTCCTTCAACAAGGGGATGATGTGACAATTCGACTTTTCAAGTTAACCTTGTTAACGGGAGATGATGATATCATAGGCCCAACAAGGCCAATGAAGGCCCAACAAGGCCAATGAAGGCCCAACAAGATCAATTAGGCTCAACGAAGTCTATGTAAGCCCAACAGAGCCAATGTAGGCCCAATAAGCCAAGAGAGGCCCAGTAAGGCCCAATAAGTTCAAGTAAGGCCCAATGTAAACAAAGTAGGCCCATTGAGGTCTAAGAAGGCCCAATAAGGCCATTGTGGGCCCAGTAAGGTTAAAATAGGCCCAATAAGTTTGAATTAGGCCTAATAGTATTTTGTGAGGCCCAATTAGGTTAGTTTAACCCAACAATGATTTTAGTGACCAATTAGTGATGATTTGGGATTAATAAGGTAACTTTGTTATGCGAAATGATATGTTGTCGATCCAGAATAGTCTATAAGGATTAAGAGTTAAGAAAAATCAGTTTTAAGGTGGTTAAATTGTAAAAATTAAACTTGGAAAAGCTTATAAGTATCAAATTTGACTTTTCAAGTCAAATGGCTCGTTATAAGGCTAGCAAGTGTGAAATTCACATTAATTGATGGTTAATGATCGAATTCAACACTCCATTAACTCACTTTGATGATGATTAACACCTGAAACACGTTATGAGGCGATTCAATCATCGAATTGATTGAAAACGGTTACAAAAACTCGAAACCGTAGCATTATATATCTAAAATCTCAACATTCGATCAAATTTCGAAAAATTGAGCTCTCAGAGAACTCTTTCGGCACATTCAGAGTCTTTTCCATTCACCAATTCGAACAGAAGAACATTGGGGAGTGAGATCAATCAAGGGGTTAGCCGAACTCAAGCACAAAGTCGATTTTATCAACACAACATCCAATCAGGTAAACTATCATTCATACACGACCTAAATGGACCGATTAAGCTAAGCCCTAACCTTATTTCGTGTAACATTAACGAATTTATCAAGTTCTAGTAACTAGGGTTCATAGCAAGACGATTTGGGGGTTTCGATCGGGATGAATCTTAAAGTGAAATTAAATATAACCAATAGCTTCAGAATAGGCCGATTGAGGTTATGCATAGGTTAATTTCATATTACAAATTCGAATTGTTGGTATTCGATTCTAGGGTTCTTGATGGGAAAACGGTTTGGGGATTTCATAACAAACGAACTGGAAAATCAAATTGATTGTTATGGGTAGTCTCAGATAGTTCCGATTAACCTTAAGCATGTTTTAATTTGAAGTGTTAGTATCAGATTTTAGGATTTTGATAATTAGGGTTCTAAGGGTTAAAAGATTTGGGGGTTTTGAGTTAAATGAATGTTATATTCAAATTAATTGGTTCTGATAACTCGAAATTTCTGTTGCAATGAAAGGTTTATGGATTCATGGATTATCAAGATCGAATTCGTAGTTAATTAGGAGGATTTTGCTTCGGCTAAAATAGAAAAGGGGGATTGGATTGAATGTGTGCTTAAAAGAATTAATTCCGGATAACAAACGCGATACCCTAGCGGGCTGAGTTGGTAGATGCGTGTGTGTTTATGTGGGGGGTCGCGGGTTCGAATCCGGGTTCCACCATTTTTGAAGGATTAAAATTATTTTTGAATTTAGGCCATAACTTTCGCATACGAAATCCGTTTCGATCCGTTCAAGTTGCGTTGGAACCGTAACGAGAATACGAACGTATTAGAACGATAAAATTTATATTTTAATCCGAACACGAAATCGCGTATAATTACGTTTAATTAAATAAAATCGTGTAGGATTTTATTTAAACGATTTCAAAAGCACGCGTACGATTGTGTACACATTTCTGACACTTTAACATACGTGTGTTGACACGTATGTGATTTCGAGCACAAAACGACATTTCGAATAACTTTAGGTTATTGTTTAAATCACAGATTCTTCGTAGAGGATTTCTACGCAAGTTCACACGTATTTGATCATTCTGAAATTATCAAAGGTGCGTACACGGCCCCTTTCTTATTTTAAACTGTTTTGGGGGAGAAAACATGTGCAACAAACTATTTTTAGATACATATCACTTGCATGAGTTAGCTGTTTACATTATGTGACAATATATCAACTTGAAAGTCCTTACACACCTCGAACCGTTTAGTTTGCTGTAATGCAAAGCGTGGTAGTTGGAAATAGATCTATTAGGTTTGACAAACCTCACCTGGTAGATGGGATCTACGCAGGTGTTTGACTGACCAAACACATTTTTACTATTGTTGTGATAGACAATAGTGGCAAGGCGAAAACATGCTATAGCATGGCAATCCGTCAGCTTCGGTGTCGAACACGTATGTAAATAGTTTATATGACTAGCTATCATGACTGTGCATTTGTGATTATGTTATCTACAATCTTGTTATTCAAACTGCTGTTTTGAACATTGTGATTATTGAAAACCTGTGTTATGCACCAACCTTTGTGTTGACTTGATTTGCATGTTTTCTCAGGACGCTAAGGCGCGCGTTACAGCTGGCATGGACTAGGAAGATAGAGTCTCATGCATTATAAACACTTTGAATTTGAATTTGAACATTTGAATATTTAAGTACTTTGGTTTGTAATGTTTTACTTATCAACTGTTATTTGGTTTTAAAACGCTTCCGCAACTTTTTGTAAACTCTGAATGTTTTGTTTTAAAGGCCAACGTATGTTTTGAAATTCATATAGAGGTCTTCGCTATGTCTAATGATCTGAGATCCTGGTTTGTCAAGTTCCCAAACGGTATGATTCCGTTAGTTGAAAATTGGGGGTGTGACATTCTTCTCCCAAAATACCTCTGCTACATGCATAATACACACCTTAGAGGCCATTAGAACCACCATTGAAGATTGAGAGTTTGGAAGAACCACTAAGGAGGCTTGGAGGATCCGTTGGAGCTCACACCACTACCATCACCATCGTTTCTCTGCATAAACCTGCTGTCTAGGAGCTCTAGAAGCTGTTTGGTGCATCATCTCAGGGATTTGGAAGCACTAGAAGGTAGCTCTAGCACCCTTGTAGATTAAAAACACCATTACACACACATGCAATGCTTAAAACTCACATGAAAGCTCCATAGCCTTGCATGCACGAACTTTGTGATGTTTGAATATGGGTTTAATGTTATTTCAACTGTTAATAATGATCTAAGATGGTTTGATGACGTTTCATGATGATCTATGAAGTTGTGTATGTGTAGAATGCATGATTTGGTCATACAAAGGTGATATACTTGCATGTATGCATGATCTAGAGCATGTTAGGTGATTTTGGATATTCATGTTTGTTTTTTGGTGTGTTTGATGAAATGCTACATGCATTTTTATAGTTTAAATGGTCACAATATGAGTATTTGCAACACTTGCTATTTGTAGTAACTTTTATGTTGAAAGATGGTGATATGGGTGAAAAGATGAACATGCATGTGTGTAGATTTGTTATTTGGATAATAATATGATGTTTAGAAATGGATTTGGATTTGATTGTGGTCATATTTGGTCTAGTTACTATATATAGTAACTTTTAAGGCCTAAATTTTGATAAATGATGATTTGATCTAGATTAACATCGTTAGATGATGTTAAATGGTGCTTTATGATGATATGTGATATAAAAATCACTTAGATGTGCTTAAGTTAACCATTCGGGTGATAGTTGTCGCACCCCGAGAAATCATGTCCCTTCCGGGGCTCGAGCGACGGACTGTTAAGATCGCAGTCTCCGGTCACACAATGTTGCGAGACCAACATGTCTGGTTTCATACGTACATCCAATAACTTGGATAAAACGGTTTAGTAAAATCAGAGTTGCAGAAGTTTAATGTGTAGGTTATCAAAACAGTTAAAGTTCATAAGTTGCGGAAGCGTTAATAAAATACTCTTCAAAATAACATAAGTTTAAAGTTTGCGGAAACGATTAAAGATGTTTAAAGAATACATGGCATAACAAAATGATAAATGTTCTCAAAGACTAAAGCACTATGTAGATGCAAGCGACTCCAGCCTAGCATCCTAGATTCCCCGTGCACGTGCCTTAGTTTCCTGAGAAAACATGCGAGTAAAAGGTCAACACAAAGGTTGGTGAGAGCACAGTTTTTATGTCAGCAATAAACATCAAATGTTTAAAGTAAATGTTTTGGTAGGTCTACATTTCATTACAATGCAATATCCATTGATAGCTAGTCAATATGAGTTATACCATATGCGGGTTCGCAACCGAAGCTAACATGCTGCCTCCCACCATATCCATCCAACAAGATATGACAATGTTGTTCGGTCAATTATGCACTGTTCCGACCTCCAGTCGGGGTGGCCATACGGCGCGCAACAGTGGGGCTTGTCAGGCCCAAATAGTACTATTCAGAATTACCACGCTATGCGCTACGCGCTATTAACGGTTTGAGATGTGTTTAATGAGGACTTAACAGTTTTGCGGATGAGTGCCACACATATGCATATACGAGATATTAGCATGTACAAATGTTACCAAAAAGTATGTATGTTGTTCAAAAGTAGTTTGTATGCAATGTTTTCTCCCCCAAAGGTAGAAAATGGAAAAAGGGGCCATGAACTCACCTGTTAAAGCAGTTTCGGTGTGTAAGTGTTTGTGTCTGCGAATGCTAGCACCTGCTAGTAAGCACCTATAACCATATAGGTGTGAGTATGTGTTTTGTGGTGTGTTGTATCCCATACAACTCCAAGTGTCGGTGTGCTCGACCGAGTGTTTGTGTGTTGACTTGTGTTGACTCTATGAATCGTTGGGGACACGTTGGTTTCGTTTAGTTTGATTTTGTGTCTTAATGCTAGTAAGACACCAACATGCATTCCTTTGACTCTAATCGTGATGATTTCACATAAGTCATGTTTCGGAAATAGTAACGCTTCTGTTTCGGTAAAAGTTTCCATATTTGGAAAGTTTCTATTTTAAGAAAGTGTGGTTTTGAAATTCCATTTCATAAAGTTAATACCTTTAATATGTTTACAAAAACACTTTTAAACACTTAGAATATATCGTTTGCGCATAAATCACCGTTTATGGCGTTTAACCCAAATAAAGTTTCCTAAAATAGTAAGTATTCGCTTAAAAGCTTGTTTTCACAAATCAAAGTTTCCAATATGCTTAGAAATAATTTCTAAACATATTTCAATTATAAAAGTTCATCAAAACACTAAAAAACATCAAAAGCCCTCTTTTGATTTACGAAAGTTTCCTTATATTAAAAGTTTCTTCAAAACCATGTTTTTGACAAAATCAAATACTCAAATATGTTTCTAAACACTTCAATATATATTTTAACAACATCTAGACATGTCTAACATGTCTAAATCGTCACAAATCTAAGACGTGCAACATAAAAGTTTCCTTTTATGGCAAGTTTACCTAAATCATCATTAAATCAACAATAACTCAACCAAACTCAAATCCAACATTTCTAAACTCTAAAATCAGTAGATCTAAATCAGATACACATCAAATCACCAACAAATTCGTGTACAATAACCAGATGGAGTTGCATGTGTTCAAACACACTTGCATGGGTGTTTTTACATCATGTATGTACGATCTAACGCTAGATAAACATTTAAATCTACCTTAGATGACTAGATTCAGTAGGAATGATGGCTGATGATGAAGAACCAAAGCCCCCGCTTTTTCTTCGCGTACTGCCAAGGAATTCGGGATCCAAAGCCCCCGCTTTTTCTTCGCATATCGCCAAGGCCTTCGCCAAGGGGCTTTCGCGTACCACAACAGGTCCATTTTCATGTTTTTCGATTTCGTCGATCCGATTTCACTCGTGCTCGATTCCTAACGTTTATCCTAAACATCTAATGCATGTTTAGCACATAATACAATAATAACACATAAGTTGTTTGATCACCAACGTTCGTGAGACTCGTGTGTGTGTGTTTTGATAATTCCGTGAATTATCTTTATTCGTTTGTGTTCAACTCATCTAATTTAACAAAATTAAATGAAATGCAACAAGTATGAATGTGAAATGTAAAGAATGTAAGAGTCGCAATTTACCTGAAATTGCCGGGTGTCACATCATCCCCTTGTTGAAAGAAATTTCGTCCCGATATTTGGTTGTTGTTGCAGTGTTTGAGAAACAAAAATTTTCTGGTTGTCACATCATCCCCTTGTTGAAAGGAAATTTCGTCCCGAAATTTATTCGTTGTTGTCGACGTTCGACGTTGTCTGTTTGATGAGATGTGGATATTTGCGCATCATCTGATCTTCACGTTCCCATGTGAATTTAGGTCCGCGTTTCAAGTTCCATCGGACTCTGACAATTGGAATCCGACTTTCCTTCAGTTGTTTGACCTCACAGTCCATAATTTCGACCGGTTCCTCTATGAACCGTAGCTGTTCATCCACCTGGATCTCATCCAGTGGAATCAAAAGTGTCTCATCGGATAAACATTTCTTTAAATTCGAAACATGAAACACGTTGTGAACTCCATCGAGTTCGGCTGGTAGGTTGAGTTGGTATGCCACCGGACCAATCCTCTTCAGGATCTCGAATGGCCCAATATACCGTGGATTTAGTTTGCCTCTTTTCCCAAAACGTATAACGCCTTTCCATGGCGATACTTTTAGAAGGACTCTATCTCCTACCTGAAATTCCAAAGGTTTCCACCGTTTGTCGGCATAGCTCTTTTAACTATCGCGAGCTGCTGCCATGCGGTTTCTGATATGTACTATCTTTTCCGTCGTTTCGTGTGCAAGTGCCGGGCCGGTGAGCTGACTGTCACCCACTTTCGCCCAGCAGATAGGTGATCGGCATTTCCTTCCGTAAAGGGCCTCAAAAGGCGCTGCTTTTATACTTGTATGATAACTGTTGTTGTAGGAGAACTCCACCAACAAGAGGTGAGTTTCCCAGCTGTTACCGAAGTCTACTACGCATGCTCGTAGCATATCTTCGAGAGTTTGTATAGTGCGTTCATTCTGGCCATCGGTTTGTGGGTGGTATGCGGTACTCATATCCAACCGTGTACCGGGCAACTTTTGCAATGATTTCCAGAAGTTTGAAGTGAATCGAGCGTCTCGATCAGAAATGATGGAGATCGGCACTCCATGTCGCGAGACCACTTCCTTGACATAGATTCTGGCTAGCTTTTCCATTTTGTCATTTTCCTTGATCGCAAGGAAATGTGCTGACTTGGTCAGTCGGTCCACAATTACCCAGATAGTGTCACATCCACTAGGAGTACGGGGTAATTTGGTAATGAAGTCCATGGAGATTTGTTCCCATTTCCACATGGGGATATCAGGTTGTGTGAGTAATCCAGAGGGTTTCTGGTACTCGACCTTGACTTTGGCGCAAGTCAGGCATTTGCTCACATAGGTGGCAATGTCGGCTTTCATGTGTGGCCACCAGTAGAGTACTTCAGATCATGATACATCTTATCAGATCCAGGGTGAATGGAATACCTGGATTTGTGAGCCTCGTCCATCACAAGGCCTCGTAAGTTTCCATGATGTGGAACCCGACGCGTTCCAGGAAATAATGTAAGACATCGGCTTTTACCTCATGTTGTTGCTCCATTCCCCTCAGTGATTCAGCCGCTAGGTTTTCTGCTTTAAGTGCCTCCACTTGGGCAATATGTATCTGTTCAGGGAGACTGGGATGGATGGTGAGTTGTAAAGCTCGTACTCTCTTGGGTTTCGAGGTTTTTTTCCGGCTTAAGGCATTGGCCACTACATTGGCCTTCCCCGGGTGATACTTGATAGCACACTCATAGTCGTTTAGGAGTTTGAGCCAGTGACGTTGTCGCATGTTCAGTTCTTTTTGCTCGAATATGTGTTGGAGACTCTTGTGATCAGTGTATATCGTACACTTTGTACCTTACAGGTAGTGTCTCCAGATCTTGAGTGCAAATACTACGGCTCCAAGTTGCAAGTCACGGGTGGTGTAGTTTTTCTCGTGGAGTTTCAAGTGTTGGGAAGCATATGCGATCACCTTTTCTCGCTGCATCAGTACACAACCGAGTCCCTGTATTGAGGCATCGCAGTATACTACGAAGTCATCGGTTCCATCAGGAAGAGATAAGATAGGTGCACTATAGAGCTTCTGCTTGAGAAGTTGGAATGCAGCTTCTTGTTTGTCGGTCCAGAGGTATTTCTTGTCTTTATGGGTTAAGGCTGTAAGGGGTTGGGCTATCTTGGAAAATCCTTCAATAAATCGTCGATAATAGCCTGCCAAGCCTATGAATTGTCGCACCTCAGTTGGGGTCTTTGGTGCTTCCCAGTTCTTGATCGCCTCTATCTTGGATTTATCCACATGAATCTCTAGTTCATTAACAACATGTCCCAAGAATTGGACTTCTCGAATCCAGAAGTCGCACTTTGAGAGTTTAGCATACAGCTTCTCCTGCCGCAAGAGTTCAAGAGTCAATTGAAGATGCTCTTTGTGTTCTTACTGAGTTTTCGAGTAGATTAGAATATCGTCTATAAAGACAATGATAAACTTGTCGAGGTAGGGTTTGCACACTCTGTTCATGAGGTCCATAAATACTGCGGGTGCATTAGTCAGCCCGAATGGCATAACCAAAAACTTGTAATGGCCATACCGAGTGCGAAAAGCTGTCTTGGGAACATCTTCTTCTTGAATTCTCAGTTGATGGTACCCAGATCGCAAATCGATCTTAGAGTAGTAACTTGATCCTTGCAGTTGATCGAACAGATCGTCAATGCGAGGTAAGGGGTAACGGTTCTTGATTGTCACTTTGTTTAATTCCCGATAGTCGATGCACATTCGAAACGTGCCATCCTTCTTCTTCACGAACAGTACTGGAGCTCCCCAAGGTGAGAAGCTTGGTCTAATGAAACCTTTGTCCAACAGCTCTTGTAGTTGGTTGGACAGTTCCTGCATCTCTGAAGGTGCAAGTCGGTAAGGTGCTCGTGCGATGGGTGCTGCTCCCGGCGCGAGATCTATGTGGAACTCCACTTGTCGAGGTAGTGGTAGTCCTGGTAGATCCTCAGGAAATACGTCGGGATAGTCGCATACGACTGGGATGTTTTCTATTTTCTTATCTTCCTAGGTCTTGTCGGTGATAAGCACCAGAATGGCTGTGTATCCCTTTCGTAGGCATTTGTGAGCTTTCATGCACGAGATGATGTTCAGAGGGGTGTCGCTCCTTTCACCATTAACGTTCAAAGTTTCTCCATCAGGGAGGGGTATGCGCACAACCTTGTCGTGGCAAATGATTTCAGCTTCGTTGTCAGACAACCAATCCATGCCTACCACGACATCAAAACTGCCTAGTGTAACTGGCATGAGGTCAATCTTAAATTTGTGTTTTGGTAGCTCTAGAGTGCATCCCCTCAGAATGTGCTTAGTTCCAATCAATTTACCATCAGCTAGCTCAACTGTATATTCGATATCTAAGGGTGTTGGGTTATGGCAAGTATCTCACTAAAATCCTTAGATATAAAGGTTTTCTCAGCTCCAGTATCAAACAATACAGAAGCATAATTATCGTTCAAGAGATATGTACCGGTTGTAAGGTTGGGATCCCTTCTGGCCTCCTTAGCCCCAATTATGAAGTCTCGTCCCCTCGTGCCATTGTTCCCATTGTTGTTGTTATGTTGGTTGTTGTTGTTGTTTTTCAAGTGCGGGCAATCCTTCTTAAAGTGCCCTGGTTTCCCACATTCATAGCACCCCTTTGGTGCTTCGTGTTGCAGCTGTGGTTGTGGGGTTTTTGTCAGCAGTTCACACCTGCAGTCTTTAGCTGTGTGTCCCATTTTTCCATAGCGTTGGCATTGAAAGATACCACATTGTCCCGGTGTGTGATGAAAATTTCACTTGTGGCATTTGGGGTGTTTTCCGGCATAGCTTCCTTGGTTCTGGGTGGTTGGGATGGGTGGGGTGTATGCTTGGGTTAACACAAACTTACGCTATTGTGGTGGTGGTTGAAGAGTGGATGGTTCGGTCAGGGTGATATCCCATTTGTGTTTGTTGTCAGCAGGTTTGGCCACTACACCACAGGGTGCTAAGAGTCCTTGTGCAACAGCCGAGTCAGTGAGCTTGTGGGCTAGTCGCACGGCTTGTTGCATGGTGATGGGGTTAGCAGAAAGTACCACGCCCTGAATTTGGGGTGGCAGTCCTTCAATATACTTTTCTATGTGTTTGTAAGCCGGTGTTACCATCTCCGGGCACAGGTGTGCCATCTCATACGATCGAGCATTGTATGCCTCGACCTCGGAACCAATCATCTTGTGGTTCCAAAATTCAATTTCAAGTTTCTGCACTTCACTGCGAGGACAGTATTCGCGGTTCATCATCCTCTTGAAGTCGTCCGAAGTTAAAGCATTGGCTGCATCGAGCCCCAGGTTTTGAACGTTGGCATTCCACCAAGTGAGGGCAGCTCCCTCAAGAGTTCCAACAGCGAACTTGACTCGGTCTTCGTTCCTGCAGTTGCTCATAGCAAAGGCCAATTCCGCCTTTTCTATCCAGCATAACAGTCCGACGGCAAACTCCGTACCGTTGAAAGAGTGAGGTTTGCAATCCAGAAACATCTTGAATGTGCAGAGAGGCGGGTTAGGATTTGCTCCTTGGTTCAGTGGGTCTTGATTGCGAGTTGCTTCTCGTGCAGCAAGTGCCTCTTCAACTCGCTCGTTGATGAGTGCGTTCAGCTCAGCTGATGTAAGGTTGATGTTTCCTCGTCCTCCCGCGTTTCTACGTCCTCCGCATCTTCCAGCCATGAATCTTCATAGCAAGAATAAGCGTTAGTGTTTGCCTAATAACTAATGTAGTGTGTGCGGTAGGTACTCGAAGGAAACATGTAGTGTTATGCATAGACAAAATTTCTATGGGTGGATCATCGTGTGCAATTTCATGCGGTGATGATGGTGTCGCCTAATTGATATGGTGTGTATACAATTATCACAATACTAATCGCTATGTGTTGTGTGGAGACTAGTGGTTATAGACTAAGTTCGCTAAATGCAAACCTAATTCGCAATAACCGGAGTCTCTGATACCAATCTGTCGCACCCCGAGAAATCACGTCCCTTCAAAGACACTTGCATGTGGGTTTTTAGCCCTTGCATGTATGATCTAACGCTAGATAAACATTTAAAACTACCTTAGATGACTAGATTCAGTAGGAATGATCGCTGATGATGAAGAACCAGTGGTTGATGGTCGTTCTAAGTACTTTAGCTTCTTTTCCAAGCTTCCAAGAACTCCAAATGGTCCACCAATTCAAGAAATAGCTCCAATAGTGATTCCAGAAGGTTTGAAGGCTTGATCACAGTAGTCCTAGGTCGAATTTGAGAGAAAATGTTTGGTGATTTGGAGTAGAAACCGAACAAATGAGCTGGGGTTGGTTTTTATGAATATTTTGATCTGCATGGGATTCACGTACCACCGTGGCCGATCAAAATGGCCTTCGCGTACCACCGAGGAATTCGGGATCCAGAGCCCCCGCTTTTTCTTCGTGGATCGCCAAGCCCTTCGCCAAGGGGCTTTCGCGTACCACGACAGGTCCATTTTCATGTTTTTCGATTTCGTCGATCCGATTTCGCTCGTGCCCGATTCCTAACGTTTATCCTAAACATCTAATGCATGTTTAGCACATAATACAATAATAACACATAAGTTGTTTGATCACCAACGTTCGTGAGACTCGTGTGTGTGTTTTGATAATTCCTCAAATTATCTTTATTAGTTTGTGTTCAACTCATCTAATTTAACAAAATTAAATGAAATGCAACAAGTATGAATATGAAATGTAAAGAATGTAAGAGTCGCAATTTACCTGAAATTGCCGGGTGTCATAATAGTTTTCATAGTTACTATTTTTAGTAACTTTATTTTGAGAAATATCGATTTATGGATGTTATGGGTGTTACATGCTTGCTAGATGACTTAATATAACTTGATATGATTATCGCATGCTAGGTTGGATGGTTTCCGATGATGAGCATGCTAGATATGGAAACTTTCCATTTTAGGAAACTTTTATATGCAAAGATGACTTGCATGCTTATTTGACTACTTATGACAATGTGCTATGTGTTAACAGGTTCACCAAAGGGTCGTTGACTTGACACGGTCAAACACGGTCAAACACGAGCAAACACGGTCAATGTGGACCGACACGGACAAACATGAACAACCAAGGGTTGTTGAGCACTAACACGAGCACGTATACAAACACGGTCACTTACACAAACTCACGTATGGTATACGATATAGGTAGCCGGTGACCGACCACTCTAAGGAGAAGGAGCTTACGCTTACACTTGTTCTTTTTCACTAAGGTGAGTTTACGACCCCTCTTTAACTCTTTTACAAGCTTTTCAAATAGGGGGAGAATACTTGTTGAATCCAGTCAAACATTACTACTATACAAACATTTTTATGTGTATGCTGGTTTATTAGACGAACATTAAGTGTTGTAATCGTAACAAGCCCTCACAAAGTCTTACCGTTAATGTGCTAACAACGAGGTGAATTTGAATAGATCTGTTTGGGTGTGACGAACCCCACGTGGCACAATACTGACTGGAGGTCGGGACACGTGAAATTTCGACCTATCTTGCTATGTTATTACGAGACATAGCGGAGGCAAGGACTAACAAGTGTAGTTCGGTAGTGACGCACTGACACTTGGAGCCTAGGGCTCGGTACTAACATTATAATAAACAACATGACACATGTTTTCTTACTATTATGTATATCAAAACCTGTGAACTCACCAACCATTGCGTTGACACTTTTCTTAAACTTGTATTCTCAGGTAACTTACAGGCATATGGATTCAGGAAATGCACCTAAGGACACGAGCTTAGGATCTGCATATTTTTCATGTCATGTCATTTGATCAAACAATCTTATTTATGTTTTGTACTAAAACTATGTAGTGTCTGACATTCTATTTTCCGCTGTTTAACAATGATATTTCCGCTGCAAACTATTTTGTTAATTTTTATGACAAACATTGTATTTGAATCGCATATAGAGTTGTTCTATATGACCATGAGCTGTAATTATGGCCACGTCACACCCATGTGGACTGACACCACACGTGGGAATTTGGGGGTGTGACACTTGCTGTGTTATTACGAGACATAGCAGAGGCAAGTACTAACAAGTATAGTTCAGTAGTGACGCACTGACACTTGGAGCTTAGAGCTCGGGATTAACATTATAATAAACAGCATGACACACGTTTTCTGATTATTATCTATGTATATCAAAACCTGTGAACTCACCAACCTATGTGTTGACGCTTTTTCTTAAACTTGTATTCTCAGGTAACTGACAGACACATGGAACAGGAAATGCACTTAAGGAATTGAGCACAGGATTATCATGCATTTTACTTCATGTCTTTTAAGCAAACAATTTTTATTTATATTATGTATTAAACATCGTAGTGTCTGACAATTTCTTATCCGCTGCACGACTTGTATTTTTCCGCTGCATTATCAAACGTATTTTATTTCCGCTGCAATATTTTAAACTGTTTGGTTGTGTTATGATAAATGTTATATTTTCAAACACATATAGAGTTGTTCTATATGACCATGAGCTGTGATTCTGGCCACGTCACACCCGAGCGGACTGACTCCACATGTGGGAATTTGGGGGTGTGACAAAATGGAAGAAAACAAATATTGAAAAACCTAACTTAAATCGCTAATATATTCAAAATCCATGACTCTCGTTACAACCAAGTAATTAGAGATGGAGACCTCAGCCTCAGCCTCAGCGGCAGCAAAAACCCTCCAGCTGCCCATCGGATACCGGTTGTGCCCAACAGATGAAGAGATCATCATTCATTACCTCCGTCACAAATTCTTCTCCTTCACGTTGCCGGCCACTGCCATCATCCACTCCGACGACCTTTTCCTCCACCACCCTTCACACCTCCCAGGTCATTCTTCCCTTGTCACACCCCGTCCTCTCGTCACCTGAGATGATGTCATTCATCACTCTAAGAAGGTTGCGGAAGCATAGTGGTGATGTCTCAGAGATAAGGTGTGACTTACTTGATCCGATATCATAGCACACAGATTAACTTAAGGTAAACATATTACAAGGGTGTCGTAATCACAACCAACATTATATTATAGAAACTAAGTTTATTACATAACAGCTTATTTAATTACAAACTTATGAAGTGCATCCTCACCCGGTGGTCACTGTCTTCCTGCAAAAGTTTTAAGTTTAAAAACGTCAGCACAAAGCTGGTGAGTTCGTAAAGTTCATGTTCAACAATATTATATGATATGTAAGTTCTCAAAGTGTTCAGTTCAAGATAACCAAGGGACCCGTATCTAGTTCCTTTCGGACATGAATCTATGATCTTCGAAGACATTACTTGCTGGTAATATCTTATGCCTCATTGTCTTAATGTCTATCACTACATTAAGAAATTGTGAAAACTGATAACAAACATTTACTCCAAGGGGAGTTGCAAGCTCCCGAAAAATGGGTTGTCAGCCGATAGTACTATCATTGTTTTTTTGTTCGGCCCCACACGGGTTTACTAGATACAGTTCAGGAATGAGGACTTTCAAGTTTTGTGATAGAGTTTTGTTCTACAGACACAATCCCATGAAATCCACAAGTTCTCAACAGATCACATGCAATCATATAGATAACAGTGATACATATCATACGTTCAAGAAAAGTTCCACATTAAGACCCCGGTGTTTATAAAACATTAAAAAGAAAAGGGGTTATACGAAACTCACCTGATAACTCAGAAGTAGCAGAATGTCACACAACTGATAGTAACAGAGAAATTCTGCATTTATTTATGTTTAATAAGCTATTTATGTTCTAACTTACTGATTAGATCTTTCTGAATGTCCAATGTCAAAGACATTGTCTTAACAGTCATCAAACTGATGTTAAGTATGTAATTAGTTAATTTAATGTTATATCATACAATGTATGATAATGTAGGAACCTACACTGATTTAGGTTCCTAATACAAGGTTGATGACACATTTGATTAATCAGGATAATCTCAGATTAACCAAATAGTTGATGTTGTTGTTTATAATGCTAAAACATTTTCTAGACAGATTAATGGCTTAGGAATGGTCAATCCTTGTTATTAATTACCCAAATATCATGAAATATCACAATGTAGCATTAGAATAGGTTTAATAACCATGTTTAACATACTAATCTGACTGTTATCATAAACACCAAATAATCGTTCCAATGAGTATGTTAATGATTGTGATTAGTTTGAAACACTTGGATTTAACCTTGCATTCCACCTTGCATTCCAAAGATTAATCAAAATAATCACCTACATTGTCATAATCAAATGGTTTAAACCATTATAATCATGGGTATGATTTCATTCAAACCGGGAATTACAACGGATCAAAACAAGGATTTATTCGTTAACCACATCGTTTTCTTCGTTTATAATCGATCCTAGCCATCATCTAGGCAATAATCAACAACCCTAACTATATCATTACGTTCAAAAACAAGATCTAATCAATCAAAATCAAGCTAGAAGGTTAAAACGAATCATTACCTAATCAGACGGAGTTTTAACCGTAGAACAGCGATCAGAACTTATAAACACGATCCTTGGTGCGATCCGTGGACTTTGGCAGCTTCAAATTGAAGTTTAGATGGTCGAAATTTCGTCTGGTATATGTTTTGAGCGTGTATGTTTGAGAGAGTTGAAGAAATTATGATCTGCATGAAAATATGATGAAGTAGTCAACTTTTTCTACTGCCTCACCCGTCGCGTACCACGAAGAGGATCAAAGAAGGGCTTCACGTACCGCGAAGAAATCCGGAAGAATTAGATATTTTTGGTCCGTCGCGTACCGCCAAGGATGCTCATCCCTTCCTTAGCGTATCACGACGACCCCAAAAGTTCAATACTTAGAAATTTTTTTCTTCGTTTTTCGATTCCGGATAATCCGTAACTCCTTTTCGCGCACGGTTTTCGCCCATATTCATCATTTCTCGCATACTATCAACTTGTAATAATTACCATAGCCAATTCAGCGTGGATTTCAAGCACGACCAAATGTGCTCACGTCATTGATGACGTAATTCTCAACTGCAATTGTCACATTATCATCCTGTTAGAGAAATTTCGTCTCGAAATTTAGTTAAGACTTACTTGATGACAATCGTTTATGAGAATAGATGTGGGTACTTTGCTTTCATTCGATCTTCACGTTCCCACGTATACTCAGGTCCACCTTGTGATTTCCATCGAAATTTAACGATTGGTATGCGACTACGTTTTAATATTTTTACTTCTCGATCCATTACCTCTACTGGTTCTTCATTGAACTATAGTTTTTCATCAATTTGAATCTCTTCGAGAGGTACGATCAACGATTCGTCAGCTAGACACTTTTTCAGATTTGATACATGAAAGACATCATGAATATTACTGAGTTCAAGAGGTAACTCAAGTCTGTAGGCTACTAATCCAATTCGTTCAAGAATCTTGAATGGTCCTACAAATCTTGGTGAAAGCTTCCCAAATCTGAAAATGCCCTTCCAAGGTGAAACTTTCAACATTACTAGATCACCTATTTGGAATTCTAAAGGTCTACGACGATTATCAGCATAACTCTTTTGACGATCGCGAGCAGCTTTAATTCGTTCTTGAATGTGTGCGATCTTATCAGTTGTTTCTTGAATGAATTCTAGGCCTATGATCTGACTCTCACCTACCTCTGACCAACAGATAGGTGATCTACACTTGCGTCCATAAAGTGCTTCAAATGGAGCGCATTAAATACCGGTATGGTAGCTGTTATTGTATGAGAATTCAACAAGTGGAAGATGAATATCCCATCTACCTCCAAAATCAATCACACAGCTTCTGAGCATATCTTCAAGTGTTTGATTTGTTCGTTTGGTTTGCCCGTCTGTTTGTGGATGGTAAGCTGTGCTCATATTGATTTGTGTGCCCAGTGCATTCTGAAGAGTTTGCCAAAATCGTGACATAAATCGACTATCTCTATCAGAAATGATAGAGATTGGTACTCCATGTCGAGATACAATCTCATTAACATAGAGTTTAGAGAGTTGATCCATAGAATAATCTTATCGGATGGGTAAGAAATGCGCAGATTTAGTAAGGCGATCAACGATAACCCATATAGAGTCATGATTACGTGATGTTCTGGGTAATTTAGCGATAAAATCCATAGAGATCTGATCCCATTTCCACATGGGAATCTTAGGTTGTTGCAATAACCCAGAAGGTCGTTGATGTTCAGCCTTAACTTTGAGACATGTTAAACATCGATCCACGTATTCTGCTATGTGTTTCTTCATTCCAGGCCACCAGTAAAAATCTCTAAGATCTTTATACATTTTATCAGCACCTGGATGAATAGAATACCTGGATTTGTGCGCCTCATCCAAGATGATTTTTCTGGAGTTACCGAATAAAGGAATCCAAATTCGGCTTTTGAAATACAACACTACATCAGTCTTAGTTTCGAGTTGCTTGTCTAATCCTCTTAGTTCCTCAGCAGGATAGTTCGTTGCTTGTAAAGCTTGTTGCTGAGCTTCTTTAATCTGAGGAATTAGGCTGGTTCGAATAGTCATCCCTAACACTTTCACACATAAAGGTTTGACACGTTCCTTGCGACTCAAGGCATCGGCTACGACATTCGCTTTACCTGGATGATAACGAATTTCACAGTCATAGTCGTTTAATAGTTCTACCCACCTCCTTTGTCGCATGTTCAACATTTTCTGATCTAGAATATGTTGAAGACTTTTGTGATTAGTGTATATAATACACTTGGTTCCGTATAGATAGTGTCTCCAAATCTTGAGTGCAAACACCACTGCACCAAGTTCTAGATGTTGAGTAGTATAATTCTTCTCATGTACTTTCAGTTGTCGAGAAGCGTAAGCAATTACCTTATCATTCTGCATTAAAACACACCCAAGACCTTGACCAAAAGCATCACAGTACACTGTGATATTATCGATACCTTCCGGTAATGCCAGGATAGGTGCATTACGGAGTTTGTGTTTCAACAGTTGGAATGCCTCCTCCTGTTGGGAACCCCATATAAACGGTTGATTTTTCTGTGTCAATGTGGTCAGTGGCAAGGCCATTTTTGAAAAGTTCTTGATGAATCGACGATAATAACCTGCCAGCCCTAAGAATTGACGTATTTCAGTTGGGGTTCGTGGTGTTTCCCATTGCTTCACAGCTTCGATCTTACTGGGATCCACTTGAATACTGTTTTCATTTACTTCGTGCCCAAGACATTGAACTTCACGTAACCAAAAATCACACTTGGAGAATTTGGCATATAATTTATCATGTGCCAAAAGTTCAAAGATTAGTTTCAAGTATTGAGCATGTTCTTGTTGGTTCCGAGAATAAAAATATCATCAATAAACACAATCACAAATTTATCCAGAAAAGGTCTACATACTCGATTCATCAGATCCAGAAAAACTGCAGGTGCATTTGTTAATCCAAACGGCATTACTAGAAATTCGTAATGTCCGTATCGAGTTCTAAAAGCAGTTTTAGGAGCATCATCATCATGATTTCGTAGCTGATGATATCCGGATCTTAAATCGATTTTTGAAAAGTAAGTAGCACCTTGTAACTGATCAAATAGATCATCGATTCGTGGTAAAGGATAACGATTTTTGATTGTCAGTTTATTGAGTTCCCTGTAGTCAATGCACATCCTGAATGAACCATCCTTCTTTTTCACAAAAAGAATTGGTGCTCCCCAGGGTGAGAAACTAGGTCTGATAAAACCTTTGTCTAACAGTTCTTGCAATTGACCTGAAAGTTCTTGTATCTCTGAGGGTGCTAAACGATAAGGAGCTTTAGCTACATGTGCTGCACCTGGAATCAAATCAATACGAAATTCGACTTGTCTCACTGGGGGTAATCCTGATATATCCTCAGGAAAAACTTCAGGAAAATCCTTGACTACTGGAATATCTTTGATACATTTTTGTACAGAACAGTTCTCAATCACATGTGCTAGAAAGGCTTGACAACCTTTCCATAAGCATTTCTGAGTTTGTATACAAGAAATGATACCAATTTTCTACCAGCTCGTTCTCCTTGAACTATCAGTGTATTACCTGACGGTAATGGAATGCGGATCATCTTGTTTAGACATACAACTTCTGCTTGGTTATCAGAAAGCCAGTCCATACCGACAACAACATTAAAGCTCCCAAGCTCAATAGGAAGTAAATTGATATTGAAAAGATGATCATTCAAATTCAAGGAACACCCTTGAATAACACTGTTAGTTTTGATTAACTTGCCATTAGAAAGTTCAATGACATAAGGAGTTTCTAGATCTACCGTGGGCAATGGAAGTAATGATGCAAATTCAGGAGAGATAAAACTCTTATCTGCCCCTGTATCAAACAGAACTGATGCGTATAGATTATTAAGAAGAAACGTACCAGTGACAATGTTAGCATCATGCCTTGCCTCGGTTGCACCAATCTGAAAAGCTCTCCTCCTAGCTTCATTTCCCGGATTGGTGTTGTTATTGTTCGGACAGTTTCTCACGAAGTGGTCAGGACTTCCACACTTGAAGCATGACCGGTTGGTTTGAGTGGTTTGTCGTGGTGCTTGATTTTGTGGACGAGCAGGAAAGTTACAGTATCTGGTATAGTGTCCGACTCGATTACAGTTTGTGCATTCAGGACATCGTCTCGTGTGATGATAAGGTCACTTATTGCATTTGGGCGCCTGCCCAGTATAAGCCTTCCTCTCAGGAACAACCGCACCATAATTTTTCACAATTGGTTTGCTCTGGCTAGTCTCAGCCAGAGCCTTTGTTTTGCTCTTGCCAAACCACTTTCGTTTAGTACCTCTCACAGCACTAGAGGTACTAACATCACTACGGCCCGCAGCCGTCTGAGTTTTTGTGGACAAAGTACCACTCCTTACCGCCTCATCGATAAGCTTAGTGGTCAAAAAGACTGTACGTTTCAGAGTTGTGGGTTCAGCTACCGTCACCATTCCTCGAATCTGGGGAACCAGACCTTTAATGTACTTCTCAATCAAAGCTGCTTCCGTAGGAAACATGTTGGGAAGTAATCAAGTAAGTTCATGAAAACGATCGGTATAAGCTAAACAATCAGCACCAACCATCGAATGATTCCAGATTTCCTCCTGGAGCTTTTGAATTTCAGTGATTGGGCAACACTATGACATAATCAGAGTTTTGAAATCATTCCAGCCCATCGAGTCAACTGTAGCTGAGCCCAAAGTTTTAGCCTGGGTATTCCACCAGGTTAAAGCTGATTCCTTCAAAGAACAAGTAGCATAAGACACCTTATGCTCTGCCAAACATTGACTGATTTTAAGTTTTGTTTCCATCTCCTCAATCCACCTTATGAGTCCATCCGCTCGTTCTTTGCCCGTGAATGTAGGAGGGTTGCAGGAAGCAAAGTACTTGTAAGTACATCCTTGCTGTGGTGGATCAAGAGTAGTTGTTTTTGTGGTTGTTGCACCGGTGGTATTAAGAGTTTCTACGTGGCAACCAGTAGCGTTATGTTCTACATGATCATGATCCCCACCAGAACCTGTAGTGATATGTGGCTGGTGTTGTGTTAAAACACCACAAGCTGATAGTTGTTCTCTTACTATTCATGCTATCATCGCTTCATTTGATTCAGATCCACTTGCACCAGCAAGTGGAACAATATTTGTCTCCAGATTTTCAGGTGGAACTATGTTCACTTCCGGATTAACACGTTGATCTGGATTTGATTCAATGTTCACAGGTGGGACTTGATTCAGTTCAGGGTTAGTAACGTTCTTGGTAGCTTTCTTAGCTGGTCGACCTCTTTTAGGAGCCATTGTTCTGCTCACATGCAGACAAACTCAGGTCAGTTCAAGAACATCAAAGATATAACCCGTTCGATCACATGAATTCAATCATATTCAGTTACACTGAAATTTTATGTTGAAATGTGATTATAAGAAAATATAGTATAACTACATTAATATAGTTCAGACATGTTCTCAGTACAGAAAGATCACACAAATGTTCGTAGTTATACTTGGTCCTGTTATTTCAAAAACATGGTGTAGTATCACACAACATACAGTATTGTGACACTAATATAGATGTAAATACAACATTACTGGTTTTTCGATCTATTATAACATGAGTTTTTGAGATATTAACATACAGGTTTTTAATACATGTCATATAGACCATAGATGGAATACCAAGGTATTTTACGAGAGTATACCACACAAGGTATTTTACGAGGGTATACCACACAAGGTATTTTATACCCCACAAGGTATTTTACGCGAGTATACCACACAAGGTATTTTACATTGTCATACAGCCATTAGATACGTTCTCACACAAATGTTCTTATAGTTCTGTGTATAGTTCACACAATTTTGACATTGATACTTAGTTCAAACATCACATACATAACACATTACACATATAGATATACATAAACAACCATTTTATTGCTATCATAGTTTTGTACAACCATAACAAGTTTATACAGACTGCCAGACCCAAGACATTACAACTAGATACCGGGGATCTATTTTACAATCAAAAAAATCCCCCAAACATCCCACTCTCAACCTTTCCGCATGTTACCGATGATATCTACAATGATAATCCCAAAACATGCACACCCAAATGCTACCTTACCGTAAAAAGTACGGTAAACATGCCATCACAATGGCTATAGTAGCCAGTACTATAGCCAGTGCTACCATCCTCGCCTCCAGACTCAACATACTAACACCCTCTATCACTCCCACAGCTCTCTCCCTCACCATCCCAACATACCGCTAAAATGCAACAATTATAACACACATCGCTGTCCTCCTCATACGCTCATCAAGAACAACCCGCCAGGCACGTGTGCCTACATCCAGTGCACTCACCTGATCCATCAACATCAAGTGAAAGGCGAGTATCTCCAACACAGTGGCACGTGTGTCCTCCACAGTAGCACGAGACTCTTGTAACTCTAGGCGAGTCCCTTGAAAATCTATAGTCACCTGGAAAAGTTGCGCCCTAAGCTCCGCCTGCTGTGAAGACTGTCCTACCTCGTGTATGACTCTGGGCTCGTCTCTAGGCGCCTACTGACGTCTAGGAGGAAGACCGGTCGTCTTGCGGGCCTGGCCCCGCATCCTTCTGAGTCCATCCCAAACTGGGACAGTTTGGGGAGGTGGACTCTCTCTCCTGCCTACAGATGTATCCTCATCTGATACATGAGGAAATCTAGGTGGAGTGTGTGGTACCTATGGTGGTGTAGCCGGCACCTGTGATACTGAATTAGATGTGGCTGATGATGCCTTGGAAGGGTTTGCATCTGATCCAGAACTAGAACTGGGTGTATCGTCCATAATAACATATGGAAATCACTGATATATATATCTTTCTCCCTGATTGGCCATCGTTGTATACACAAAAGTTCAAATCAATACCATGATATAAATATTGAATAATAATATTCAACATAAACATGATATGACATCTCTTCCTATCTCAAAGCAACTACTCATCCTTATAGTTATTAATGTTCTGCTTGAATTAAATCAAACTCGAATACACACGTGTTGCGAATTTCAGTTATGCTGGCCACTCATAACTGGAATTCGTACCACCTGATTATCCTGGCTTAATTCAAAACAAGTTTTGTTCATTAGTTATGTTTGGTGCTCTATGTGTCACTATTCGAGCCTATGGTTATAGTCTAGGTATCTAAGTCCACCTAAATTCTATAACTTGTGGCTCTGATACCACCCTGTCACACCCCCACCTCTCGTCACCTGAGATGATGTCATTCGTCATTCTGAGAAGGTTGTGGAAGCATAGTGGTGATGTCTCAGAGATGAGGTGTGACTTACTTGATCCGATATCATAGCACACAGATTAACTTAAAGTAAACATATTACATGGGTGTCGTAATCACAACCAACATTACATTATATAAACAAAGTTTATTACATGAAAACTTATTTAATTACAAACTTATGAAGTGCATCCTCACCCGGCGGTCACTGTCTTTCTGCAAATTTTTTAAGTTTAAAAACGTCAGCACAAAGCTGGTGAGTTCGTAAAGTTCATGTTCAACAATATTATATGATATGTAAGTTCTCAAAGTGTTCAGTTCAAGATAACCAAGGGACCTGTCACACCCCCAATTTCAACTAACGGAATCATACCGTTTGGGAGCATGACAAACCAGGATCTCAGATCATTAGACATAGCGAAGACCTCTATATGAATTTGAAAAACATACATTGGTCTTTAAAACAAACATAATAACCAGAGTTTACAAAAAGTGCGGAAGCGTTTAAAAACCATAAACAGTTGTAAATCAAACATTACAATTCAAAGTACTTAAATATTCAGATTTAAATAATCAAAGTAAAGAAATGCATGAGACTCTATCTTCCTAGTCCATGCCAGCTGTTACGCGCGCCTTAGCGTCCTGAGAAAACATGCAAATCAAGTCAACACAAAGGTTGGTGCATAACACAGGTTTTAAGTAATCATAGTGTTCAAAACATCAGTTTGAATAACAAGTTTGTAGATAACATAATCACAATTGCACAGTCATGATAGCTAGTCATATAAACTATTTACATACGTGTTCGACACCGAAGCTGACTAGTTGCCATGCTATAGCATGTTTTCGCCTTGCCACTATTGTCTATCACAACAATAGTAAAAATGTGTTTGGTCAGTCAAACACCTGCGTAGATCCCATCTACCAGGTGAGGTTTGTCAAACCTAATAGATCTATTTCCAACTACCACGCTTTGCATTACAGCAAACTAAACGGTTCGAGGTGTGTAAGGACTTTCAAGTTGATATGTTTTCACATAATGTAAACAGATAACTCATGCAAGTGTTATGTATCTAAAAATCAGTTTGTTGCACATGTTTTCTCCCCCAAAACAGTTTAAAATAAGAAAGGGGTCGTGTACGCACCTTTGATAATAGTAGAATGATCAAACACGTGTGAACTTGCGTAGAAATCCTCTACGAAGAATCTGTGATTTAAACAATAACCTATTGTTATTCGAATAATCGTTTTGTGCTTGAAATCACATACGTGTCAACACACGTATGTTAAAGTGTGAGAATTAGGCATACGGAAGTACGCGTGTCACTGAAATCGATTAAATAAAATCATATTTGATTTTATTCAATTAACCGTAATTATACGCGATTTCGTGTTCGGACTAAAATATAAATTTTATCATTCTAATGCATTCGTATTCTCGTTACGGTTCCAACGCAACTTGAACGGGTTAAATCGGAGTTAAAATGAAGGACTTATGATTAAAACACTAAAAATGTTAAAAACTCAAAAATATGGTTGGCCCGGGACTCGAACCCGCGACCCACAACTCCAAACACACAGCATCTAACCATCTCGCCCGCTAGGGTTTCGCGTCTAATATCAGGAATTAAATCTTTTAAATCCTAACTAGCCGGTTCTCTTTGATCATACTATAGCCGAAGCATCTTAATTCAATTGGTTCCAAATTCGAACTCGATTAACATTCATACCATGGGGTTTTCATTGAACAACAAATTCCGAATCTTACTGATTAAACAATTTCAACTATCATAACAGTTTGCATCAAAAACCCCAAAAGCATATTCATCTTATGAACCCTAACATCGAATTCATCAAATTCTTAGTTCTAAAATGAAATTGGCATAACATTAACCTTAATCGACACTCTCTGAATCTACCCATGATATTTAATTTGTTTCTTAAACTAATTTGGTCGAAAACCCCCAAAACCGATTCTAGGATGAACCCTAGAATCAAACTTGATCAATTCGATGTTGTTACACAAAATACAGTTAGGGATAAGCTTGATCGGCCCATTATGAAGCTTTCTATAACATTCAATTCGATTCTTTATTACATTTGAACAAAGTCCCCCAAAACGATTTTGACAAGAATCCTAATTACTTGAACTCTTATAATCTGATATAGTTAGCCGAAATTGATTTAGGATTAACATTATTCGGCTCTTTTAGATGGTGTAGGTATCGACAATTACCTGAATTTACTTCGAATTGATGTTATTCGACTATTTGGTGTTCTTCGGCCAAGCTCTTGAATCAATCCTTCTCCTTGTGGCTTCTAATATTGAATTGGCTATTGAAAGAGTTTCTAATAGTGCCGATTAATGCTCTGGGTTCCTCAATTTGTAATGTTCTTGCCGCATTAGAGAAGTTCTAATCATATGGGCGACGGTTTCAATTTTTAACCATTAATCTCATTCAATTGAGCTGTTACATGACTAATCATCTGCTCTAATCAGTTACTTATCATCAAAATAGGTTAAATGGACATTGAATTCGATAATTAATCATCATTTGATGTTAATTTCGAGTCTAATTATCATATGGCCGAAGTTTTGACTTTCACAAGTCAAAATTCATTATACTTCCTACTTCTAAGTTTGATTCCATAAAATTGAATGTCTTAGGTTTAATTCCTACACTCCCCAAACCCTCTAGTTTGGTCTTATGAGATTTCATTGCTTTCCTGATAATTTTCGGTTAACAAGTTAACTTAAAATTGCCGAATTGTCACTTAATTTGACCAATTGAAACATTTTTGGCTAAATAAATCCAACTGGGCCTCCTTCAAGTTCACTGGGTCTATCTTGAGCTTATTGGGCCTACCCTGGGTCTTATTGGGCCAACCTTGACCTTGTTGAGCCTTCTTTGTCTCTATTGGGCCTGCTTGGGCCTCAGTGGGCCTTCCTAAACTTTATTGGACCTAACTTGTCTTGTTGGACCTTCACAGGCTTCACTGGATCTTCTTTGGCTTTACTGGGCCTTCATTGGCCTTACTGGGCCTTCATTGGCCTTGTTGGTCTTATTGGGCCTATGATAGCACCAACTCCCGTTAACAAGGTTAGTGTGAAAAGTCGGATTGTCACATCATCCCCTTGTTGAAGGAATTTTCGTCCCGAAAATTAACAAGTGTTAAGAGTAGTTAGGAAACTACTTGCGAGTTTAAATCGTACGTGTTTGCGTGTTTTGATCATTCTGTGTGCTTGTGTGTACTCACACACAAAGTTTAATGCTTGCAACATCACAACTCAATTGTGATCATTCAATGTAACTGTTTTGCGTGTTCACTAGTTAGTTCACCTAACTGTGACTGTTTGTGTGTGATCATACTGTGTTGTGTAACCTCACACATAGTGAGTGTCTGAAACTGTTTGTACTATGCAACCCCGCACATAGCAAAGTGTATGTAATCAATGTACTATGCAACCCCGCACATAGCAAAATGTATGTAACCAATCGTGTATGTACTACCATAACATGTAACATATGAAATGTAGCACATAAAACATATAAAATGTAATGTAGCACAAATATCTGTAACAAAATCAATTGAATAAATAAAACGTTTGTGCTTACAGTTTGAAATTTGCAGTGTTGATGTGTGAAAGCATCACGTCATCCCCTTGTTGAAGGAAATTTCGTCCCGAAATTTAACGTGCGCTCTCAGTGTTAGCAGTGGCTGTCTTGAATAGATGAGGATATTTCTTCATCATTTGGTCTTCCCGTTCCCATGTGAATTCAGGACCCCGTCTTGAATTCCATCGGACTTTGACTATCGGAATCTTGCTTTGCTTCAGTTGTTTGACCTCTCGGTCCATGATTTCTGCTGGTTCTTCAATGAATCGCAGTTGTTCATCTACTTGTATTTCTTCCAACGGTACAATCAATGTCTCGTCAGAAAGACATTTCTTTAAATTCGATACATGAAAGACATCATGAACTCCACTGAGTTCATCCGGTAGTTTGAGTTGATACGCAACCGGACCAATCCTTTTCAGAATCTCAAAAGGTCCTACGTAACGTGGACTAAGCTTCCCGCGCTTGCCAAATCGTATCACACCTTTCCAAGGTGATACCTTTAGAAGAACTCGATCTCCTACTTGAAATTCCAACGGTTTACGACGTTTGTCTGCATAACTCTTCTGTCGATCCCGAGCCGCTGCCATACGGTTCCGAATTTGAACTATCTTCTCTGTTGTTTCGTGCACCAGTTCAGGACCTGTTAACTGACTGTCACCAACTTCAGCCCAGCAAACTGGTGAACGACATTTGCGACCATACAACGCTTCAAACGGTGCTGCTTGAATACTTGTATGATAACTATTGTTGTAAGAGAATTCCACCAACGGTAAATGATTCTCCCAGCTATCACCAAAGTCAATTACACAAGCTCGTAACATATCCTCGAGCGTTTGAATCGTTCGTTCACTTTGACCATCGGTCTGTGGATGATAAGCGGTACTCATATCCAAGCGAGTCCCCAATGACTTATGAAGAGATTTCCAAAAATTGGAAGTAAACCGGGCATCCCGATCTGATATGATAGAGATTGGCACGCCATGCCGTGCTACTACTTCCTTGATGTAAATGCGAGTCAGTTTCTCCATCTTATCAGTTTCCTTAATTGCTAGGAAATGTGCAGATTTCGTTAATCGATCGACAATTACCCATATCGTATCACAACCGCTCGGTGTACGGGGTAACTTAGTAATAAAATCCATCGAAATCTGTTCCCATTTCCACATCGGTATCTCTGGTTGTTGCAATAACCCAGATGGCTTCTGATATTCAACTTTGACTTTCGAACAAGTCAAACATTTGCTAACGTACTTAGCAATATCAGCTTTCATGTGAGGCCACCAATACAGTGCCTTCAAGTCATGGTACATCTTGTCTGATCCCGGATGGACTGAATATCTAGACTTGTGTGCTTCGTCCATCACGAGTTCCCTTAAACCTCCATACAAAGGTATCCACATTCGATCAATGAAATAACGAATTCCATCAGGTTTAACATTCAATTGTTCTTCCATTCCTCGTAAAGATTCCGGTACTAAGTTTTCCGTTTTCAAAGCCTCAATCTGAGCACTATGTACCTTGTCAGGTAAGTCAGTATGTATTGTCATCATAAGTGCACGAACCCGTCTTGTTCCCGTTGTATCTTTTCTGCTCAAAGCATCGGCTACGACATTAGCCTTTCCCGGGTGATACTTAATTGCACACTCGTAATCGTTCAACAACTCGACCCATCGTCGTTGTCTCATATTGAGCTCCTTCTGATCAAAGATATGTTGCAAACTCTTATGATCAGTATAAATAGTACACTTAGTTCCATACAAGTAATGCCTCCAAATCTTCAAAGCAAAAACCACTGCTCCTAACTCCAAGTCATGAGTAGTGTAATTCTTTTCGTGTGTTCGTAGTTGTCTGGAAGCATAAGCGATCACTTTATCCCGTTGCATCAACACACATCCCAAACCCTGTCCAGATGCGTCACAATACACCGCAAAGTCTTCCGTTCCTTCCGGTAAGGACAGAATCGGTGCACTGCAGAGTTTCTGTTTCAATAACTGGAATGCAGCTTCCTGTTTATCCGTCCAGTTATACTTTGTTCCCTTGTGCGTCAGAGCTGTAAGTGGTTGAGCGATCTTTGAGAAACCTTCAATGAATCGTCGATAATAACCCGCCAAACCAAGGAATTGTCGTACCTCGGTAGGAGTCTTTGGCGCTTCCCAATTCTTAATCGCTTCGATCTTCGCTGGATCCACATGTATACCCTTTTCATTAACTATATGACCCAAGAACTGTACTTCTCGCATCCAGAAATCACATTTCGAGAACTTAGCATACAGTTGTTCTTGTTTCAATAGCTCTAGTACTAATCGAAGATGTTCAGCATGTTCCTCCTCAGACTTTGAATAGATGAGAATGTCATCAATGAAAACAATGACAAACTTATCAAGATAAGGTTTACAAACACGATTCATGAGATCCATGAATACAGCTGGAGCGTTTGTCAACCCAAATGGCATGACCAAGAACTCATAATGGCCATATCGTGTCCTCAATGCTGTCTTCGGAATATCCTCCTCCTGAACTCTTAATTGATGATAACCCGACCTGAGATCAATCTTCGAGTAGTAACTCGAACCTTGCAATTGATCGAACAGATCGTCAATCCTGGGTAACGGATACCGGTTCTTGATAGTAACCTTGTTCAATTCCCGGTAATCGATACACATACGAAAAGTTCCGTCCTTCTTCTTTACAAACAATACTGGAGCTCCCCACGGTGAAAAACTAGGTCGTATGAAACCCTTATCCAACAATTCTTGCAATTGTGTGGATAACTCTTGCATTTCTGACGGTGCAAGTCGATAAGGCGCCCTAGCTATCGGTGCTGCGTCTGGTGTAAGGTCGATTCGGAATTCCACCTGTCTCACAGGCGGTAATCCCGGTAAGTCTTCTGGAAATACCTCTGGAAATTCACAAACTATTGGTATATCTTCAAGCTTCTTCTCAGCTACTGGCTTTTCAGTTATAAGTGCTATAACTGCTGTATGACCTTTCCGCAGACATTTGTGTGCCTTCATACAAGATATGAGACGCAGTGGCGTACTGCTCTTCTCGCCTTGTACATATAATGTCTCTCCCTGCGGAAGAGGTATGCGAACAATCTTTTCATGGCATACAATTTCAGCCTGGTTTTTAGACAACCAGTCCATGCCAATGACTACATCAAAACTGCCTAAGGTAATAGGCATCAGATCAATCTCTAATGTTTGACCCATCAAATCAAGGATACATCCCTTATAAATGTTTTCTACTATAATCAACTTACCATCAGCTAACTCCACAGTATAGGGACTATCTAAGGCAGTGGGACTAACATTTAGCAACTTAACAAGTGAACTAGATACAAAGCTCCGATCGGCACCGGTGTCAAATAACATAGAGGCATAGCGATTATTTAAGAGGAACGTACCCGTAACAATGTTGGGATCCTCCCGCGCTTGACGTCCTCCGATCACAAACGCCCTGCCTCTAGCACCGTTGTTGTTGTTGTTATTGTTGTTGTTATTGTTGGTGCCATTTCCATTACCGTTGCCTCCTCCATTACCATTACCATTGTTGTCCCCGCCTTTCTTAAGTTGTGGGCAATCTTTCTTGAAATGGCCCATCTTGCCGCATTCAAAACAACCTTTCTGCGCGTTGTTTTGATTGTTATTCTGGTTGTTATTGTTGTTCTGCAGCTCTCCGCGACAGTCTTTAGCCGCATGCCCAATCTTGCCACACCTCTGGCACTTAGCTCTGTCACACTGGTTACCCGCATGATGGTAACCACACTTGTTGCATTTGGGGTGCTTACCAATATAGCCCCCCGATGATGATGATTGCTGACCACTGTTGGAATTATGATAGGACTTGTTTGAGTCCTGTTTCCTGTTCGGCTGCTGGTTGTTACCCTTGAAGTTGTTACTTTCCCACTTCCTCTTGTGATCTCCTACCTTGGTAGCAGATGTTCGCTTAGGCAGAGTTCCCTGTAACACTGCCTGATCAGTAAGCTGATGCGCTAGACGAACAGCTTGTTGGATGGTGGTGGGATTTGCTGAAGTAACCATCCCCTGAATCTGAGGCACTAGTCCTCCAATGTACCTTTCGATCCACTTACTGACTGGAGTAGCCATATGTGGTAGCAGTCTGGCCAGTTCATGCGATCTGGTCGTGTATTCCTCAATGTTTGACCCCTCCATCTTGAGGTGCCAATACTCTTCTTCCAACTTCTGCATTTCACTACGAGGACAATACTCCTCTTGTAGTAAAGTTTTGAAGTTGTTCCACGTCAATGCATTTGCTTCTCCCAACCCCAGGGTCTGAACATTGGAGTTCCACCAAGTCAGGGCTGGACCCTCCAACGTTCCAGTAGCAAATTTCACTTTGCTGTCATCAGGGCAGTTGCACATCTCGAACACAGACTCTGCCTTTTCAATCCATCGGAGAAGTCCTATGGCCCCCTCCGACCCTTTGAAATTGTGAGGTTTGCAGTCCAAGAACATCTTGAATGTGCAAACTTGTGGGTTAACCAATCCCCCAGCTGGACCCTGTGGCCCTGTGTTGTGTGTCTGTGCATACTGTGCTATTGCCTCTGCAACTCTGCTGTTGATTAACTCGTTGAGCTCAGCAACAGTCATATGAACATTTCCCTCAGCCATTTCCTTCCTATTTACAAGAAATGTTAGCGCGTAATCAAAATCCAATTTTGACATGTGTAAGTAAAACAACAAACACAACAGGTAATGTAACTTAACACAACTGTTGAAAGTAAATAATAACTTTTCAATAGATAGAAACTTTCTTTGAATACAATACTTTTGAAATGAAATACAAGTTTTCAAACTACTAATGTAGGAACACAACCCGTTCCTAATAAGTTTAAATAAAACAAGAAATAAAAGAAAAATAATCAGTCGTCCTCAACGGTGGATTCAGGATCGGACTCAGCAACTGGTGCTGGTTCCTCCTCCTCATCCTCATCATGTTCCTCATTCTCAACTACCACTAAATCCTCCAAAGCTTCAATCCTGCCCGCCAAAATCTCCTCTCGGTTCTCTGACTCTTCTAGACGACCAATCAAATTGATCATCTCATCACGCATATCAAAAACCAGATGGGCAAGATTATCCTGCCTCTCAATAGCATCCCATAACTCCTGAGATCTCTGTGCTATCTTGTCTTCTGCTTCCTCCAGATCCTCGCGCAATTTGGCGATCTCTTCAGCGTCCGTCCTTTGCCTCTTAGGCTCCGGAGCATCTAATGCTGGTGGTGGATGTGTAGATGGTCCTGCAGCATAGAGTCCCTGGGTATTCACCCATGGTGCCTCCTCCGGATCCTCATCCGGGTCCTCAACTGGATCCTCGTCTGGATCCTCCTCTGGATCCTCATC
This sequence comes from Mikania micrantha, assembly GCA_009363875.1. Lineage (NCBI taxonomy): Eukaryota > Viridiplantae > Streptophyta > Magnoliopsida > Asterales > Asteraceae > Mikania > Mikania micrantha. The sequence continues at coordinate 116,529,854 of CM018691.1, read as the reverse complement.
AGGATCCTCGTCTGGATCCTCCTCCGGATCCTCCTCCGGGTCTTCCTCCGGATCCTCCTCTGGATCGGAGTCCTCCATCTCATATGGTGGAGGTGATGGAATGGGTGGTGGTGGTGATGATGGTGGTGCCGGAACTATCGGCTCCTCGTCCTCGGAATCATCAATGATAACATAAGGAACTGATGATGAAGCCATGCCTGTTACATAATACCATATGTAAGTACAGTGCCATGGAATACGTAAACAAGTCAATTACATAGTGTCATATGTAATTTCTAAGCAATACGTATTAACAGATGTGTCTAATGTCTAACAGTCATAGTCTAGGCCTACAAATGCAAACCTAGTTCGCTATAACGCCAATGAAGGCCCAGTAAGGCCAATGAAGGCCCAGTAAAGCCAAAGAAGATCCAGTGAAGCCTGTGAAGGTCCAACAAGACAAGTTAGGTCCAATAAAGTTTAGGAAGGCCCACTGAGGCCCAAGCAGGCCCAATAGAGACAAAGAAGGCTCAACAAGGTCAAGGTTGGCCCAATAAGACCCAGGGTAGGCCCAATAAGCTCAAGATAGACCCAGTGAACTTGAAGGAGGCCCAGTTGGATTTATTTAGCCAAAAATGTTTCAATTGGTCAAATTAAGTGACAATTCGGCAATTTTAAGTTAACTTTGTTAACCGAAAATTATCAGGAAAGCAATGAAATCTCATAAGACCAAACTAGAGGGTTTGGGGAGTGTAGGAATTAAACCTAAGACATTCAATTTTATGGAATCAAACTTAGAAGTAGGAAGTATAATGAATTTTGACTTGTGAAAGTCAAAACTTCGGCCATATGATAATTAGACTCGAAATTAACATCAAATGATGATTAATTATCGAATTCAATGTCCATTTAACCTATTTTGATGATAAGTAACTGATTAGAGCAGATGATTAGTCATGTAACAGCTCAATTGAATGAGATTAATGGTTAAAAATTGAAACCGTCGCCCATATGATTAGAACTTCTCTAATGCGGCAAGAACATTACAAATTGAGGAACCCAGAGCATTAATCGGCACTATTAGAAACTCTTTCAATAGCCAATTCAATATTAGAAGCCACAAGGAGAAGGATTGATTCAAGAGCTTGGCCGAAGAACACCAAATAGTCGAATAACATCAATTCAAAGTAAATTCAGGTAATTGTCGATACCTACACCATCTAAAAGAGCCGAATAATGTTAATCCTAAATCAATTTCGGCTAACTATATCAGATTATAAGAGTTCAAGTAATTAGGATTCTTGTCAAAATCGTTTTGGGGGACTTTGTTCAAATGTAATAAAGAATCGAATTGAATGTTATAGAAAGCTTCATAATGGGCCGATCAAGCTTATCCCTAACTGTATTTTGTGTAACAACATCGAATTGATCAAGTTTGATTCTAGGGTTCATCCTAGAATCGGTTTTGGGGGTTTTCGACCAAATTAGTTTAAGAAACAAATTAAATATCATGGGTAGATTCAGAGAGTGTCGATTAAGGTTAATGTTATGCCAATTTCATTTTAGAACTAAGAATTTGATGAATTCGATGTTAGGGTTCATAAGATGAATATGCTTTTGGGGTTTTTGATGCAAACTGTTATGATAGTTGAAATTGTTTAATCAGTAAGATTCGGAATTTGTTGTTCAATGAAAACCCCATGGTATGAATGTTAATCGAGTTCGAATTTGGAACCAATTGAATTAAGATGCTTCGGCTATAGTATGATCAAAGAGAACCGGCTAGTTAGGATTTAAAAGATTTAATTCCTGATATTAGACGCGAAACCCTAGCGGGCGAGATGGTTAGATGCTGTGTGTTTGGAGTTGTGGGTCGCGGGTTCGAGTCCCGGGCCAACCATATTTTTGAGTTTTTAACATTTTTAGTGTTTTAATCATAAGTCCTTCATTTTAACTCCGATTTAACCCGTTCAAGTTGCGTTGGAACCGTAACGAGAATACGAATGCATTAGAATGATAAAATTTATATTTTAGTCCGAACACGAAATCGCGTATAATTACGGTTAATTGAATAAAATCAAATATGATTTTATTTAATCGATTTCAGTGACACGCGTACTTCCGTATGCCTAATTCTCACACTTTAACATACGTGTGTTGACACGTATGTGATTTCAAGCACAAAACGATTATTCGAATAACAATAGGTTATTGTTTAAATCACAGATTCTTCGTAGAGGATTTCTACGCAAGTTCACACGTGTTTGATCATTCTACTATTATCAAAGGTGCGTACACGGCCCCTTTCTTATTTTAAACTGTTTTGGGGGAGAAAACATGTGCAACAAACTGATTTTTAGATACATAACACTTGCATGAGTTATCTGTTTACATTATGTGAAAACATATCAACTTGAAAGTCCTTACACACCTCGAACCGTTTAGTTTGCTGTAATGCAAAGCGTGGTAGTTGGAAATAGATCTATTAGGTTTGACAAACCTCACCTGGTAGATGGGATCTACGCAGGTGTTTGACTGACCAAACACATTTTTACTATTGTTGTGATAGACAATAGTGGCAAGGCGAAAACATGCTATAGCATGGCAACTAGTCAGCTTCGGTGTCGAACACGTATGTAAATAGTTTATATGACTAGCTATCATGACTGTGCAATTGTGATTATGTTATCTACAAACTTGTTATTCAAACTGATGTTTTGAACACTATGATTACTTAAATCCTGTGTTATGCACCAACCTTTGTGTTGACTTGATTTGCATGTTTTCTCAGGACGCTAAGGCGCGCGTAACAGCTGGCATGGACTAGGAAGATAGAGTCTCATGCATTTTCTTTCACTTTGATTATTTAAATCTGAATATTTTAGTACTTTGAATTGTAATGTTTGATTTACAACTGTTTATGGTTTTTAAACGCTTCCGCACTTTTTGTAAACTCTGGTTACTATGTTTGTTTTAAAGACCAACGTATGTTTTTGAAATTCATATAGAGGTCTTCGCTATGTCTAATGATCTGAGATCCTGGTTTGTCATGCTCCCAAACGGTATGATTCCGTTAGTTGAAATTGGGGGTGTGACAGGACCCATATCTAGTTCCTTTCGGACATGAATCTATGATCTTCGAAGACATTACTTGCTGGTAATATCTTATGCCTCATTGTGTTAATGTCTATCACTACATTAAGAAATTGTGAAAACAGATAACAAACATTTACTCCAAGGGGAGTTGCAAGCTCCCGAAAAATGGGTTGTCAGCCGATAGTACTATCATTGTTTTCTGTTCGGCCCCACACGGGTTTACTAGATACAGTTCAGGAATGAGGACTTTCAAGTTTTGTGATAGAGTTTTGTTCTACAGACACAATCCCATGAAATCCACAAGTTCTCAACAGATCACATGCAATCATATAGATAACAGTGATACATATCATATGTTCAAGAAAAGTTCCACATTAAGACCCCAGTGTTTATAAAACATTAAAAAGAAAAGGGGTTATACGAAACTCACATGATAACTCAGAAGTAGCAGAATGTCACACAACTGATAGTAACAGAGAAATTCTGCATTTATTTATGTTTAATAAGCTATTTATGTTCTAACTTACTGATTAGATCTTTCTGAACGTCCAATGTCAAAGACATTGTCTTAACAGTCATCAAACTGATGTTAAGTATGTAATTGGTTAATTTAATGTTATATCATACAATGTATGAAAATGTAGGAACCTACACTGATTTAGGTTCCTAATACAAGGTTGATGACACATTTGATTAATCAGGATAATCTCAGATTAACCAAATAGTTGATGTTGTTGATTATAATGCTAAAACATTTTCTAGACAGATTAATGGCTTAGGAATGGTCAATCCTTGTTATTGATTACCCAAATATCATGAAATATCACAATGTAGCATTAGAATAGGTTTAATAACCATGTTTAACATACTAATCTGACTGTTATCATAAACATCAGATAATCGTTCCAATGAGTATGTTAATTATTGTGATTATTTTGAAACACTTGGATTTAACCTTGCATTCAAAGATTAATCAAACTAATCACCTACATTTTCATAATCAAATGGTTTAAACCTTTATAATCATGGGTATGATTTCATGCAAACCGGGCATTACAACGGATCAAAACAAGGATTTACCCGTTAAAACATCGTGTTCTTTGTTTATAATCGATCCTAGCCATCATCTAGTTAATAATCAACAACCCTAACTATATCATTACGTTCAAAAACAAGATCTAATCAATCAAAATCAAGGTAGAAGGTTAAAACGAATAATTACCTAATCATACGGAGTTTTAACCGTAGAACATCAATAAGAACTTGTAAACACTATCCTTGGTGCAGTCCGTGGACTTTGGCAGCTTCAAATTGAAGTTTAGATGGTAGAAATTTCGTCTGGTATGTGTTTCGAGCGTGTATGTTCGAGAGAGTTGAAGAAATTATGATCTGCATGAAAATCTGATGAAGTAGTCAACTTTTTGCACCGCCACACCCATCGCGTACCGCGAAGAGGATCAAAGAAGGGCTTCGTGTACCGCGATCAAATCCAGAAGAATTAGATATTTTTGGTCCGTCGCGTACCGCCAAGGATGCTCATCCCTTCCTTAGCGTATCGTGATGACCCCAAAAGTTCAATACTTAGAAAATTTTTTCTTCGTTTTTCGATTTCGGATAATCCGTAACTCCGTTTCGCGCACAGTTCCCACCCATGTTCATCATTTCTCGCATACTATCAACTTGTAATAATTACCATAGCCAATTCAGCGTGTATTTCAAGCATGACCAAATGTGCTCACGTCATTGATAACGTAATTCTCAACTGCAATTGTCACATCCCTCTATCTTACGCCCCCTTAAACTTAATTCATTAAGCGGCGTGGTTTCATGTTTTCAGGTGACCCAAAAGAGAAAAGGTATTTCTTTCACAAACCAAGTTACAATAATCATGCTTCGACTCTGGTCGCCTACTGGAAGCCGGTTACAATAAACGGCAACACCCACAAGCTCATTTTGGCCACTGGATGCAACCATCCAATCGGTTACAGGAAATTCTTTGTTTTCTGCTAGTGCTCCGGCCATAATCGACCCGTTTCAAAAACTACACGGATCTTGCATCAATTCAGCCTTCCGTACCCGGTAAGCTTTAACTAGCTCGTGAAACATCTTTTGTTAACTTTTTTTTTAATTATTTGGTTATCTTTTTTTTTAAGATTCAAGAATGGACAGTATGCAGCATTCACATGAAATTTAAAAAGATTCAATATCATGGTCCAACTAAAAGACTCAAGAATTATTTTTCTAAATATGATGACCGGATTCATCAAAAGGAAGAATGTATCACACCCCTTGGGAATGACGACTATGATTCTGCCAGTGGGATCACTTCCATCGGCGATCTGGATGACCGGGAGGATGAACACGAAGAAGAGTCCAGAGTTAATTAAGAAGTAGTTGGAGTGTTACCTAATTTTTACTGCTCAGCTTGATTTTTTTTTTTAACTTTCGACAAATTGAAGGCAATGAATTTGAATTCAAGGAGAGTGTTTGATTTGAATTCTTGCTTATTATTTTCTTTTAGGTATTATAAATGAAATTTTAATTGAGAATATTTCGTGTTTGTTATCAAATAATCGACACATGCCAATGAGCTTGTAGTTCAACTAACACTTTATTATTCTCATAAAACTTAGGTTTTTTGAGGTCATGGGTTCAAATCATGGGCAAAGAGGTTAGTAGGGGGTTTTACCACATAGTAGGTGTAGGACCAAGGATGATCTCGGAAATAACACGAAATCAATAGAAATCTGCTCTACAGCCTCTGGAATAGTGCGGAATCCTATTCCAGGGTTTTCCAATCGAAACCAACAGCAACCGTGGTGATTCGAAGGTAAGAGATGAACGTTTGAATGAGAATCGAACACCACGAGCTATGAATCAAACTTGGACAGCAAGAAAACACTCAAATCTTCAGGGTTTTGACACTGGAGCACACAGGGAAGAATGAGGGTTCTCTGAAATTAGGGTTGAAATGATTTTGAACTTGTATATATAGGCAACTGTCATTCGGGCGAATGAGGGGTCGAAACACCTCATTCGGCGAATGACTGCTGTCGAATAAGAAATTCAGTCGAATGAGTCATTCGGCGAATGACTCATTCGCTGACTATAGACATACTCTGGTTTCATTCGGCGAATGACTTCATACGTTAGAGTCATTCGCTCGAATGAACCATACTCATACTCAATAACATAATAAATCAAATCACCCAATTATATAATTCAATAACTAAAATGTAAACATTAAGAATAATATAGAAAGACAACTTCCATTAATATAACTTGATTTTTACATGATGAGTGTTACAAAATAGAGCTAGGGACATTAAGTGCATCTACAAACTCCCCCTTGGACCTAGTTCAGCTTGTGGAAGTGTCTTTCTTGAAGCACTTGGCAGAAATGGCTTTCCAGTCAGCTCCAGCATGAATCTTGAAAATACTACAGAGACGGATCACCCTCATGAACTGTAATGCCTGTACCATGTCCTGTACGTCAAAGAAAATCTGATGACGGTAAAGAGATTGGACATCTTTGTAGGATAGGTTGGTCAACCACATGGGCTCAAAAATCCTCACAGTCTCCCATCTCTTGTCCTTGCAGAGAATAATCACTGCTTCTCCAGTACGACCGTCATAGTACCACCATCGGAAGCCTTCCATAAAGTCTTGTCGCATCTTCCGCAAAGGAATCTTCTTCAAGACTTTAGGAGGAAGCCACTTCAGGATAACTTTATGTTTCCGGGTGTCTCCGTCAATCTCAGGAAGATAGTACCATTCAGGCTGTTGAGGTTGGAAGTTCACCCATCTCTTACGGTACTCGTACTGTATCTGTCGAGAGAACCAAGCAGACATCCCAGAGTCTTCACTGTATAGCATCTTCAGACGTGCTAATTGATTCACTTCAAAGCCAGGCAACGTCTTGAAGTCGTGGGGATGCTTGAAGCAGTCTATTCCTTTCTCTCTCTTCACAGCATAACATCCGAGGTCGTGGAAGTATGCCCAGCTAAGAATCTAACCTCCAGCTTTATAGCCTTTGGTCCTATAAACCTTCTTATGAGTAGCTGGCATCTTCTCAGTACTTTGCTTTTTCAACACCTCCCAATATGCTTCCCACTCCTATTTCCTTTTCTTCTTGTCATCGGCTTCAGATTTGCTGGCTTCAACCTGTTCTTCCAAATACCTGACCAGAAGATCCTCTGTCTCTTGATCAAACTGGTCAGTAAATGTAGGCAGCTCATCTTCAGCCGATGTATACTTGGGATACTCCTCATCTGTAATATCCTCCAGAATAACCTCATCAATATCATCAAATGGTTCTGGCTCAGGCTCATCAAAAACAGGAACAGAGGAATCATCAGTGATAACCTCATCAGGATTTAACCTGAATAGCTCAGCTATTTGTTCCTTTGTAAGGTAGTGGATGATCTCTCCCTCCTCCTTGTCGTAGCTGACTGAGTGCTGTATAATGCCTTGAGCGTCCAGAATCATAGTAAGAGTCTCATCTAACTGACGTCTCACAGGCACAGCTTCTACTTCCTCAGTCGCTTCAGGTTCAGCTGTCTTTGAGGGAGACCAAGGAGGAGGAGCCTGTGGCTTTTTATCATTAGCCTTCTTGGACCGGATCTCAGATGACCGAGGGGCTTGATCATCATTATCATCATCATCATCATCAGTACTAGATGACTCAGAAAACCCACTCCCAGATCCGTCCTTGTCTTCATCATCAGATTCAGCATCTTTCTCTGAATCTTCATAATCCACCTGTTCCTCCTCAGACTCTTCTTCTTCTTCTTCTTCTTCTTCTTCTTCTTCTTCTTCTTCTTCTTCTTCTTCTTCCTCCTCCTTGTCTGATTCATCGGAACGTGCTGCAGAGCCTTCAATCTTAGGAGTACTATCCTTGAGACTGTCAATCTAATCTGCTTGTCTAGCATTCTCAGTCTCCAAGGAAAGTATCCTATCACTGAAATTAGTGACCGTCAAGGCTAAATGATGATGTTCATCGATGTATTTCAGCAGCTGCTGCTCCTGTTGGGCAGACCTAGCCCTTAGATCAGCCCTTTGATCTGCAGCCTGAAGAAGCAGAGTATCCTGCTCTTCTACCCTCTTGGTGAGCTGAGCAATGACTAGCTCTTGCTCTCTGTTCTTCTTCTCCTGTTCCAGGCTCCTCTCCATCAATCTGAGTACCATACTGTTCAGTGTGCTCAACTGATCAACAACTGATACAGTAGGTATAGACATATCGGCCTGTGAGATGGAGGGACCAGAAGATGCAGCAGTAAATATAGGGGCCTGGGTCACCGAGGTGGTCAGAGGGGCAGCAGTGGCACGAACATGAATTGCCCTTGACCTGATCAGTGAAGAAACTGAAACAGCTGCTACTGATGTAACAGTAGTTGTAGCAGCCATTGTCAGTTCTGACCTTCTCTGGAATGAGAACCTCGACCTCTTTCCTCTTCCAGCTCTGGAAGGTGTCGGATGAGAAGCTGCAGTAGATACAACTATAGTAGCAGGTGCAGAAGATCGAGGTGGAGGAGACAAATCAAACTCTGGAATAAAGGAAGGATCAGCAATCTCCTCCAACTCTTCTTCACTTCTCTTCCTCTTCCTCACCACCATTCTTCCTCCAACCATCACTTTCTCAAACTCATCATCAATAGTCTCATCAGAATCAGAACTAACATCATCACCCTCACCAGCTTCACCTTAATCTTCACTTGAGTCCTCAGACTCATCACCACCTTCAGAAGAATGAGGAACTGTAGCATCAAGAGAAACAGACACTGTGGAGGAAGTAGTAATCAAAAAATCCAGCTCCATCAGTGAGTCAATATTAACTTCCTCCTCTGCAGCTAAAGAAGTGCTAACTCCTGCATCAAGAGTCACAACAGATGTGCTCACAGCCATCGTGCTCACACCTACTGAGCTATCACCAGCACCACCCACCACATCATCAGCACCACCAGCAGCACTACCACCTGCACCAGCACCAACATCACCTTCAACATCATCATCTCCACCATCATCATCTCCTCCATCATCTGGTACAATAATAACCTCAACATCTGAGTCAGACTCATCATGTCTCCATCTACGACCAGCAGGAGCTCTGTAATCTGGTCTAGAGAGATGACCAAATAAAGATCGAGTGGCTGGCTTCCTCTCTTTGCCTCTGTATGACATCACCCTGTTGAGGGTGAGATCATTCATATGCTCTAGTTTGATGATGTCAGCATTAATCTTCGGTAGATCAGGTAACTGAGCATCGATCAATTGCTGCAGAAACCTCGGGTACATCAAAAACTTCTTGTCTCCCTTCAGTGTAACATTCTCCTTCATGTGAGTGAAGACCATCTCAGAGAAGTTGAATGGTCTGTTCAGCACCAGGGCTACGAAGGCACACTGAATCGTCTCTCGCATATCATCAAATCCACCTCTCCTGGATCCGAGACAGTGAATCAGTACATGCGCAAGATACTTGAACTGATGAGACATATATGCTTTGTTGTGAATTCCAGCTCCAAGATCTCCCTCATACTTGCATCTCATAAAGCATCCACGGACCAAGTAACGGTCTAACAGATAAGGCTGATCCGGAGAATCCTGAAAGCCACATACTCTCCTGATGTGTTCTGCTGAAATCACTACATCATGCCCAAGAACCTTCCCTCTGATCACAGGAGGTTCAGCCTCACAATCGATATCTGCCGAAGCCCAGAAATCCTGTTGATGCGACTGATATGGCACATGTATAGTGGAGATGGCTGTAAAAATCCTCGAACGCCTGAGAAAGGTAATAATCTCAGTGTAGTGCTTGGCGTTCGGAGTGTCGAGATCCAAGTGTGCACAAATGTTGTTCTTCGTCACAGATTTGAATCCAGCCATTCTGAAAATCATATAAAGACATATTAGAACCATTCAGATAACTTGAAAAGTTGAAATCAGATAAAAATCAGAACTTAGAAAAATTTCAGACTGATTGGCCGAATGACAGTTAATTTGGCAAATGAACACCTTCGCCGAATGAGTCATTCGCCGAATGAACTCCATTTGGCAAGTAGAACACATTCGCCGAATGTGAATGAAAGTATGAGTCATTCTTCGAATGAGTTTCATTCGCCGAATGAGTTTTATTCGCCGAATGAGTTTCATTCGCCAAATGAGACATTCGCCGAATGGCGTCATTCGGCTGAATTTGAAATTTAAACCCTTGATTATCAAAAATTCAAATCAGTCAATAAAACTCATATATCCATGTTCAGAAACAGCCGATTAACAAGTTTAAAACATGCCAGAGTTCGGTTTAAGTCCATTTTGACCATTTATTTTAAGGGCGAATCAAGAAACCCTAAAACCCTAAAATATGATCTGATTTCGATGATTTCATGGTTGGAAATTGATGATATTCGTTCCCCAAGTACCTGAAATGATATAGAACAAGACTATCAGAGGCTGGGTGAAGATCAAACACTAGAACAAGGATCGAATGAGAAAAAGTGAGGTTCGGGCGAAAGGGGGCACACAGTTACGGCGAAAGTGTATTTGGTCGAATGAGCTTCATTTGGCCGACAGACTGTATAAATAGCCTTGCTCATTCGCCGAATGAGACAGGCGAAAGGTCGGATGAAATTCAAAAACATTCGCCGAATGTGATTGACGAATGAGAGATTCTTCACTACTCATTCGCCGAATGTGAATGTCGAAAGAGACATTCGACACAACTCATTCGCCGAATGAGACTTACTTTGTCTGATTGATTCGGTCGAATGACTCATTCGCAGAATGAGGTCATTCGGCCGAATGAATTAAGTTCACACCTCATTTGGGCGAATGTGAAATTATAACACCCAAAACACAAACTTTTTCAATATTTAATATTTTGAACATCAAGATTGTGACAATTATGAAGATACGTCTGGTTGGTTTAGGATTCAGATAAGACAAACATCTGAACCTACAAATGATCAACTAAAATAAAATTGAAAATAGAAAATCGTTTTGTATTTTTCTGAAACAACAATTACGACTGTACAACTAGTAACTAAAGACAAATAAGCACATATTTTTGTGAGAGGTCCACTGATAAAATAAAACATATCTCTAATCACATCACATCATCTTCATTGAATGCTTCACCTCAAACACAATTGAATTATTATACGATTACTGATATATTTGTCCAGTTTTAAACCATACAATACACAACTACTAAACAACTTTATGATCACTCATGTTTTCTGAACGAGTTCCCATTTCATTTCACCAATTAAAGATCAAACTTAGTTTAAAACTCATTTCTGCATATCTTAATACCAGTCATCATAAATTTAATAAGATTCCAACATTATTATATTTTTGTATTTTTCTTGTTCTATCCAAATGGATGGCTTCAGCTAGGTCCGTCCCAGCAATATGGCACATGTATGGAATCGAACTTAATTTGTTTAAGTATTTCTCAAGCTTAATACCAGCTTGCTTTTATTTTTCTTCAAGCTTAATACCAGCTTGCTTTTGTTTTTCTTCAAGCTTAATACCAGCTTGCTTTTGTTTTTCTTCAAGCTTAATACCAGCTTGTTTTTGTTTTTCTTTGTTTGAAACCACCAGCTTGCTTTTGTTTTTCTTCAAGCTTAATACCAGCTTGCTTTTGTTTTTCTTTAAGCTTAATACCAGCTTGTTTTTGTTTTTCTTTGTTTGAAACCTCATTTGATTCCATGATGACCGGTGTATGCTTGATTTGAGTCAAAAACTATTTCTCACTTAAATGGTTTAATAAAATAGATCCCACTGATCAGACTGTCTAAGATATCACAAAGTGTTTATTCATTTTGTATAGTTGGCCTATCAATACATCCCATCACAATTCTCTTGCGTTTTCAGCTTATACATTCACCTCTGCTTCTATGACATGATAGATTAATGTATTACTATATAAAGAAAGACCATCTCAATTTTTTAATAATTTTTTTAATTGTTTTTGTATTTTTCAAATGTTTTTGGTTTTTCAATTTTTCAAATGTTTTTGGTTTTTCAATTTTTCAAATGTTTTTGGTTTTTCAATTTTTCAAATGTTTTTGGTTTTTCAAATAACAGATCTCCCCCTAAAAACCTAAAAACAGAAAATCTTTTTGAGTTTTTGATGAAGAAACAAAACTATATAAGAAAAAAAAACTTAAAGTCTATAACTAAATAAAGAAAACAAAGACTAGCTAAGAAAGGTGATGATCATTTGGTAGATTCATATGAAGATTGGACTTCATCCTTTTGAAAAACACCATTAGCCGATAACAAATATAAGAATCTAGGTTTGTCAAAAGCTTTTGTAAAAAGATCGGCTTTCTGGTGATCGGTGTGAATTTTAACAACATCGATTAATTTCTTTTCAAAACAATCACGTATGAAGTGATATTTAATGTCGATGTGTTTTGTTTTGGAGTGCTGAACAGGATTCTTAGTGACAGCTATGGCAGCAGTATTATCAACATATATAGGAGTGTTAGAAAAATGTAACCCATAGTCCCTGAGTTGCTGTTGAATCCAGATGATTTGAGAACAGCAACTAGCAGCAGCAATGTATTCAGCTTCACAGGTTGAAGTAGACACCGACGTCTGCTTCTTGCACTGCCAGGTAACTAAGCGGTTTCCAAAGAACTGACATCCTGCAGATGTTGATTTGAAATCTCTCTTGCATCCACCATAATCTGAGTCACTGTATGCAGTAAGCTCAAAGTTATCGTCATTAGAATACGATAAGCCAAGATCCGGTGTACCCTTCAGATAACGCATAATCCTCTTGACAGCAATGAGATGGGAGACTCTTGGTTTTGATTGATACCGTGCACATAAGCATGTGGCGAACATGATGTCTGGCCGAGAAGCAGTAAGATACATAAGAGACCTAATCATTCCTCGGTACAAAGTAGCATCAATTAACTCCCCCTTTTCATCTGGTGTAATCCTGTGATTGACAGCCAGTGGGGTACCAGCAGGCTTTGCATCAGACATACTGAACCGGCTCAGTATGTCCCCAACATATTTGGTTTGATGAATGAAGATTCCTACCTCAGACTGATCCACTTGTAATCCCAGAAAAATTTCATCTCTCCCATTGAGCTCATCTCGAACTTCTCTTTCATAACCTTTTCAAAATCTTTGCACAGATCATCATTTGTTGAACCGAAGATGATGTCGTCCACATATACTTGCACCAAGAGTAAGTCACCATCTTTTTCTCAAATGAACAGTGTACAGTCAATGACACCACTTCTGAACCCGTTGTTCAGAAGGTGAGTAGAGAATGTTTCATACCAGGCTCGCGGTGCTTGATGCAATCCATATAAGGCCTTGTCTAGCTTGTAGACTTGGTCTCTATGCAATGGATCCTCAAACCCGGGAGGTTGACTGACATACACTGTTTCATTTATCACACCATGAAGAAACACACTTTTTACATCCATCTGATAAACTTTGAACCTTTTGAAGGATGCATAAGCCAAGAAGATACGGATGGCTTCAAGTCTAGCAACTGGTGCAAATACTTCATTATAGTCCAAACCTTCTATATGTCTGAATCCCTGAACAACCAAACGTGCCTTGTTTCGCACTATGATCCCGTGATCATCTTTCTTGCAACGAAGAACCCATCGAGTGCCAATTACTTTTGCACCTTTTGGTCTGCCAACCAATTGCCAGACACCTAACTTTTTGAACTGAAGGAGTTCTTCTTGCATTGCATCTACCCATGACTCTTCCTTGATAGCTTCAGTGACAGTACGTGGCTCAACTTGGGAGATGAAGCAGGAATGAGCACAAAAGCTTACATCTGCAAAATCAAGAATGTCTGAAAGTCCTTCTGAAGAAAGCTGATTTCTTGTCTTGACCCCATCCAAAGGACTTCCAATAATATTCTCTTGAGGATGAATCCGATTAATTCGTCCAACACGGTGAGCTGGAACTTCAACCTGGGGATCAAGATTATTCAGATTCAGATCCTCAAGTCCTGGTACAAGAATGTCAACAGCTGGTTCGGGAGCAGCTGGCTGAAAAAAATTGTCATCTGTGTCTGAGCTGTCATCATTTATCTGTGTGGTTGGGACAGATGCAGAGGAAGGTTTCAAAGGTTCATCAGGTGCATTCTGTGCATCATACAACATTTGAACTGCAACATCTTCATCTGAATACATGGGAGGCATATTGAAAGAATCAAAAAGACCATAATAATCAAACATCCAGTTTGGGCCTTTTCCAGGTGGAGGCACAGAATATTTCTGAACATCTACATGGTACCACTCTTCCACATTATGAGTTGATGTGTTGTAAACTCTTTTATTTGGAGTACTATAACCAAGAAAATACCCTTCTTCCACCTTTTCATTGAACTTGCCCTGCTCGTGTTTCTTAAGCATAGTGCACGGAGCACCAAATGGTTCCAGATACTTAAGATTTGGCTTTCTGGTATGTAGCAGTTCAAAGCAAGTCTTCCCATGTCTTTTCACAATAAGAACCCGGTTCAATGTATAGCAAGCATTTGCGACAGCTTCATTCCAGAACTGAAGCGGCAGAGAGGAATCAGCAAGCATGGTCTTAGCAGCCTCCATCAACGTCCTATTCTTTCGTTCAGCAACACCATTCATTTGAGGAACATATGGAGAACTAAATTGTTGCACAATGCCCCGTGCATTACAGAAAGTCTCCATGTTATGGTTCTTAAACTCTGTTCCATTATCGGTGCGAAACTGAAGAATCTTGAGCTTATAAAGTGATTCAAGTTTGGTAACCAAAACTTTAATGCAATCAAATGTTTCAGATTTTTCCTTCAAAAAGAAAACCCAAGAATATCTGGAATACTCATCAGTGATTACAAGACAGTATTGATCTCCAGCTATACTCTTCCGATTCACAGGACCAAACAAATCCATATGGAGAAGCTCAAGAGGAATATTGATTGAATGAAACTTTTTCATCTTGTGAGACTGCTTGGTTTGCTTCCCTTTCTTGCAAGATACACAGATATCAGACAGCTTGAAATTCTTTAAGCTAACTCCCTCAACCAGATGATTATGCACCAAATGATTCATCTTGCGTAAACTCAAATGACCCATCCTCTTATGCCAAAGGATTGAATCTTTCTCAGTTGCCTTTGTCATAAAACATGAAGCTGTGGAGGATGTTGTTGAAGCTGTGGCCATATTGAGAACATACAAGTCTTGCTTTTTGGGAGCTGACATCAAAATCCAGTCTTCAGGGATCTTAACACCTTTCTTAAGAATGTAGCATTTTGACTCATCAAATAGAACTTTATACTCTTTGTCACAGATTTGAGAAACTGAGAGAAGATTATTTTCCAACTGCTTAACATATCTGACTTTATCAAATGAAACTTGCCCGTTGGTCAGAATTCCCTCTCCCGTAATGAATCCACCTTTATCACCTGCAAAAGCGACATATCCACCGCGAACCGCATTCACGTTGGTGAGTAAAGAGATATCACCAGTCATATGCCTGGAAGCCCCACTATCAACGATCCAATTGCTGTTAACACTAGCTTTTGGGGCAACCTGCACAAAGATGAAACAATCAGTTCACTTTGGGAACCCAAGCCTTTACAGTCTTGGGTTGACCCAGTGAGTCTCGGATCAATACATCAATCCATTTACCATCTGAAATAGGCTTGTCTGAGATGGGTGGAACTGAACTCTCAGATGATTTAACTTTCCAGATTGCATTTTTATCAAAAGAGTTTTTCAGATAAATGGATGATGGTTTAGATTGATCAACATTAACAGACTTGAGAACATTCAAGTTCATCAATTTCCCTTTACCCTTGTTCACAGATTTAACCAGATTTGGTTGTTTGGGATTTGTCAGAAATGATTTGGACTCAGATCTGATAGATTTAACAAAATTCTGATTTTGTTTTCTGGGTGGTGCAACCTTTGGTCTAATCAACTGAGGGCAGGATTTAACAAAGTACCCAGGTGCACCACACTCAAAACAAACTTTTTCACCCTTTTTATGAAAATGTTTTAAATCAGAGAAAGACTGTTTATGTGATTTAAAAACATTTGATTTTAGCTTGTCTTGATTAAAACCTAACCCTTTTTTCTCTTTGTTACCAATAAAAGCAAACTTGGTAACACATTTTGCTTCAGACTCTTGAGAAGCTTTTACAAAGCCCAATTCTTTGTAAATCTTTGAATTTGAGATTGGGTCACCTTTCATGACTGCAGGTGCTTGATTCTGAGTAGAGACATATGAATCATCTGATTCATCCTCAGAATCTGAGACCCAATCCTCAACAAGTCCATCCACACGAGATTTCTCAGATTTTGAGGAATCCTCATTAATAAATAGTCTAGTTGGATCTATTACTAATGGAGTAGTGACTTGAAAATCCTTAACATCTTTGTAATTTGGTGTATTAACAAAGCGTTGAGGATAGGTGGAGGACAATTTTGATAGCTAACTTTTCCCTTTCCCTGTTGATCAGTACCCCTACTGATCATATGCTCAATAATGTAAGATGAGCTCTCATAACTTTTGAGCTTTTGTCTCAAGGTCTCATAGTCACACTCGACTATTGCTAACTTCTTCTTGATCTCATTGATGGTATTAAGATAAGAAGTTATAGCATCTTGCTTATTCAGCACTGCGATCTCGGCCTCATGCAATTGTCTATTTAAAAGATCAATTTTAGCTTGAAAATCTTTTTCATTAGATTTTAAATTTTTGTTAGCCTCAATGCAAAAGTCGAGATCGTTCATCAAATCACTATTATGTTTCTGATAAGCAAGGACCTTACTCCTAAGGTCAACACAATTAAAACACTCTGAATGTGAAGATGAACAATCAGTGTATACTTGCTCGGACTTCGATGAAGCAGAAGAGTTTACCATCAAAGCAAACTGAGTGGTGGAGTCATCATTTTCAGCATCAGATTCTTGAGTGTCTGAATCAGTCATGTTATCCAACTCTGAACTTGAGGCTTCAGCATCATTCATCTTTGTTTCTACCACAGTACTTTCCTCACTGTAATCTTCAACCTGTTGAATCTCAGCAACACAAGCTTTGTCTTGTTCTCCTTGATCTGCATTGAATCGAAAATCCCAGTTCACCCCTTCATCTTGTTGTACCATTAAAGCTTTGCTTGCAGAAGTAGAAGATCTAGCCTGAGTAGGAGAATCAATGGGAACTAATCTCCTTTCTGGATTTGAATTAGATGACTTTTGATGTTGAAAAGGATTCTTGTTTCCAGCTTTCTTCGGTTGCTTGCATTGTCTAGCAAAATGACCTTTTTCTCCACAGTTATAACAAGTCACGGAAGCCATATCAAAACCAAACTTGGATTCTTTATTGAGATTGATATCCTTTCCAGTTCTCTTAACAAACTATTTTGCTCTTCGAACAGCACTTGCTAGAGCCCACATAATATCAATCCTCTCCATATCATCTGGGTCTATTTGAGAATAATCATCATTAGTTAGATAAGGATTGCCAATTTGTCCAGCTATTAAACCATCATAAGAGCTGAGAAGTGTAGACAAAAGACACATGTGCTCCTTAGCAATCTCCACAGTAACCTTATCAAAATTGTCTGTTTTCAGGCTGGCAACAGGTTGATGATGTTCCTTTTGAGAACTGGTTGAAGAAGATGACTGACTAAAATGAATCTGAGCAGATGATGGAGATTCAGTAGTCTGAGAAACAAATGATGTCTTCAATGTAGCATGAGAAGATGATTTCTCAACTGTAGGAGTAGAGTAATACAATGATGGATCCTGGACTTGGGCAACTCTCTTGGCCTTCCACTTTTTCTCTATCTCTTGCTCTTTCAGCTTCTGAATGAAATCATTTATGTCCATATGAGCCAACATCTGATTCTGCTTGAGGACCATCAAAAATGACTCCCACTTTGGAGGTAGAGCATCTGCCAAACACTGGATCTTTTCCTGAGTAGTTGTCTTGACTTCATGATTGAATAACTCACTCAAAAGATGATAAAATCTTGCAATAAACTCATCCAGTGACTCATTTCCCACATACATGAAGCTATTGAATTCCTTTCTCAATGCCTTGGACTTGATGCTCTTCAAAGTATCATTACCCTCATATCTTTGTTGCAGTGCATCCCACAGTAACTTTGCAGAGGTAAACTGTCTAAACTGATGGAAAATATCAGTGGCAATAGACTGGGATAAAATAGCATAGGCTTTCTTCTCATAATCATACAGCTTCCTCTGAGGCTCAGTCATCCGTGTAACTAGCATAGGAGTTCCATCTTCATTCAGAGGTCTCAGATAACCTCCCTCGATCATCATCCATAAGTTTGTATCCACTCCATTGATATGAATCACAAACCGATATTTCCAGTGTGGATAATCGTCTAAAGATAACAACTTTGGAGCTTTATTAGAGTTTCCAGTCTCAGTCTCAGTCAGTAACAAAGTCTGTATACGATGATTCTGGTTCGCCATCAATGCTAAATCCTCCATAGAATCAAGAACAACAAGATTCAACACTTAGAAAATTTTTCAGACTCATAGCCGAATGAAGATCCTTAGGGCGAATGTCGGGGGCCGAATGTGATAGAACTAGCGAATGAGAGGCTGGGTATGACTGTCTGGCGAATGAGAAGAGAGAATGAACCTATTCGGCGAATGAAAGATCGAATGAGGGCTATTCGCCGAATGAGAGAACCGAATGTGGCTATTCGGCGAATGAGGCTTATTCGGCTGAAACTATTCGGCCGCCACTGTCATTCGGCCAATCTGAGGGTTTTTGCAACAAAAATTGTGATAACTTGAGATTTAGACCAGTTCTAAGTACCAAATTTGGTACAGAATATCATGAGATGATAATGAACAAATTGGGATGAACGTTTTGACAAAAACACCACAATAATTCACGGATTTGCAATGAAACAGTAACTTTTAGGACAAAAAGCTTAGGGTTTTGGCAGATCTCGAACGAAAAATCAAAGATATGATGGTTTGGATTGGAACTTGAGCAGAATCAAGAGCCAAAGCTCTGATACCACTTTGTAGGACCAAGGATGATCTCGGAAATAACACGAAATCAATAGAAATCTGCTCTACAGCCTCTGGAATAGTGCGGAATCCTATTCCAGGGTTTTCCAATCGAAACCAACAGCAACCGTGGTGATTTGAAGGTAAGAGATGAACGTTTGAATGAGAATCGAACACCACGAGCTATGAATCAAACTTGGACAGCAAGAAAACACTCAAATCTTCAGGGTTTTGACACTGGAGCTCACAGGGAAGAATGAGGGTTCTCTGAAATTAGGGTTGAAATGATTTTGAACTTGTATATATAGGCAACTGTCATTCGGGCGAATGAGGGGTTGAAACACCTCATTCGGCGAATGACTGCTGTCGAATAAGAAATTCAGTCGAATGAGTCATTCGGCGAATGACTCATTCGCTGACTATAGATATACTCTGGTTTCATTCGGCAAATGACTTCATACGTTAGAGTCATTCGCCCGAATGAACCATACTCATACTCAATAACATAATAAATCAAATCACCCAATTATATAATTCAATAACTAAAATGTAAACATTAAGAATAATATAGAAAGACAACTTCCATTAATATAACTTGATTTTTACATGATGAATGTTACAAAATAGAACTAGGGACATTAAGTGCATCTACAGTAGGTTCCTCCTGAGTTGCAGGTGGATTTGCTCGATTCAGCGCTCGCCAACACCTAGACTTTAGATTCCAGGGATTTGGTAGCGGAATGTGGTCGTAGTGCGTGGGTTGTTGGGTCCGAGGATACATTTGAGTTATGAAGAAGCCTGTTTCTTAGCCTTGTTAACTGTTTAAAAATAATAATCGACACATTGTTAGAGTAGATTAGGCAAGAGCCTTAAAAAATAGCATATTAGTTATATATAGTATGTGGCACCCCGTAAAATCCAGGTCAGCGTCTTATTTTATTAAATGTTTATTTAATTGATACTTGTACACGTGGCACTAGAATTAGTCTAATTTAGTGTGACACGTGGCATTACTGTATGAACACTGACACAATACGATAATTCGATGAATTATCGCAACACGCACACACGTGTTTAAGAAAACACGAACTTTGGTGAAAGTTTAGCACATCGTGTAACAAAACACTAGAAACCTCACGAAACGCTCAAAAATTGAACTTAGAAGTTCAAACGAAGTCGAACGATAGTCCGTAAGCGTGAAAACAGCGAAGATCGGATCAAACCATTGAAAGTGGGCGTGTTGGGCTCCTTGTTGGCTCGTCGCGGTAAGCGACGGACCTCAGGGAAGCCCATGGCGGTACGCGATGGATGGGCGGGGAGTTTGAATTCCCGAATTCCATAGCGGTACGCCGAGAATCTTTTTGGCCTTTTCGACGGTACGTGACGAGGCTGACACGCAAAAATCTTATAAAACCAAGATGTAATCATTTCTAGCCACCCTACTTCCCTTATCTCGAGTCCAGACCACTCATAATCGTCTTCTTCACCTGCAAATCACCATTAGAGCTTGGGGAAGCCACTGACACACCTTGGAAAGCTTAGGAGTGAAGATTGAAGCTTTGGAACAAGAGAAGAACACACCAAGATCACCACCCTCTCTTTCTTTCTGTCGAAACCAGCAAATCAGAAGATTAAGGGGCTGCTCAAACACCATCTCTGCCATCTAGACCCTCTTGAGGTAGTTTCTATGGCTAAAACACACTTTTCACATCATTACACACACATGCAAGGTCTAAAACCCACATGCATGCACTACACCATCACATGCACGAATTTTGTGATGTTTGAATATGGGTTTAATGTTATTTCAACTGTTATTGATGATCTAATACGATTTGATGATGTTTCATGATGATCTATGATGATGTGCGTTGTTATAATGCATGATTTGTACATAAAGTGATGAAATCTTTACATGCATGTATGATCTAAAGTGTTTTAGATGGATTTGACTATATAGAAATGATTCTTGATAATGTTTGAGTACATTTGTAAGATTAAAACATGATTTTTATGGTCAATAAGGGCTATTTGAGATTCTTTCTAAATATAGTAACTTTTTATTTACAAAATGGTGATATGGATGAGATTGTGAACATGCATGTGTATAGATTGGCCATTTGGGTGATAATATGATGTTAGAATGCTAAATGATTTGATTTGAAATTGATTTGTGGTCATTTTAGACCAAGTTACTATTTTTAGTAACTTTGGTGACCCGACTTTTGCTATATGATGATTTTGACCTAATGAGAGTATCTAGATGATGATTCACGATGATATGATGTTATTTGATATAAAAATGGATTTGGAAAGCTTAGAATAGTCATGTGAATGATATTGGTTATAGTTACTATCTTTAGTAACTTTATTTTGGGAAATATCGATCTAAGAATGCTAGATATGTTTTGAACATGCTAAATGGCTTAATATGATTTAATATGATTATCGCATGCTAAGTTAGATGGTTTCCGATGATACTTGTGCTATGTTTAGAAGCTTTCCTTTTAAGAAGCTTTAATGTGCGAAAATGACTTGTGTTTATTTGATCATTTGTGATAACGTGCTATGTGTTAACATGATCACGTAGGGCTAACGAGCATGCTAGAACTTTAAAAATGATACGTGTCACACCCCGAGCCCGCGGGCTGGATCGACTTTCCCGTCGGGCGGAAGGTTATCGGGGAGCGATATCGTGTGATAATCGAAATGATCAGATTGTTTACATGGCACATGATATAAAATGAGAAATGCTAAATGACATAGATATCGAATTACAAAGTTAAATTACATTGTCATGTTCGTAATTTAACTAAGTAATCTACCAAAGTGAATCATAAAGTAGTTATCTTGTCTCTGTCCAAGATTTTCAAAAGATGATTAAAAGTTTTGTCATTCCATAAAAAAAATGCAAGACACAAAATGAAGCTAGGTCTTCTAAAAGTCCACTAGCTTAAGTCCTGATGCTTGATGACTAAACATGTTCATCACCTGAGAAAACATGCATTTAAAACAAAGAGTCAACACTAGGTTGGTGAGTTCATAAGTTTAGTAATTGAAAACCATTGATTTGTTAACATTCACAATCACAAAGTCATACAAAAGTCTTGTTAATATTTGATTCATCCATCTCACGCAATGGCCTCTCCATAGTTATAGTTACAAATAAGATTTCATCCCATCAAGCATGCTTATATATAGGGCATACAAAAGGGTCGAGCCTACAACCCGCCCAGACGCCATCCCGCCCCATGCTCAACAGAATTGACACCACTTGTAATACAACTATGGATACCCATTTCTTTCTCACATGTGTTCAACCCATTTGATATTCTACCCATAAGTATTCATGTCTCATTCGTTTCACCCAATGTCCTCTCCATAGTTATACTTACAAATAGTTTTTACTTGATCAAGCATGCTTATATATAGGGCATACGAAAGGGTCGAGCCTACAACTCGCCCAGACTCCATCCCACCACATGCTTAACAGAATTCAACACCACTTGTAATACAACTATGGATACCCATTTTTATCTCTCATGTGTTCATCACGCGTAGTATTATTCACAATCAGAGTTTCCCATATGATAACCCATTACATTACCATGATATCAACCTGGCATAATAGGTATCTAAATAGTACAATTCTCCACAGTTATAAATGGTGGATAACCACAGTTATGAATGTTGGCATGTACTTTTACATTGTAGAGAGTAATAATATCCACATTTATGAATGGTGGTATTACTTCTATGTTGGGAAGAGTAATAATATCCACAGTTATGAATGGTGGATTAACACAGTTATGAATGGTGGTATACTCTTTGACTTACTATTTCTCACATCTGATTAGGAAGTGCGAGTAAGTCCGACACGTAGTCATAACCCAATAGGTGATCAGAATTGAATTGACCACATTGCAGCCACCACAAAGGCAAACCACAATGTACTCAATTAAATCCGGATTCATTAGTTTTCCGAGACCTCACAACTATCTGCCACCAGCCTGTGACTCGAGAGAGGTCAGTCTCTCAGTCTACCGATCTACAGAATAGAAGTGGTGCAATAATTAGCAGACACTATCTACTCTTATCACCCGTGTCAGAAATGATAGAGTTGGAATAGGCTGGTTAAAACTCGAAATATTTCTTGTATTCCTCATCCCATAGTCATCATCTCTGTGTCATTTGTTCTCAATGTTTTGTGTTCTCTTAGTCTTTAACTATGTGTTATAAGAACTTGTCTTATTATACGATGTTTGTAAATGTGTGAAAAATGTTATTATCGTGAAGTTATGTTATCATGATTATCATTCTTATTATCACTTGTAATTGTCTCAGTGTTATCTCAGTGACATCTCATTGTTAATAACAAAGTGTTTTAAGATTACCTCTTAATACACTTATGTTATTTCAGTGATTGGATGATATCAGGAAATTATGTTATCGTGACATCATCCTTGATATGTTGTACTGGTATAATCAAAATAAAATGAACTCAATGCTATGATCTCTAGTCTTTAACATTGTTGGATAACATCTCATCTTATCATACAATGTTAGCATATGTGAGGGATGACATCTTGAAACAATGTTATCAAGATGACAACCTTGATATCCCAAGTGATTGTCTCCATGTTGTCTCAAAGTTATGTATTCTCAATGATTTTTAACAGGGTGAAATAAGAGCTCGTCTTATTACTTAGTGTTAATAATGTGATGAATGATATTATCATCATGAAATTATGTTATCATGATTATCATTCTTGTTGTCTCAATGTTATAAGCTCGTTGTTATGAGATCTAGTCTTGATGCATTGTGTCATTTATTTTTATGGGATAGCATCATGATGTTATTCCTGTTATGTTTTACATGTTATTTCACACACAAGCACACGTAATGACATGATCAGGTAATAATATGATAATTAAGATAAAAGTTAATATTATCTATATCACATGATGATTGAAATAAAATTCTAAAGCTTTTGAATCAATATAAGAGTTAGCATGTTTCTCAGCCCCGAAGTTGAAATCAAAAGATTAGAAAAGGGCATATGAACTCACCTTGTGTTGTAGTGGTTGACTAAGACCCAAAGAATGCACGCACTCACTGTTGTTGCAATGATGTTGGATTCAACCTGTGTTTGATTTGTTTGTGTTCACATTACTAGCATTAGTATGCGTTTAAGAGCTATGATGAGAATTGTGCGTATCGACTAAGTGTCACAAAGACCACTCTAGCGAGTTACTAGGTTTGTAACTAATTAGTTTTATGACATTATCTCTAATAAACCATAACCCAACATAAATGAAGGCTAACTTAGAAGCTCAAATATGGGTTTAAGGAAGTTCCCCCTAATAGGTATTGTACAAGAAACAAAAGAGAGAACTCGTGAATTAACCTTTGGATACCCCATATGGTGTTGTACAGGAACCAAAAAGGGAAACCTGTTGTTTGGGATTAGGATCCCCCATAAGGTGTTGTACAGGAACCTAAAAGGGAAACCTGTTGTCTGGGATTAGGATCCCCATAAGGTGTTGTACAGGAACCTAAAAGGGAAACCTGTTGTCTGGGATTAGGATCCCCCATAAGGTGTTGTACATGAACCAAAAAGGGGATACATGAATTAACCTGAGGATCCCCTGTTAGGTCTTCCTAGAAGAACCAAAAGCGGGAACCTGTTGAACTATTCTGAGGATCCCCCATTAGGTCTTCAAACAAGAACCAAAAGTGGGAACCTGTTGAACTAAACTGAGGATCCCCCGTCAGGTCTTCAAAGAAGAACCAAAAAGTGGAAACCTGTCGAACTAAGCTGAGGATCCCCCATTAGGTCTTCAAAGAAAACCAGAAGTGGGAACCTGTTACTTATCCTTCGAATCCCCCTTAAGGTTATTAAGGAGAACTTGTGACACCCCGCAAATTCCAGGTCAGCATTTACTTTATTTTAATAATAATGTGTATTATTATTTCATACGTGGCACTAGAATGATTGATATTTAGTGTGACACGTGGGACAACAGTACAAACACACAGATAGTTCAAGGAATTATCGTAAAACGAACGCACGTGTCTGGAGTAACGAACGTTGGTGAACTACACAAACCACAATCCACTTACACTGCACTTAGGTTCTAGGGAACCTAAAATGGGTGAAACGATGTCTACGAGTCTCGAAACAATGTCTGAAATCAAGAAATACGCGAAAAATGGGCCAAAACATGAAAATGGGCCAAATTGGGCATGACCGAGGGTCCAGGTGGTACGCATGACCCAACTACTCGAACTAGGCGGTACGCGCGAGGTAAGGGAATGCCTAGGATGCCGCCTCTCCCGCGCGGTATGCCTGGCTTTGATGCCTCCCGTCAGGCGGTACGCCTGGCAGACAGAAATCGTGAAAATCTTCTTGGTTGCCACAAAAATCATTTCTAGCCTAGTGTAATCATTCTAGTCGAGTTCAGACACCACCTAGCCATTTTAAACCCCCAAAGCCACCTGCTACAGCCTCTTTCTTCATACTGGAAGCCATTTTTGGGAATTCTTGAGAGCTTGAAGGTCCATAAGAGCTTGAGGAAGAAGGTTTGAGCTTGTAAACATCTCTTCCACATTTACAAGCATCAAGGAGCCATTCCCAGGAGGTCATAAAGCTGCTAAGGTGCTGACTCAGTTGAATCTCGGCTTCCACAAGGCATTTGAAGGTAGATCTATGATCCATGTAGCCTAAAAACACCTATACACACACATGCAAGCCTCTAAGGCCACATGCACACATCAAACCCACACATGCACGAATTTTTGATGTTAGAAAGCTGTGATTTATGATTCTTGCTACTGATTGATGATATTGGTGCAATCCATGATGATCTTACTATGATTTGATAGTCATTTTAGTCAAAATGATGAAAATGGTAACTTTTGCTTACACGCATGCATGATCTAACGTATTTTAGGATGATTTGAATGATAATGAATGATTATTTATGATATTGGGAATGATCTACAAGATCCATGATGATGATCTTTGTCAAAAAGCATGTATGTATGAATATTTCTATTTTTAGAAACTTTCTTGCTACAAGATGTGAATAAATGATGAAATGGCAACATGCATGTGTTTAGATCTACGATTTATGTATAAGATGATGTTTAGAAACTATTATGATGATTATTGAGGTATTTGGTTTGTTAGAATTGTCAAGAGTTATGATTTACGCGTTTGTTTCTATAAATAGTAAGTTTTTGTTATAAATTTGCTAATGAATGATGAACTTGATAATGTTGTATGTTTAACATGATTATATGGACTTCAAATGATGATATTAGACCTATTGATTTCATTGGCATGATTAAAATTGTCAACTTGTCATAAATTACTAAAAATAGTAACTTTATTTTACAAAATCAGTAAATGGCAATGTGTAAGTGGTAACAAGTATGATCAAACGACTATTTGAAACTAGGATATTGATATTATGATGAGATTAGTTGTTAAACTTAGTGAAATATGCTTGTTTTTGCGTCTTACTAAAAATAGTAACTTTTAATCGCGAAACGTGCCTAATCGTCTAAGTGTGACTATGTGCTATGTGATAACATGCTCATTTAGGTTAACTATGCATAATAGAATAATCAGAAAGTGATTTCTCGCATGACTTGCTTAAATTGGGAACTTTCCTAAAATAGGAACTTACTATAAATAGTAAGTTACCTTACGGGTGCGACTTTGGTATCCGCACACTTCACACGACACTACATCGCACGTCACACGATCACTTGAACCAAAACCGTCACCAACGGGTCGTTAGGTCAAACACGGTCAACTCGACCCACATAACAACTTGAAGTTGTTAAACACGAACACGATCCTGTGAGACCCACAAGTATGGTAACACAAGCTTATAATACCTATGTGATATAGGTAACTGCTAGCCGGTGAGCTACACTGTTCTTGTACGAACACTCTGCTAAACTCAGGTGAGTTTACAGCCCCACTTTTACTCTTTAACTATTTTACTAAACTTTTGGGGTGAGAATACTATGCAACTGTTTTAGATATATGACTGGTATGTTGTAAAACCATTTTCGAGTGTAACTATTATCGCATTAAGCCCTCACGTATGCTTACCGTTAGTTCTATGACAAATGAGTCGTTATTACGTAGTACTACTGGGTTTGACTAGCCCCACTCGGCACCAATGTTGACTGGAGGTCATAACAAGTGTAATATCAATGTTGATTACCGGGTTTAGCGATGACCCGGGGAGGCAAATGGAAACAGTCGAGTTTCGGTAAGATGAACTGACACACTCACGGATCGTAGATCCAACAACTAAATTTAACATACCCAGTATATGTCTGTCTACTGATTTACTGTCTGTCTAAACCTGTGAACTCAACAACTTTATAGTTGACACTTTTCGCATGTATTCTCATGTAACTAACGGATTTCAAGCTAGGATGCGCACGAGGATGCACTAAGGAGTCTGACTTGCATATAGACTATAATCCTAGGCTTGTTTTGTTCGATTTTTAAAACAATTATCATTTGTACTGTTTGATACAATTTAACTATTCCGCTGCAACTTACTTTTAGTTATGCTATTGTAAACATTTTCCGCTGCGTATTATTAAAAATTATGTTATCTTACAAAACTGTATGTTTGTGTAACTCATATAGAGTCGTTCTATATGACCATGAGCTGTGATCCTGGCCACGTCACACCCGCGCGGTCTGACTCTGCACGTGGGAATTTGGGGGTGTGACAGACTGGTATCAGAGCCTTGGTTATAGAGAACTAGGTTTGCATATAGTAAACTTAGACTATAGCCACTGCTCTACGCTAGACACCACACTAGAATTAGCATAATAATATTATCTGTTATCATATGATGTTACTTATTTGACTAGAACGCAGGAATGGACAACAACAAGGACCAGAACGGGAAGGACGCAAGGAAACGCTCGTACGAGTACGAGCTTACCGAGGAGGAAAAACAGAGGATTAGGGACATAGTGGAGCTGGTGCACACACAGGAGCCCAAGAGGCTTCGACCCTCGAGCAGCACGAGACCGTGGGACTGGTACCCTACTACCCTTGCTACCTGGGTGAGGGAAGAGAGAGCTCCCTGATTGCCTTTATTAGGCGATGCATCTAGCGGGCCACCACTACCACCTATAGGCATGTAACACCCCGACCGATGGCGGAAATGTCGGGATGTGTAGATTGTTCATAAGCTCGTGGGCATCTAATTTAAATCATCACATATCAATTAATCAACCAAATTAATTACACAAAAATCATGTTCATCATGAATTAGTTACATCAAAATACACAAAAGATTTAACTAACTAACTAAATTCTAATCTTCAGAATTTTAGTTATCATAGCTAAGTCCAAGATCCTACATGATGATGTCCAAAAGAATGTAGAGCTATCCTGCCCTACCTACTTCTCCTCGTTCCCTGAAACATGTAAAAATCAAGTGTCAACTACGAAGTAGTTGGTGAGTAATTATAAGTTTTTATATTTAAAAATGTTTTACAAAATGATTATAAAAGTTTATAGTTTTCTGAGATAATCCATGTGAGCACTTGTGAGATAATCCAACACAACATCCCAAACACATAATCCAAACTCATAAACGAAACACATAATCACATATAGCAATAACTCATAGATAATCAATCACATGTTCAATCAACCAATCTCAATCATCAATATTTTCATTAATATAAGTGACAATACATGGAATCAATGCGATTAACCGAAGTCAAAAACAATTACTCATGGAGTGGTGGCAAACCACGTGACAGTACATGCAATCATTGCGGATGACCGAAGTCAACAGCAAGAACTCATGGAGCTGTGATAATCCAAGTGACAATACATGTAATCGTTGTGGATGACCAAAGTCAACAACAACAATTCATGGAGTTGTGATAATCCGTGATAATCCATAAACAATGAAAATCCCATAATATGAATATCATAATGATAAACCAGGTGTCACCCATGTGTTATCAAAATAATATGTTTAAACTGGTATACATGTTCCACCTCCGAGTTTTAAAACAAAATTGTTTAAAAGGGAGGTTATGAGAACTCACCCGAGTCCTTAGATTTAGTGTTCTTGTAGTATGCGCGCTCGCGTCTGTAACTCTAAACAACTCAACAATCTGTAATTTGCATACGTTTCATATTCATAAGTATTTCTGTTTCATTTAATTCGAATATCCATAAGTGTTTGCTTTTAAATGATCAGTTGTTTCGTAACTTAGTTTATTTATTCTAAGCTAAACTGCATCACTCCACATTTTCTATCATTGGTCATCATTAATAAATAATTTATACTTGCTATTTGAAATCATTTAGTGGTGATAAACAATTTGCGAGATCTTAAGTATGCCTCCCATAGGTATGTATATTTAAGGGCAACCACCTAATCATACCCCCGTTTATTTATACATGCATCATTAATTTAAATGAACCACCATGTTCCTAGTCAATCAAAAGTTAAATTTTAACTTAGAACAAACTATATTCGGATTACTCATTTAATATATTTTAATGTATACAATCTTATAATTTACTGCTCAGGTTTCATTAGGGTACCGTAAACCAAGATCCGGTGTACGCATAATTCTCTTGACAGCAATGAGATGGGAGACTCTTGGTTTAGACTGATAACGTGCACACAAGCATGTGGCAAACATGATATCTGGCCGAGAAGCAGTGAGATACATAAGAGATCCAATCATTCCTCGGTACATAGTGGCATCAATTAACTCCCCCTTTTCATCTGGTGTAATCCCGTGATTGACAGCGAGTGGGGTACCAGCAGGCTTTGCATCAGACATACTGAACCGGCTCAGAATGTCACCAACGTATTTGGTTTGATGAATGAAAATCCCTGCCTCAGACTGATCCACCTGTAGTCCTAAGAAAAATTTCATCTCTCCCATTGAGCCCATCTCAAACTTCTCTTTCATAACCTTCTCAAAATCTTTGCACAGACTATCATTTGTAGAACCGAATATGATGTCATCCACATAAACTTGCACCAAGAGTAGATCACCATCTTTTTCTCGAATGAACAATGTACAGTCAATGACACCTCTTCTGAACCCGTTGTTCAGAAGGTGAGTAGATAGTGTCTCATACCATGCTCGCGGAGCTTGATACAATCCATATAAGGCCTTGTCTAGCTTGTAGACTTGGTCTCGATGTAATGGATCCTCAAACCCGGGAGGTTGACTGACATAGACCGTCTCACTAATCACAACGTGAAGGAATGCACTCTTGACATCCATTTGATAAACTTTAAACTTCTTAAAGGATGCATATGCCAAGAAAATACGAATTGCTTCAAGTTGAGCGACCGGTGCAAACACTTCATTGTAGTCCAAGCCTTCTATCTGTCTGAATCCCTGAACAACCAGACGTGCCTTGTTTCGAACAATGATGCCATGATCATCTTTCTTGCAACGAAGAACCCACCTAGTGCAAATGACTTTTGTACCTTTCGGTCTGTCAACAAGTTGCCAGACACCTAACTTTTTAAATTGCAGCAGTTCTTCTTGCATGGCATCAACCCATGATTCTTCCTTTAAAGCCTCTGTGACAGTTCGTGGTTCCACCTGAGAGATAAAACAGGAATGAGCACAAAAGCTTACATCTGCAAAATCAAGAATGTCAGCAAGTCCCCCTGAAGAAAGCTGATTTCTGGTTTTTACTCCATCTAATGGACTCCCAATTATGTTTTCTTGAGGATGAATACGATAGATTCTTCCAACTGGATGGGGAGGAACCTCAACCTGTGGATCTAGATTGTTCAAATTCAAATCCTCAAGATCTGGTACAAGATCATCAACATTTTGGCCTGGGGCATCTGGTGGAGTAGAGTTATCATCAGTGTCTGAGCTGTCATCATTTGTCTGTACAATGGGAACTGAAGTGGATGAAGGTAGTACGGGTTCATTAGGTGCATTTTGTACATCTTATAACATTTGAACCGCAACATCTTCATCTGAATACATGGGAGGCATATTGAATGAATCAAAAAGATCTGAATAATCAAACATCCAGTTTGGCCCTTTTCCTGGTGGAGGCATAGAATATTTTTGCACATCAACATGGTACCACTCCTCAACATTCTGTGTTGATCTATTATAAACTCTTTTATTTGGAGTTCTATACCCAAGAAAATACCCTTCTTCTGCTTTTTCATTGAACTTGCCCTGCTCATGTTTCTTAAGTATATTGCATGGTGCACCAAAAGGTTCAAGATACTTAAGATTAGGCTTTCTATTATGAAGCAGTTCAAAGCAAGTTTTCCCATGCCTCTTCACTATCAAAACCCGATTCAAAGTGTAACAAGCATTTGCTACAGCCTCATTCCAGAATTGAACTGGAAGAGAAGAATCAGCAAGCATCGTCCTAGCAGCCTCAATCAAAGTCCTGTTTTTTCGCTCAACAACTCCATTCATTTGCGGAACATAAGGGGCACTGAATTGTTGAACAATTCCCTTTGAATTGCAGAAATTTTCCATGTTATGGTTCTTGAATTCTGTTCCGTTGTCTGTTCTGAGTATTCGAACCTTGAGCTTATAAAGAGATTCAAGTTTGGTAACCAATACTTGAACACAATCAAAAGTTTCAGATTTCTCCTTCAGAAAGAACACCCAAGAGTATCTGGAAAATTCATCAGTAATGACAAGACAGTATTGATCTCCAGCTATACTCTTATGGTTAAAAGGACCAAAAAGATCCATATGTAGAAGCTCAAGTGGAACAGTGATTGAGTGATACTTCTTTGGTTTGTGAGACTGCTTGACTTGCTTGCCCTTTTTGCAGGATACACAGACATCAGACAGCTTGAAATTCTTTAGAGTAACCCCCTCAACCAGATTGTTATGTACCAAATGATTCATCTTGAGAAGACTCAAATGACCCATCCTCTTATGCCAAAGTATTGAATCTTTTTCAGTTGCCTTTGTCATAAAACATGAAGCTGTGAAGGATGTTGTTGAAGCTGTGGCCATGTTGAGTACATACAAGTCTTGCTTTCTGGGAGCTGACAATAAGATCCAATCTTCAGGGATAACCACACCTTCTTTAAGAATGTAGCATTTGGAGTCATCAAAGAGAACCTTGTACTGTTTATCACAAATCTGTGATACAGATAGAAGATTATTCTCCAATTGCTTGACATATCTGACTTTGTCAAATGTAACTTGCCCATTCGATAAAATTCCCTCTCCCGTGATAAAACCACCTTTGTCACCCGCAAAAGCTACATATCCACCATGAACAGATTGAACATTTGTGAGCAGAGAGATATTTCCAGTCATATGCGTTGAAGCCCCACTATTGACAATCCAAGAGCTGTTTAGAGCAGCTGTTGGGGCATTCTGCACAAAAATAAGACAATTAGTTCAATTTGGGAACCCAAGCCTTTACATTCTTGGGTTGACCCAATGAGTCTCGGATCATAACATCGATCCATTTACCATCTGAAACAGCCTTGTCTGAAGTGGGTGGAACTGAAGTCTCAGACTTTACTTTACAGACTGCATTTTTACTGAAAGAATTTTTCAAATAAATCGATGATGATTTAACTTGATTAACATTTACCATCTTGAGAACATTCAAGTTCACCAGTTTCCCTTTACCCTTGTCCAAATATTTAACCTGGTTTGGTTGTTTGGGTTTTGCCTGAATTGACTTGGATTCAGATTTGACAGGTTTAACAAAAATCTGATTTTCTTTTCTGGGTGGTGCAACCTTTGGTCTGATCAACTGTGGGCAAGATCTAACAAAGTGCCCAGGTGCACCACACTCAAAGAAAACCAGTTCTCTTTTTTTATGAAAATGTTTTAATTCAGAAAAAGATTGCCTTTTTGGTTTGAAAACATTTGTTTTAGGCATGTTCTGATTAAAACCCAAACCCTTTTTCCCATTAGGAACAAGATTGTCAATCTTGTTAGATGCACAAGCTTCATTTTCTTTTGAAGCTTTCAGAAAACCTAAGGCTTGATAAATTTTTAAGGATGAGATTGGGTCGCCCTTTTTGATAACAGGGATTGGATTCTGAGCAATAACACAATCAGATGAATCATCAGATTCATCCTCAGAATTAGAAACCCAATCCTCTACAAGTCCATCCACCGAAGATTCCTTTGACAAAGAGGAACCTTCATCAGTAATCCTCCCAATCGGATCAATTAATAATGGAGTTATAACTTGAAAATCTTTATCATCTTTGTCATTTGGTGAATTGACAAAGCTGTTTAAGATTGGTGGAGAACATCTTTGATAACTCATAGTTCCCTTACCATTATGATCAGCTTCTTTGCTGATCATGTGCTCAATGATATAAGATGCACTCTCATAACTCTTGAGCTTTTGTCCTAGGGTCTCATAATCACACTCAACCATTTCGAACTTCTTCTTTACCTCATTAATGGTATTGAGATAAGAAGTTACAGCATCTTGTTTGTTAAGAACAGCAATCTCAGCCTCATGAAGTTGTCTATTTAAAAGTTCAATTTTAGCTTGAAAATATTTTTCATTAGATTTTAAAACTTTGTTAGCATCAGTACACTGGTTGAGATCACTGATCAAAGCAGCATTGTGATTTTGATAGGAAAGGACCTTGCTTTTAAGGTCAACACAATTAAAACAGATAGAACAAGAAGATGAACAATCATCAGATACCTGATCAGACTGAGAAGTTGCAGCAGGAGTAGCAGATGAGTTTACCATCAAGGCAAACTGAACAGGAGATTCTTCAATATCAGCATCATAATCAGTCAAGCTTTCAGACTCTGATCCAGATGTTTCTTCTATCTTGAGCTGTGCTCCTTCAGCAGTACTCTCTTCATGTAGATCATCTGTCTTCTGGATCTCAGCAACACATGCTTTATCTTGTCCCCCTTGTTCAGAATTGAATCTGAAATCCCAATTTTCACCTTCATCCTGCTGTACCATCAAAGCTTTGCCTGCATTTGAAGAACTAGTTTGAGCAAGAGAATCAATAGGGACAAGTCTTCTTTCTGTATTTGCTGCAGAAGACTTTTGATGATGAAAAGGATTCTTGTTTCCTGCTTTCTTTGGATGTTTGCATTGTCTAGCAAAGTTACCTTTTTCTCCACAATTGTAACATGTGACTGATGCCATGTCAAAACCAAACTTAGACTCCTTGTTCAAGTTGATGTCTTTATCAGTCCTTTTGACAAACTTCTTAGCTCTCCTCACAGCACTTGCCAAGGCCCACATAATATCAATCCTTTCCATATCATCTGGATCTATCTGAGAATAGTCATCATTTGTCAGATAAGGATTGCCAATCTGTCCTGCTACCAGTCCATCATAAGAACTAATCAAAGTAGATAAAAGACCCATATGCTCTTTAGCAATCTCAACAATAACTTTATCAAAATTCTCTGTCTTTAGACTTGTGACTGGTTGATGACGCTCTTTCAGAGAACTTGAAGAGGACGATGACTGACTGAAATGAATTTGATTGAAAGATGGAGCTTCAGTAGTCAGAGAAACAAATGCAGTCTTCAGTGGAGCATGAGAAGAGGCTTTCTCTACAGTAGGTGTAGAGTAGTACAATGAAGGATCCTGAACTTGAGCAACCCATTTAGCTTTCCACTTGTTCTCAATTTCCTGCTCCTTCAATTTATGGATAAAATCATTGATATCCATGTATGACATCATCTCATTATGCTTAAGTACCATAAAAAATGATTCCCATTTTGGAGGAAGAGCATCTGCTAAACACTGAATCTTCTCCTGAGTAGTAGTCTTGACTTCATGATTAAACAACTCACTCAAGAGATGGTAAAATCTAGCAATCAAATCATCCAATGATTCATTCCCCACATACATAAAGCTGTTGAATTCCTTCCTCAATGCCTTTGACTTGATGTTCTTCAAAGCATCATTGCCCTCATAACGCTGTTGCAAAGCATCCCACAGATATTTAGAAGATGTAAACTGT
Organism: Mikania micrantha; assembly: GCA_009363875.1. Taxonomy (NCBI): domain Eukaryota; kingdom Viridiplantae; phylum Streptophyta; class Magnoliopsida; order Asterales; family Asteraceae; genus Mikania; species Mikania micrantha. Next base: position 116,494,748 of record CM018691.1, on the reverse strand, counting down.
CTGAACTGATGGAAAATATCAGTAGCAATAGACTGAGATAAAATGGCATAAGCCTTATTCTCATAATCATAAAGCTTCCTTTGAGGCTCAGTCATCCGTGTGACTAGCATAGGAGTTCCATCTTCATTAAGAGGCCTCAGATATCCTCCTTCAATCATCATCCATAAATTGGTATCCACTCCATTGATGTGGATCTCAAACCGATACTTCCAGTGCGGATAATGATCTAAAGATAGTAACTTGGGAGCCTTGTTGGAGTTTCCCGTCTCAGTCTCAGTCAACAATAACGTCTGAATACGATGATTTTGATTAGCCATCAATGCTAAATCCTCCATTTAATCCGGAACAATAAGATTCAACACTTAGAAAAATTTAAAAACTGATGGTCGAATGAAACAGCTTAGGGCGAATGTCGGGGGCCGAATGAGACAGAACTGGCGAATGTAACACTGAGTATGACAACTGGGAGAATGAACTCTTTCGGCGAATGAATGGGTTGAATGAGCTTATTCGGCGAATGACAGACCAGAAAGAGCTATTCGCCGAATGACAGGTTCGAATGAGAGCTATTCGTCGAATGACTAGCCGAATGAACTCTTTCGGCGAATGACGACTAATTCGGGTGAACCTATTCGGCCGCCATTCTCATTCGGTAGATCTGAGGGTTTTTGCAACAAAAATTGCGATAACTTTTGATTTAGACCAGATCTAAGTACCAAATTTGGTACAGAACACCATTATATGATTATGAATCAATTGGGATTGAAGTTTGGACAAAAACACCACAAAAACTCACTAATCTTGAATGAAACAGTAACTTTAAGGAAAAGAAACTTAGGGTTTTGCAGGTTTCGAACAAACAAACTCAGATTTAATGATTTTGAATGGAAATCAAGCAGAATCAAGAGCCAAAGCTCTGATACCACTTTGTAGGACCTCTTAGGAGCTCGGAAACTATCCGGTTCCAAGGGAAATCTGCTTGACAGCCTCTGGAATAGTGCGGAATCCTATTCCAGGGTTTTCCAATCGAAATCAATAGCAACCGTGGTGAATCGAATGAGAAGAATCAACGTGCGAGTGAGAATCGATCACCATGAGTTGAGAATCGAAGTTGGATGGCAAGAATCGCTCAAAACTTCAAGGGTTTGACACTAGAGTGCACTGGGAAGAATGAGGACTCGGAAAAGTTAGGTTTGAAATGATTTGAACATGTATTTATAGACTGTGGTCATTCGGCCGAATGAGTGGCCGAAGCAACTCATTCGGCGAATGACTATGTCGAATAGACAACTCAGTCGAATGAGTCATTCGGCGAATGGCTCATTCGGCGAATGACTTCATTCGTTAGAGTCATTCGCCCGAATGAGTAATACTCATACTCAAATATTAGTTAATCAATTCAAACAATCATATAATCAATATTAAACATTAAGAACAATATATAAAGACAACTTCCATTAATATTACTTTAATCTTTACATGATGATTAGTACAGAATTGAACTAGGGACATTAAGTGCATCAACAAAATGTTATCCTTACCGTTTGCGGTTCGTGGGAGTTTAGTAATGAAATCCATAGAGATATTCTCCCACTTCCACATAGGTATTTCTGGTTGTATTAACAGTCCCGAAGGTCGCTGGTGTTCTGCCTTGAATTTAGCACAGTTAAGGTACTTGGACACATACCCAACAATATCCTTCTTCATTCCAGGCCACCAGTACAAGGATCTAAGGTCTTGGTACATCTTATATGCACTCGGATGGATTGAGTAACGGGACTTGTGAGCTTCATCCATAATCACCATCCTAAGATCACCCCGGTTCGGTATCCACAACCGATTCAAGTAATACATCAAACCATCATCCTTAGTCTCCAATAATATCTCAGCCCCGCAAGACATCTCAGTTTTCAAGGTATCTTGAGTCAATGAATGTTGTTGGGCTGCGAGAACATCATTATGGAGATTAGTGTGCACTCGGACACTATGGATCTGAACTTGACTCTTGAGACTAAGCGCATCTGCTACTACATTCGCTTTACCAGGATGGTAGCGAATTTCACAGTCATAATCGTTCAATAGTTCAACCCATCTCCGTTGTCTCATATTAAGCTCTTTCTGATTGAGAATGTGCTGCAAACTTTTATGATCACTAAAGATTACACACTTCGTGCCATAAAGATAATGTCTCCATATCTTCAAAGCAAACACGACTGCACCAAGTTCCAAGTCGTGTGTGGTGTAGTTCTTTTCGTGAATTTTCAGCTGTCTTTATGCATAGGCCACAACCTTTCCCCGCTTCATGAGAACACAACCGAGACCTAGGTTGGATGCATCACAGTAAACCACAAAATCATCATTTCCATCAGGCAGTGTCAAGACAGGAGCATCACAAAGTTTCTGCTTCAAAGTCTGGAATGCCTCTTCTTGCTTTGGTCCCCACTCATAAGGTTTATTCTTCTGAGTCAAAGAAGTGAGAGGGACAGCAATCCTGGAGAAGTTCGAAATAAACCGCCGATAGTAACCGGCAAGTCCAAGAAACGACCGAATCTCCGTTGGTGTTGTCGGTGTACTCCAGCTCTTCACCGCATCAATCTTTGCAGGATCCATGTGAACACCCTTTTCATTGTCTATATGTCCCAAGAATTGAACTTCTTTAAGCCAAAATTCACATTTAGAGAATTTGGCATACAGTCGCTCCTCTCTTAGGATCTCCAAAACCAACTTAAGGTGTTGCTCGTGTTCTTCTTTGCTCTTTGAGTATATCAGAATATCATCAATGAATACAATCACAAACTTATCCAAGTATGGCCTGCAAACACGGTTCATGAGGTCCATGAAAACCGCCGGTGCATTGGTAAGGCCGAAGGGCATTACCAAAAATTCGTAATGGCCATATCTTGTTCTGAAAGCCGTCTTGGGAATATCAACATCATGTACACGAAGCTGATGATACCCAGACCTAAGATCGATCTTCGAAAACATGCCGAGCCTTGAAGTTGATCGAAAAGATCATCGATGCGCGGCAAAGGATATCGATTCATAATGGTCAGCTTATTCAACTCGCGGTAGTCGATGCACATTCAGAATGACCCGTCCTTCTTCTTGACAAACAGAACCGGTGCACCCTATGGTGAATGGCTCGGGCGAATGAATCCTTTATCGGTTAGTTCTTGTAGTTGACTCGCCAATTCTTGTAACTTCGAAGGCGCAAGTCTGTAATGAGCTTTGGCGACTGGGTTCGCACCCGGTACTAAGTCAATTCGAAATTCTACTTGACATTCTGGTGGAAGACCCGGTAAGTCGTCTGGAAATACCTCTCGAAAATCTCTTATCACAGGAACGTCTTCAATTCTCTTTCCTTTTTCCTTTTTCTCCACAATGTGTGCTAAAAATGCTATACACTTCTTCCTAAGATACTTGTGTGCTTTACTGCATGACATCAGCTTAAGACCTTTACTAGAAGTTTTCCCATAAACTCTTAAAGTTTTACCCGAAGGTAAGGGAATACGAATGTATTTCTCATGGCAAATGATTTCCGCTTAGTGGGTGGCTAACCAATCCATGCCTATGATAACATCAAAGCTACCAAGGTGCATAGGTATAAGATCAATTGGGAAAACATGATCACTTAAGTTCACAGTACATCCAATAATAACAGTGTCAATATCAATAGTGTTTCCGTCAGCCACCTCAACGTTAAACGGTTTATCTAAATATGTACGTGTCCTACCAAGCATGCATTCAAAATCATATCAAACAAAACTCCTATCAGCACCAGAATCAAATAAGATAGATGCATAAGAGTTGTTGATCAGAAATGTACCATTGACCACAACCTGGTTGGCTTGAGCAGCTGGAGCATTCAGTTGAAATGCCATGCCTCTTGCCACCCTTTGATTGTTTCCTGTCACCTTTGGGCATTGATTTCTGAAATGACCCACTTCACCACACTCGTAACAGGCTCTCGCATGTGCAGGAGTACCTGGCGAACGGGTAGATCTTGAATTGGTGGTACGTGTGGAGCAGGCAGTGCAAGCGGTGCATGTTGCATCCTTGGTGCTTGCGGTGCACCCCGACATACGTTTGCAAAATGACCATACTTGCCGCATTTGTTGTAGACGTGACATGGGAAGTTAGGTGCGTGATGATACCTACAGATGTTACATTGAGGAGTGACCCCAACATAATTTCTGGCAGTGGTGTTGTTTGATGATTGCTGAGTAGACTTAGCAGCAGGAGTAGTGACCATGAAGTTCCTGGTCTTTCTCTTCTTGTTGCTGCTTTTTGAAGAGATGCCTTGTTCAGTCTTGACTTCAGTTGAAGTCTCCTTGGCAGATGATTTGGTGTCAATCTTCTTTGTTCCCTTTCTCATGAGTGTTCCATCCTTTACATGATTGTCAGTTAGCGTTGCAGATAAACGGATCGCAGCCTCAAGTGTTTTGGGGTTGCTTCCGTAGACAGTTTCTTGGATCTGCATAGGCAGCCCGCCTATGTACTTCTCAATTGCTCTCTCCAGCGAAGTCACTAGATGAGGTACCAGCAGACTATACTCGTGGAAGCGAGTATTGTAGATCACATTCTCTCCGCTGTCTTGCTTCAGTTCCCAGAACTCAGTTTCAAGCTTCCTCATCTCACTACGAGGACAGAATTCAGTGGTCATCAGGTTCTTGACCTCTGTCCATGTCAGTGCTAGGGCAGCATCAACTCCCCTAGTTCGCTTCTCACCATTCCACCAAGTCAGTGCTCTCTTTTGGAAAACATTGGTGGCATAGCGCACCTTCAGATTTTCGGGGCAGTCACTGTTAATGAAGGTGTTCTCCATTCTCTCAAACCACTGCAGCAGACCAGTGGCTGTCTCAGAACCCGTAAACTTCAGTGGATTACAGGAGTTGAAGTGTTTGAATGTGCAAGCTGGTGGGTTTGCACCACCTCTGTTCTGATTGAGAGTTTGATTGGCTTGAGTCAGTTGATTCACCAATCTAGTAATGAGGTTTGCTAACTCTTGCATCCCGGAGTTGGCATTACCGTTAGCATCTTCAGAGTTCGTATCATCTCCGTTGTGACGGCGTGGCGGCATGTTTTTGAGGATATTAGAAACATGTTACTACCATTTACAACGTAAGTCATACAAACTATGGTCAAATGAGTTCACTTCGACATTTAGGATTACATATAGGAACTATATTTTTCTCCTATCTGTCATTAAACTCATAACAAATTACAAATTCCCTAATATTATGCTAAAGTATCCTAGTTGGTCATATCTAATATTAACTAACTAATCCTAAGTTTCAAACATTTTCCCATCCTATACTAACACTGACAACCTCCCGATGCAGTGCAACAAGCTTATATATAGGGCATACATAGATTTGACCGCAGTCGCCTCATACGCCGTCCCACCACCGTTGCATTGCATCACGATTATTCCCTTGTTAGAATTTAGGGTGTATCATGTATCTTCCCATTATCTCACTTCACAAACCTTATCCAAGGCAGGATAATTTTGAGTGAAGTGGTCTCTAGTTCCCTTGGACAATTAGGTTCGCTTAATGTCTAAGTTCACCTGACATGTAGGCTTGCCTATTTCTATGTTCACCTAATGTCTGAGTTCACCTGACATTAAAGTTTCCCCTAATGTCTAAGTTCACTAAAATTCATACTAAATCACAATGTCCATAATTATTAATAAGGGTTCATATCATCACTGAGTGCTTTTATTGTCACTAAGTGTTCATATCCTCCCTATAATTTTTTCTCATCAATTGTTCATACCATCACCATGTGCTAGTATCATCACTATGCGTTCATATGTTCACCAAGTGTCTATATCATCATCCAAGTCTTCGGTCTATCACTAAGTGTTCGTATCATTCGTTGATCCTATACACCCCACGTGTCCAATAGTGTGTTCATAAATGAGTTTATATGTGTTCATTAAATACGATCATCCAAAGTGTTAATCCAAACCAACATTCCATCAACATCAACCTTACAACACTTCCTAATAATATCCTAAGTTCCAGACACTGACAGACCCCCGATATACTACAAATGGTATATGTATAGGGAATATGCAAGGGTAGGTCGCAACCTCCCCAACACCGTCCCACCACCTTGGTAGTATACCACAGGTGTGTCCTTGTCTGGTGATCCTAGATCAAATAATTAATTCCTATAGCAAGTAAATTCATAAGCAGTTAATTTCCTAAGCAATTAATTGCCCAAATGGGTAGTTCCCTTATTCCTCAATACTGACATCCACCCAATGTACTGTAAATGGAATATGTATAGGGCATATGATAAGGGTAGGTCGCAACCGCCCAAACCACCGTCCCACCACCTTTACAATACATCACGAGTATGTCCTTATCAAGTCGTTAGGGCACAAGTAAGCAAATAAATCAACAAGTATCATATGCTGTTTGGATTTATAGCAGGAGTTCAGTTAACAAGTAATAAACACATAAGCATGAAATCCTGAATATACTAACTAGTGTATGAGATAATTCATACTAGGGTATCCTACGGTTATAGACTAGGTCAACCATTTCTAGTAACCTAATTCCCTATAACCCAGGCTCTGATACCAATCTGTAACACCCCGACCGATGGCGGAAACGTCGGGATGCCACGAGGGATGTGTAGATTGTTCATAAGCTCGTGGGCATCTAATTTAAAGTTTATAGTTTTCTGAGATAATCCACATGAGCACCTGCGAGATAATCCAACACAACATCCCAAACACATAATCCAAACTCATAAACGAAACACATAATCACATATAGCAATAACTCATAGATAATCAATCACATGTTCAATCAACCAATCTCAATCATCAATATTTTCAATTAATATAAGTGACAATACATGGAATCAATGCGATTAACCGAACTCATAGATAAGTCATGTGTCGTGTAGTTCTTCTCGTGTATCTTCAGCTGTCGGGAGGCATAAGCAATGACTTTGTCTCGTTGCATCAAAACACATCCGAGTCCCTAATGGGAAGCATCATAGTATACTACAAAGTCATCATTGCCTTCTGGGAGTGTTAAGATAGGAACATTGCACAATCTTTGTTTCAGTGTCTGGAATGCCTCTTCCTGTTTCTGAGTCCACACAAAAGGTTCACTCTTCTGTGCGAGTTTGGTGAGAGGCAAGGCTATCTTAGAGAAATTCAAGATGAATCTCCTGTAATAGCCCACCAATCCCAAGAATGATCTGATCTCGGTCGGTGTTGTGGGCACATTCCAGTTCTTGATTGCTTCAATCTTGGCAGGATCCACGTGAATACCATTACTGTTAATCACGTGACCCAAAAACTGAACTTCTCTTAACCAAAATTCACACTTTGAGAATTTGGCATAGAGTCTTTCCTCTTTCAGAAGTTCCAAGACTGTTTTGAGGTGTTGTTCGTGTTCTTTCTCGTTCTTTGAATAAATCAGTATATCATCAATAAAGACGATAATGAACCGATCTAAGTACGGCTTGCACACCCGATTCATCAAATCCATGAACACTGCCGATGCGTTCGTCAGTCCAAATGGCATCACCATGAACTCGTAGTGACCGTATTAGGTACGAAATGTCGTCTTTGGTATGTCCTCCTCTTGAATCCGGAGCTGATGATAACCTGATCTCATGTCTATCTATGAAAAATATTGTGCTCCCTGTAACTGATCAAACAAATCATCAATCCTCGGTAACAGGTATCGATTCTTGATGGTAAGTTTGTTGAGATCACTGTAATCAATACACATCCTGAAGGATCCATCCTTCTTCTTAATAAAGAGAACCGGAGCTCCCCACGGGGAAAAACTCGGTCGGATGAATCCTTTGTCGAGTAGCTCTTGTAACTGATTGGACAACTCCTGCATTTCTGATGGTGCCAGTCTGTAAGGAGACTTAGCTACGGGAGTCGCTCCCGGAATCAAATCGATTCGAAATTGTACCGATCTCTCGGGTGGCAGTCCCGGTAAGTCATCCGGAAATACGTCTGTGTAATCTTTCACAATTGGAACGTCTTGAATCTTGATTGCTTTCTTGTCTTTCTCTATCACGTGAGCTAGAAATGCAACGCACTGTTTTCGTAAGTACTTGCGAGCCTTCATACACGATATTATCTTGACACTGCGTTTCGCTTGGTCTCCACGAATCTCTAAAATCTCATTGTTCTCCACTGGAATGCGTAGTAGTTTATCGGAACAGATGAACTCAACTCGGTTAAGAGATAGCCAATCCATTCCGATGATAAAGTCGAAACTGCCCAGCTCCATCGGTATCAAGTCGATGGAAAATGTGTGATCGCCTAATGTTTGTGGGCAATTCCTAAGTATTGTGTCTACTGTGATCTGTTTGCCATCAGCTATCTCAATAGTGTAAGGGGGGGTCTAACAATTCCTCAACATAATTAAGATGGCATACAAAATCGGATGAGATAAAACTCTGATCCGCACCAGTGTCAAATAATATGTACGCATAGAAGTCAGATAAGAGGAATGTACCAGTGATCACGTTCGGGTCCTGTCGAGCAGCAGCTGCTCCATTCTGAAAGGCTCATCCTCGTGCTACTTGAACCCTTGGTTGATTCTTCTTGGGACATTCACGAGAAAAGTGCCCAGGCTCGCCACAGTTGTAGCAAGACCTGTGATCAGCAACAGCAGTAGTAGTAGCTGCGTTGTTGTTTCGGTTCGGAGCCCCCGTGTTCCTGCAACTGTTGGCCCAGTGACCAAACTTTCCACAGTTTGTGCATTGTCTGCACTGGGTGTTCGGTGCATGATGATACTGGCAAGTGTTGCACAAAGGTGCAGTGCCAGTGTAAGGCCTTTTGATATACAATGGTGGCGGTTGATTGATCATAGGGGCTTGAGTGGTTGCAGCAAAGTTCTTAACCACTTTCTATTTCTTAGCCGGCCTCTTATCTGGGTTCCTTGAAGTTCCAGCTTTGGCTGAGTCAGCCTCTTTCTTGAACGCCCCAGAGGCAACCATCACATCTGTCATTGTTGATGACAGGGTAACAGCCATTTCCAGGGTTGTTGGATGAGCAGCAAGAATAAAACCTTGCATACAAGCCTGTAATCCCCCGATATACCGCTCAATTTTCTTTTCCAGTGTTGGCACTATATCCGGTGCCAATGATGCTAGCTCATGAAATCTTGTGGTGTAGGCCAGATGCCCAGCACCAATCATAACAAGATTGAGTAACTCAGTCTCAACCTTCTTGATTTCATTCCTTGGGCAAAACTCTGCTCGCAGTATGGCCTTGAAATCGTCCCAAGGCATTGACAGAGCCTCATCCCTGCCTCTAGTATGAACTTGAGCGTTCCACCAAGTTAACGTTCATTTGTGGAATGAGCCAGCAGCATACTTCACCTTATACTGCTCAGGACAGTTGCTAATTTCCAAAGTTGTCTCCATCTTCTCGATCCATTGGATCAATCCGACGGCTCCTTCGCTGCCACTGAAACTCGGTGGCTTGCATCCAACAAAGTTCTTGTAGGAGTAGTCCTGCTGATGTCGGGTATTACCGCTGCCTTCACCAGATGAGTTGGCAACGTTACTGTTATTGCTGTTAATCCGGTTCATTATCTCGGGAATCACATCCCTCAATTGACTGGTCGGCAGAGTGGCGAGTGCTATGGTAGCAGGATCCAACTGATGTGCAGGCGGTGGCGGAGGAGGATTATGTGGTGGAGGAGGTAGATGTGGAGGAGAGTCAGGTGGTGTCGGTGTCGATGAGTGTGGAGCAGAATCTCGAGGTGGTGGTGGCAGTAAAGCTGGTTGTCTTCTTGGCGGCATTCTGATCATAACTGAAAGAAAATCGGTTAGTGCAGTGATCAGATGCAGAAGACACATGCAAATAGAATCCTATGTCATATGATCTCTACATGAGGGTCCCTAGGTTATAGTCTAGGCCAAACCGTTTAAGTAATATGGCCTATATTTCTCTATAACCATGGCTCTGATACCAATCTGTCACACCCCGAGCCGGCGCGAACGGATCGACTTTCCCGTCGGGCGGAAGGTTCCCGGGGTGTGATATCGTTGTGATAATCGAAGTGATCAGATAGTTTACATAGCACATGAGATATAAAATGAGAAATACTAAATGACATCAATACAGAATTACAAAGTTAAATTACATCAAAATGTTCATGATTTAACTAAGTAATTCTACCAAAAGAATCACTGTGACTTCTATCTTGTAACTGTACAAGATATACAAAATATGATTCAATGTTTTGTCATATCAAAAGTATGCAACACAAAAGTAGCTAGGCCTTCTAAAAGTCCACTAGCTAGGTCCCTGTAATCCTGGTGACTAAACATGTCCGTCACCTGAGAAAACATGCATATAAACAAAGTCAACACTAGGTTGGTGAGTTCATAAATATAGTAATTGAAAACCTTGATTTGTTCACATGCACAATCACAATGTATTTTCTGTTACTTGTATGTTGTTTGATTCACCCATTCACCCAATGGCTTCTCAATAGTTATATTCGCAAATAATATCTCATCCTAGTAGTTATGCTTATATATTGGGCATATGTAGGGGAACCAAGCCCCAGCCAACATCCCACCACATAACTACTAGAACTCCACATACTTGCAATACAAGTATCGATATCCATTTCCATTTCACCTGTTCATCTCGTTTGTTAATCACCTGTCAAATCATGTGTAGAATAATATAATAATTGGGATTTAGTTATCAAACCGAAGTATTGATAACCGTTTTATGTATTAAGGATATTAGATTAATTTAATCTGATCCTTGTATTATTCTATTACTTGTGGGGTTAACTGTTAATCACTTCTAAATATTAAGAGTGTTAGTTAACAAATTTTTATTTGTTCTCAACTTGTAGCGCATAGAGCCTAAAAGGAATCCATTGCAATCCTCACGTAATCATATTACAATGCATCCGATTTACCTCTACCACCTTCTGTATCCGTAGGCCTTAACGAAATCTATTACCAGTAGTGTGACATGAGAGAAGATCAATTTCTCAATCTACTAGTCAATAGGATCCCGCTGGATTAATTACAATTTCACTACAGATTAATATCACCATGTGTCGCTTTCCAGACCCTGACTTGAAGTCACCCTGTCATCGGTCATAGTTACCGGCCACTGAATCAATATGATCAACATACTAGCCTTACAAGCTAGATGTTTGTCAAACCTATGGTACCACTGAATCAATATGATCAACATACTAACCTTGTTGTTATAGTGGTTGACTTAGCTTAAACGAAGAAATGCACGCGCTCTTTGATTGTACTTGTTGGGGATTTCACGATCCTGTATTGATTTTACGTTGTATGTAATCTTATAAGTATCATTTGTATAGATTTGTGCAAGTGTATGTGTTAGCCCTTCAATCGGCTAACACATTGTGGGTCTCGGTTTTCATCGGCCCCATTCAAATGTTATGGACTTTAGTAACAACTAACTCCCTTTAAATTAAGGTTTTAATATTTCTTATAAGTTTTCATGTCCAACTTGTTTAGCACTTGTTACCTTGTGAAAGCTTGAACTTTAGGTATTTGTACACTTAGTTAACCATTAAGTAATCAACAATCCTTGTAACCCTTGTTGTTTCGAGTTTTGTAATATAATTTATACTCTCTCATCATCACCTTTGCAGTGAAAGAGTTTTGTATATATAATCCCATTCACGTTATTCATGTTCTTTGATCTAGTGTGTTAGGTTATATAATAAACCATGTGGGCCGAATGATAGGTGGGCCTTGGACCGGTTGTGTTGTATGGGCCAAGCTATTGGGCTCAATGTATTGTATAGATAATTCCTTAGTAATTGGGCCAAAATTTACATGGCCAAATTTTAAGGGTTTGCCTAAGATGGAACTCGCTCCCTGGAGGTTCGGTGGTCATAAACTCGGGGATGATGGCATCAGACAAAGGTTCGACCAACTTTGTATAAGGTTTGGCTGATGATTTCTCAACACAGGTTTGTTATTGGGATAGGTTCGATGTTAGTCAGATGGTTCGGCTAGTGTTTGGCTCCAATGGGTTCGTGAGGCTGAAGTTTGTTACATAGGTTCGGCAGTTGAGGGGTTCGTGGCTCCTTGGTTCGTTAGCAGGAAGGGTTCGGCTCATGGCACAAGTTTCGGTCTTGTCGCAGGGTTCGGCCATGGCGCCTGTGGGTTCGGCTTGCACGGTTCGCCGGAGGGTTCGGTGAAGGTTGGAGGGTTCGCATGGGGGTTCGTGAGCAACACCTGCACATGGTTTGCCACAACAGGTTCGGTGATGGTGATGACTAAACCAAGAAGGTTCGTTGAGCAAAGGTTCGGTAGATCGCAGGAGGGTTCGGCCGACTGTGATTCACGAACCCTATAACTCCTCACCATCATCGAGATTTAACCATCTGTGGCCTGTTTTCCCATGATGTCGGGGTGCGAGTTTTAGCTCCCAGACATGAAATGTGTGTGGTTTTGTAATGGTTTTACACAGTTGTCTTGTGTGGGTTGATCAACACCTAGAAAACCCTATTTTTTGTGACTTTCCATGACCATTACCTCGAGATTTTGTGAGTAACTCTTCAGATCTGTTGACTTCTTTGTAGAGGAGGTCGAGAGCTACGCGTGGACACCAAGAAGACACAATTTGGCCAAGAAACGAGCAAAATATGTGCGTTTGAAGCTTGGATGTGGTGATTTTCTTCTAGAGAGAGATATGGACGGGAATGGGTGTGTAGAGAGAGGGAAACAAGAGAAATGAGGTTTTAAGCCTCCTTTAGTGGTTATATACCCTCAGGGTATTCGGATTCGTTTCGGTTGCTCGGTTCGCGTTTTTGTCGCGTTTCCGGAACATAACGCGTATTTTACTTGTTTTAAATAAAAGACTTGTTATTTTAATTATTTTGATGAGTTTCAAAATTGTAAAAATATAAAATATTATATTTTCTTAAGTTATTTTCGTTCGTGTCATGTTTCGTTTCCGTTTCGTCAGAACGCGTCACCATCGCGCGTATTCTTTCGAATCGTCATCCGAACGAACACGACAATGGTTTTGCTTTCCGAATTTTGTTTTCTACTTTTCAGTCATTATTTCAGAACGTTAAACTCACAGATATGTTTGTGTGAATCGTCACCCACGCAAACACATTGTCAGTTCGCTATTCTGAAATAACACTGCAAATTGTGTTTGAATTGTGTTTCCTCACTAACGGACTCAACTAAACATCCTGTTATCACATTGTTTTCGCACTTATTTGTCGACCATCTGATTCCTGTCATCTATGGATATCAGATCGCAACCGACTTGTTCTTGTTATTAGCTTGAACACTGTTGTTTCTCTTGATTCGTTGTATTATCTGTACTTAGGTTTTCACCTAACTAATAACAACTATTGTTTATAATGAGTGTTGTACTTAAGGCATTTAATTTTCTACATAAATACGTACAACTGTTTCTTGTATTTTGAATTCTGTTAATACAAGTACTGTTCACAAACATGTATTTACACATAGTAACTATTGAAAGTACACATACCGTATTGACTTGTCGGACGATCTGGTACTAGATGTCACACATGTAATTGTTGTGGATGACCAAAGTCAACAACAACAATTAATGGAGTTGTGATAATCCATGATAATCCATAAACAATGAAAATCCCATAATATGAATATCATAATGATAAACCAGGTGTCACCCATGTTTTATCAAAATAATATGTTTAAACTGGTATACATGTTCCACCTCCGAGTTTTAAAACAAAATTGTTTAAAAGGGAGGTTATGAGAACTCACCTGAGTCCTTAGATTCAGTATTCTTGTAGTATGCGCACTCGCGTCTGTAACTCAAAACACCTCAACAATCTGTAATTTGCATACGTTTCATATTCATAAGTATTTGTGTTTCATTTAATTCGAATGTCCATAAGTGTTTACTTTTAAATGATCAGTTGTTTTGTTAACTTAGTTTATTTATTCTAAGCTAAACTGCATCACTCCACATTTTCTATCATTGGTCATCATTAATAAATAATTTAGACTTGCTATTTGAAATCATTTAGTGGTGATAAAAAATTTGTGAGATCTTAATTATGCCTCCCATAGGTATGTATATTTAAGGGCAACCACCTAATCATACCCCCGTTTATTTATACATGCATCATTAATTTAAATGAACCACCATGTTCCTAGTCAATCAAAAGTTAAATTTTAACTTAGAACAAACTATATTCGGATTACTCATTTAATATATTTTAATGTATACAATCTTATAATTTACTACTCAAGTTTCATAAAGGAAAAAGGTGGTAACTCAAATTACTCATGCATGCATAGGAAAACCTCATGTTATATTATTTATCACAATTTTTATATGCGTTAATGTAGTCTCCCTTTAGCTTGTTAAGAACTTAGATTCAACTACACCTAGTTAAACCTTTACTCAATAGGTTCGTTGGTCTAGTATTTGTAGTTCACAGGTTCGCTGGAAAACAAGGGAGGTTTGCCGGTTAATAGGTTTGGCCACTAGGGTTCGGCTGGTTTAGCCGAGGGCTATGGGTCGGCCAAAGCAAGGCATCCAAGTTCGTCTCTCCAAGGTTTACCCAGCAAGGGTTCGCCCCTTTTGGTTCGTGAGGTCCCCATGGTTCGGCTAACATGGGTTCGTTCAAGTTTTGCTCCACAGGGTTCGGCAATTGCAGAAAGGTTCGGTTGACTTAGGGAGGTTCGGCTGAAAAGATGGTTCGGCTACACCCAGGTGGTTCGCTGCCATGCCATAGGTTCACCCAGCTCACTCAAGGTTCATGAGACTAGGGTTCGGTGGGGTTAGGTTCATAGGCCACAGGTTCGTTCGATGACCAGGGTTTGGCTGGTGGGAAAGGGTTCGGCTGGCATGCTTCAGCTCATCCGCAACCTAGGTTTGTCCAAGGCGGCTTCCACCCGAAATCACCTGTTCACTCACCTTCCTCCTCAGCCATTACCTGTGGCAGGTTCGAACCAAACAATCCTACCCTTTTCGACTACCCATTTTAAGGTTTTTACAAGATCTTAGTGCGGTTATAACATTTGTAAGTTAAAATTCGTGATACACAACAAAACCGTGATTAATAATCTAGATTTACCTCGGAATGTCTACCAAACGTGATATTTCTTCGTATCTTCTCGTTCCTCTCCGTCACACGGTCGTCTGGACACCAAGATCTCTTGAATCGGTTGAGAAACGAGTGAGATATCCTGGAGAGAAGTTAGAGAGAGAGTAGGGTTACGGATTTCTTGTTTTAGAGAGAGAAAGTGTGTGTGTAAAGTGAAGAAGAAGAAGACTTCTTTTTCTTTAATAACCCGCGTAATCCCCGCGTGGTCAGCCTCATTTTTATCGTGATAAAGTTTCAATAATAATCTGTTTTACTCGTAAACGTGTTTTAAAATACAAAACATTTAAAATAAATATGTTTCATTCTTATAAAATGATTTCCTTTTAATGCAGTTGTTTCGTACATCACTCAGTTAAATTATTTATTTGAAAAATCAATTTGTTCGGTTTAGTTTTAAGTTGTGATTCCTAATAAATGTTATAATTTCCCATTTATTAATTTAATATCGTTAAATATTATTTTATTATTTAATCAAAACGCGTTACTCGCGTATTTATTTGTAAAGATTGTCACCTTTCCGAATCCAACGCTCGTATCGTATTTCAATTCAATTTACGATTTGTGGAATATCGTTTCAGAATTATAATACCTAATAATTATATTCGTGTGAATCGTCACTCACGCGAATACTTTATCAAGTTAATACTTCTGAAATAATATTCACGTTTAATTAATAGTCGTAACCTCACAATCGCGTACTAAATTTCAGTATCGTTCTCATTATCTTATTATATTCAACATTATTAATTCCCAATCCAAATCTCACTAAGCCAAATCACTGACACATCCGTGATAGACCGAAATATGCATATGTATAGGGCATATGCAGGGGTAGATCGCAACCTCCCCAACACCGTCCCACCGCTATTTCGATAAACCATGACCATGTGTCCTTGACTATGTTTAGCATCCCAAACACTAACAACTCCAAATTCCATTGTCATTACAACCACAATAATCAATAACATCTGAAATGTAACTGAAATAAACTCTCTGGTTCTTTTTAGTTATGTTTCAACTAAACTCCCCATGGTTTATGCATATAATAATATTTACTAAATATGTATACCAATTATCAATAATATTATCCAATAATTCATTATCATTAATAATTATCTTATCAGGTCGTAACAGTACAATCGTACATATGTACGGACAACCTGAATTACAGTGTTGTTACAAGGCATGCCCATGGAACGGGCATTCGCCGCGTTGATCTCGAGATACACCTGTGAGTCCCGACAGCTACATGTGCTGACTGATGAGTTTTGGGAGCTCCTAGAGCATAGCCAGCGTCTCCAGAGCCGAGTGGAACATTTAGAGGAGAGACTTGATCATATCGAGGGAGCACAGGATGGTTTAGTCGCCACGACCCAGGACGCGATTCGGCGACAGGAGGAGACCGCAGCTAAAGTCACGGATATCCGTGACAGGACTGGATTGCTCGAGGAGCAGCAGGATGTTTTAGCTGCTGTAGTGCAAGGGCATAATGGACAGTTAGCAGTCGTGGAGGTCGCTAATGAGGAGAACCAGGCCATGATCCAGGCCAGAGATGCCAAGTTAAATGCATGGGTCGAACAATTCATGGCAGAGCCACAACCTGAGCAGGAACCCCAATTCGAGGTGGAGGACCTCGAAGAGGGTGATTTTGATGAGGATCCAGATGAGGATCCCGAGGAGGACGATGATGACGGACCCGCAGATAGCGGAGACTCGCACTCTACCATTGCATCAGATTCAATAGATGATATACGTCAAATTATACATATTATTCCACTCATATTCCCCCGGTTTTAACATAAACAACATGCAAATTCATTCACAAATAGTCCTAATTATTGTTTTTGTGAATTTGTATGATAAACGGCCTTGCTCGGAAGAAAATCAAGCCTTGTATGGAATTTCAGCATTTTCTGAGCAAATCCCCAAATGCGCACTGGCAGTGCCGGCCCATGCACGACCGTGCACAACTTTGCACGATCGTGTAACCAGGTAGTGCAAGGCCATGCATGGCAGTGCTGGCCTATGCACGACCGTTTATAATGTTCAAGAATGATGAGTGTTTAGTCATATTATGTTGGAAAACCATGATCAAACATTTGTTTATAATCTTACAACTTGTTTTTAAGATTATGCCGTGAGATTAGGAATGATAATTGGTTTCTTGAATGTTATAAAATTTGCATAAGTATACTTTCTTTCACTAAAGTTTGGAAAAACCATGGTGATATTATGATTTGTTGAATATGATTAACATGTACGTTAGGAAATTATGGCCAAATGAACTCATTTGCATGATTGTGTTCATAGATTGTAAGTTGGAAGAAATTGTGACTTTGTTGAATTTATGCAACTTAGGGTGATTAGTGTGTATAAGTCATATTAGTTTTCCTTAAGTTGTAGAATTAAGATTCTTGACGGATGACTAATTCTTGATTAAATCTTGACATAGACCTTAACACTAGGCTTCATAAAATAATCCTAGGTGACTAGAATGTGTTTATCATTTTAATTT
The DNA here is from genome assembly GCA_009363875.1 of Mikania micrantha. Lineage (NCBI taxonomy): Eukaryota > Viridiplantae > Streptophyta > Magnoliopsida > Asterales > Asteraceae > Mikania > Mikania micrantha. The sequence continues at coordinate 116,477,096 of CM018691.1, read as the reverse complement.
TCCAAAAGATTATAAGATTAGATATCTTTGACCGGAATCTAGTCAACATTTGATTTACCAATTCATATTAATCACATCACTAGACAAAGTGGATTCATGATCTAGGCAATTTTCTTAGACTTTAGATTATTTTAAAAATCTCCTTTTAGTTATTATTTTAAAATTCACAAACCCGACTTTTTCATGTTGTTGCTAAACATTGACCGAGGTTGAGTATTGAGAGATATCGTGTCCACGGATTGATATCCGGTTCTTACCATAAGCTATATTATTATACGATAGGTACACTTTCCTATTGTGTGTGATTTAGTTTCTAGTAAAAACCATTTTAAACTAAAATCTGTGTGAAAAAATCATCATTAAAAATATATAGTTTCACGCACATCAAGTTTTTGGCGACGTTGCCGGGGACACGGTGATTTCAAGAAAAAACAGAGTTGGTGATTTAGCTTAGTTTTTAGTGTGAAAATATATTTTTTTTATTAGTTTGGTTTTTGCCTTTTAGTTTTTATTATTTATTATTTTTCAAAATTTTATTTTATTTTATTTTATTTTTATTTTTATTTTTTTTATTTTTAACAGGTTTGATTCGGTAACTCGTTTATGCATTAAGTGTGTATGTCCTCAACCCCCGAGCCGGACATTGTTGAGCCTAGATCGGAACCGGAGTGGTATTTTCGGCAAAGGTTGCGGGAGCGGTCCTGTGTTGTAGCAAATACCATCGAAGGAGACGGAGAGACATCCAATATCTTTGGCACGGGAGACACGACCATGGCGGATCAAGATGATGACCGGACGATTTCTGACTTCGCGAAACCATCACTTGAAGGATTGGAGCCAAGCATCACCCGACCGACTGTTGAGGCCAACAATTTCGAGATCAAGTCAAGTATCATCCAAATGGTTCAGAACACTGTTCAGTTTGACGGGAAGGATCACGAGGATCCTAATTTCCATATCGCGGGATTACTGGAGATTTGCGCCACTTTCAAGATCAATGGCGCGTCTGATGATGCCATTCGGCTTCGGTTATTCCCATTCACTCTACGTGACCAAGCCAAGGCATGGCTGATTTCCCTTCCCTCGGGCTGTATTACCACTTGGAATCAGATGTCTGAAAAATTCTTTGAGAAATACTTTCCTCCCTAGAAAATTGCGAAGCTGAGAGCTCGGATTCTTTCGTTCCAGCAGGATGATGGTGAGATGTTCTACGAGGCATGGGAGCGGTTCAAGGATCTGATGAGAAAGGTCCCACATCACGGTTTAGATCTATGGAGGCAGTGCGAGACATTCTACAATGGTCTCGATGTGAGCTGACGACAGTGGCTTGACAGTTATGCGGGTGGAGATTTTGGAGTGAAGCGACCGCGAGAGGCGTTTGAATTACTCGAGAAAGCAGCTAGGAAGAGCTATTCTCAACAGGCCCCGAGAGCCAAGGCACCCCAAGCAGGGTGTCCATCAGGTTGATTCCTATACTGCTTTGACTGCACAGTTGGAGGCACTCTCCTACAAAATCGAGCAGATGTCTGTGAACAAAGTCCAATCTTGTTGTGAGATATGTGGGGGAGCACACCATAGTAGGGAGTGTTCGATTAGGGACAGATTCGTACACGAGCAGGTTGACTACATGGGCAACCAAAATCAGTCTCAAAATAATCCCTACAGTAACACTTATAATCCGGGGTGGAGGAATCACCCAAATTTCAGTTGGAAGTCTGGTAACACAAACCAGCAACCACCCGGATTCAATCCGCGTCCCCCATTCCAAAATCAGTCTCACGGTCAGTCCTCACAGATTCGTCCTCCATAGAACCAGTTCCAAAATCAAGGTTCTAGCAGTGGGTCACAACCCGCTCCTGAAAAGCGATCCAATTTGGAGGACATGGTTGCACGGTTGCTATCTACCTCCGAGAGCCAAAACCAGTTGGCTCAGAAATAGAATCAGTATATGGAAGACCGCTTCCATAAGCATAAGAGGGAGTTGAGGAACCAAAAGGCATCAATGGAAGCCATAGAAAATCAGGTAGGACAAATTGCTAAGTTGCTATCCGAAAGGAAACAAGGTGGTCTCCCGAGTAACACTGAGCCGAATCCTAATGCTCATGTTAAGGCCATCACATTGAGGAGTGGTAAATCCACCACTGCACCTCCTCCACCGGCTTCCCCTTCTTCTTCTCTTCCACCAGTGATTGAGGAGGTTGCGACTGAGATTCCTGCTGAGGTGCATTCCAGGCCAGGCCCAGCAAGTACAGCACAAGCAAAGGAACGAGTCAGGGACTACACTCCTCCTGTTCCATACCCCAGCAGGTTGAAGAAGCAAAAATTTGAGGAACACTATGGAAAATTTCTGGAGTTGTTCAAGCAGTTGCATATCAATCTGCCATTTGTTGAGGCACTTGCTCAGATGCCTAAGTATTCCAAGTTTTTGAAGGACATCCTCACCAACAAAAAGAAGTTGGAGGAGTTATCTCATGTTACATTGAGTGAGGAGTGTTCTGCGATCCTTCAAAACAAACTTCCTAAGAAGATGAATGATCCTAGGAGTTTCACTATCCCATGCTTGATTGGAAGTTTATCAGTCAGCAATGCATTAGCTGACTTGGGGGCTAGCATCAATCTATTGCCCTATGCTGTGTTTGAGAAACTTGGTGTTGAGGAACTTAAGCCAACCCGAATGAGCATCCAGCTTGCCGATCGGTCAGTCAAATATCCGAGAGGTATAGTTGAGAATTTGTTGGTTAAGATTGATCGATTTGTTTTTTTTGTGGACTTTGTGATCCTCGATATGGATGAAGATAAGAATGTGCCTCTCATTCTTGGTCGTCCATTCCTAGCCACTGCTAGAGCCCTCATTGATGTTTGCACGGGCAAACTGACACTTAGAGTTTATGATGAGGAGGTGACCTTTGATATCGGAAGGTCAATGAGGCATCCACAGAGTCAGGACGATTCACTCTACTTCATTGATGTTGTTGATTCATGTATGCGTGATCCATCACAGGATGGGTGTGTTGTGGAGGTGTTTGACACCCAATTGCTAGGAGGGGAGGATGTAGACACAGTTACTGAGGGTCGATTTGATGAGGAGATAGTGGCATTGCTGAGCCACGATCCTTCCCCTCGGGATGAAATGTTTGAAGTCATGGATCGCAAGGATGAACCTAAGGCATTACCTTCTGTTGAAGATCCACCATCTGTTGAGCTTAAGGAGCTTCCCGGTCATTTGGAGTATGCATTCCTAGATGGTGAGTCTCGGTTGCCCGTTATTATCTCGTCTGTGTTGACGAGTGGAGAGAAGGTTAAATTGCTTGAAGTTCTGAAGATGCACAAGAAGGCGATCGCATGGAAGATCATGGACATCAAGGGCATCAATCCATCTTTTTGCACCCATAAGATCTTGATGGAGGAGGATTTTAAGCCTGTAGTTCAGCATCAGAGACGTCTCAATCCCAATATGCAAGACGTTGTGAAGAAGGAGGTTATCAAGTTACTTGATACAGGTTTAATTTATCCTATCTCTGATTCCCCTTGGGTGAGTCAGGTGCAGCTTGTCCCGAAGAAGGGTGGGATGACAATGATCACAAATGAGAAGAACGAGTTGATCCCTACTCGTACGGTTACAAGATGGAGAGTTTGCATCGACTACCGCAAACTGAACGATGCCACCAGAAAAGACCATTTCCCCTTGCCTTTTATTGATCAGATGTTGGAGAGATTGTCAGGCAAGACATTCTATTGCTTTTTGGATGGTTTTTCTGGGTACTTTCAAATCCCAATCGCTCCTGAGGATCAGGAGAAGATGACATTCACATGTCTCTATGGCACATTTGCGTATCGGCGAACGCCCTTTGGACTATGCAATGCTCTGGCCACATTTCAGCGTTGTATGGTGGCTATTTTTCATGATATGATCGAGGACTCCATGGAGGTATTTATGGATGACTTTTCTGTTTTTGGGAGTTCCTTTGATCATTGCTTGGAAAATCTAAGGAAGATGTTAGCTAGTTGCGAATAAGCTAACTTGGTGTTGAATTGGGAGAAATGCCACTTCATGGTGAAGGATGGCATTGTTTTAGGGCATAAGATTTCACGTGACGGACTTGAGGTCGACCGAGCCAAGATTGAGACCATTGTCAAGCTTCCGCCACCCACTTCTGTGAAATCTATTCGGAGTTTCTTAGGGCACGCGGGGTTCTATAGGCGTTTTATCAAGGATTTCTCAAAGATAGCTTGCCCCATGACTCAGCTTCTTGAGAAAGACGCCCCGTTCGTGTTTTCTGATGAATGCCTTCATGCATTCAGGTTGTTGAAGGAGAAGTTGGTTAATGCTCCTATCATGATCGCCCCCGATTGGGAACTCCCGTTTGAGCTTATGTATGACGCAAGCGATTTTGCGGTTGGGGCAGTCTTGGGTCAAAGGAAGGACAAGCACTTCCACCCAATTTACTATGCAAGCAAAACTCTGAATCATGCCCAGGAGCACTACACCAACACTGGAAAGGAGCTCCTAGTTGTGGTCTTTGCATTTGATAAATTTCGTTCCTATCTTGTTCTTTCAAAGACCATTGTGTTTACGGATCATGCAGCCCTCCGTTACTTGTTTAGCAAGCAAGATGCTAAACCCAGGCTGATTCGTTGGATTATGTTGTTGCAAGAATTCGACATTGAAGTCCGTGACAAAACGGGGGCCGAGAATGTTGCAGCAGATCACCTCTCCCGTCTCGAGTGCTCAGCTTCATCAGAACTTGTGGGGTCACACATAAATGACAATTTCCCCACGAGTTTCTTATGCACATACAGACGCAGGATGAGGAGTGACCATGGTTTGCTGATTTCGCGAATTATCTCATGTGTGGGATTGTTTTGAAGGGCTTGACACATCAACAGAAGAAGTTCTTTTCTGATGTCAAGTATTACCTGTGGCAGGATCCTTACTTGTTTAGGACTGGAGCTGATCAGATTATGCGTAGGTGCGTGTATGGAGGTGAAGCGCACAAGATTTTGAGGCATTGTCTTGAGGGACCAACTGGTGGTCATCATGGAGCGACTCTTACTGCGAAGAAGGTTTTTGACGCCGGATTCTATTGGCCCACCATCTTCAGAGACGCTCATGATATGGTCCGAGCTTGCGATGCTTGCCAAAGGGCAAGCAACATCTCATCACGGGATGAGATGCCCCAGAATGGAATCCAAGTCTGTGAAATTTTTGACGTCTGGGGTATTGATTTCATGGGGACGTTCCCAACATCTCACGGTAACCGATACATTCTAGTTGTAGTCGACTACGTTTCCAAGTGGGTAGAGGCCCAAGCCTTGCCCACCAATGATGCTAGAGTGGTCGTGAGATTTCTGAAAGAGTTGTTTTCTCACTTTGGTGCCCCCAAAGCACTCATTAGTGACCGTGGGACTCATTTCTGCAATTCCCAACTCGACAAGGCATTGACACGCTATGGAGTAAACCATAGATTTTCAACGCCATACCATCCACAAACCAGTGGACAGGTAGAGGTCACTAATCGGGGCATAAAGCGCATTTTGGAGAAGACGGTTGGTCAAAACCGCAAAGATTGGTCAGTGAAGCTGAATGACGCGTTGTGGGCATTCCGAACAGCCTACAAAACTCCCATAGGAACCACACCATTCAAATTGATTTATGGGAAAACGTGTCACCTCCCCGTTGAACTCGAGCATAAAGCCTATTGGGCGCTGAAATCCATTAACATGAATTTGACTAGTGTGGGGGAGAACCGATTCTTGCAGATCCACAAGGTTGAGGAGCTAAGGAATGATGCTTATGATAGCTCCAAGAGGTACAAGGAACGTACCAAGACGCTACACGATAAACACTTGAAGGACAACAAGCAATTCCAAGTGGGTGATTGCGTTCTGCTTTATAACTCGCGTCTTAGGTTGTTCCCGAGCAAACTGAAGTCTCGATGGTCTGGCCCATACACAGTTCGTGAAGTCTTCCCATATGGAACTGTGGAGATTGATCATGAGGATGGCAGAATTTTCAAAGTCAATGGCCATCAGTTGAAGAGATATTTGTCCGGACCCGTCGAGCCGGCATTGGAGGTCGTCATACTCCACCCCAAGGACAACTGAATTCGGGGACCCGAGTCGAGCTAAAGACTCAGTAAACTTAGCCCTCCCGAGAGGCTCTCGGCAAATAAAAAAAATTTTCTGCAGGTCAGCACTACCGTGCCACTAGCGGCACGGCCGTGCTCTTTTGCCGATGCACGACCGTGCAGCCCGTACGCACGACCGTGCAACGTGTCAGATTTCCCCAATAATTACTCCACTTGACATCATCTCTACCATAATTCACTTCCACATTTTCAGAAACGGTTCCCCATCAATTTCTCTCGTTTTTCATCTTCCAAATCAAGAATCTAAGGTACTAATTTCCTCCAATTCTTCAATTGATCTCTCTTTTCAATGAAATTCCTAAACTTCTTAGATTTGTCCAAATTAGGGCTTGTAAATACATCATTTTGCTTTATAATTGTTAGAATCTGTATAAATTTTGCTAATTTTTGGGTTGTTGATGGAAAATCTCGTGTTCGTTTAACTTTGATTTCGATTCTACACAGTGCACAACCGTGTGGCTATTCCGCACGACCGTGCGGCTCGATAGTGCAACCCTTGCACTGCCTGTGCAGACTCAAAATCAAAGGCGCACGACCGTGCGCTAACCTCGCACGACCATGCTCAACGACAGTGCTTCAATTGCACTGCCTGTGCGATGAACAAACTCACGAGGTGCGCGACCGTGCTTAAACCTGCACGACCGTGCTGTTTGACAGTGATGGCCTTGCACTGCCTGTGCTAAGGTCATTTTGAGGATGGCACGACCGTGCCTTAGACACGCACGACCGTGCACTAGCCCTGCATTGCCTGTGCTAGCTTCATTTTGGGTTGGCACGACCGTGCCAGTTTTTGCACGACCGTGCATATGTCCAGATCAGCCCAGTTTTTTTTCTTTTTTGTTCGATTTCTTTGTCTTTTTTCTTTTAGTTCTTGGAAACTAATATTTTTAGGAATTTTCTTGAACAGATGGATCACCCGTTCCTACGATTTGATCCGAACGACGAGCAAGACGCCCCGTGTATTCCCGTGCTGCATTCTTTATGGGGGCGTCGTCGCCAAATTGAGCAAATGAAGTGTCTGAGTTGGGATTTGGTGGTGAATCTCAATCAACAAACGAGGATGCAACCATTAATCACCGAACCTTGGTTCCACTTATTCTACATCAACCGTCCGCAGTATCGTGAATTGCTAATGGAGTTCTTTGCCTCATACTCCTTTAGTTTCCCATCCCATAACATCTACCAAAAACGTTCGGGCTTAGCTTTTCGATTGGGGGGAAGATGGAGGAGGATTTCAGTCGCGCAGTTCGCGACTCGGATGGGTTTGTACACTGAGGGGGAGCTTGACACGGCGGTTTTTGATGGGTTGCATGATTTTGAGGACGAAGTCGAGAAGGCCACCTTTTGGGCCGAAGTTGCTGAAGGGGTTTATGATCCTCGAAGAGCGAAGGCCACAAAACTTCGCGACCCACTTCATCGGCTCATTCATTGGATTCTGGTCGGTACCATCCTTCAGCGAGGCGACAGCTTGGGCAATGTGCCCACTAGAGATTTGTTTTATCTCTATTGCTTGATTCGGGGCATTCATTGTAACATTGCGCATTGCTTAGCTTATTTTCTTACCACCAGTTCAGGAAAACAGGCGTTGAGCCACATCTGTGGAGGTGCGTATATCACGCAGCTGGCTGACTCTTATAGATTGTTGACCGAAGAGAACATTGTCAGTTTTACTCATGTGTGTGATACGCCTCCACTTGACATGAGGACATTGAGGTATATGAAGCTTGTTGAGCAGACGCCTGTCGGGATGCGTTTGAAGGGTCGGGACGGTCGGATCTGGGATCCAGTCCCTGAGGAGAATAAGGAGGAGGAGGAAGAAGAGCATGAGGAAGAGGGGCCCCAAGAGGAGGAGGGCCCACATGGTATGGGACTCGGGGGGTTTGACTACGGGTATCCCCCCCACAATGAGTATTGGAACTTTGAACCCGCTCATGGTCCGGACCCCCCCGTCTAATCTGGACTTGTGGCACAGGTTTGCGGGATTGCAGGTGTCCTAGGAGGAGCTGCACGCTGAGCAGCAACGGTTTAATCAGCGTATTGATGTTGGATCGATCGGGAGCTCGGAAACAATCCGAATCCAATGAAAAACTACTCGATAACCTCTGGGATAGTGCGGAATCCTATTCCAGGGTTTTCCAAACGAAACCAACAGAAACCGTGGTGATCCGAGGCTGTAGGAACAACTTGGAAGCAACGATCGAACACCACGGGTTGAGAATCAAACTTGGAAGCACAAGAACCGCTCAAATCTTCAAGGATTTTGACACTGGAGTGCTAGGGAAGAAGGAGGGCTCTGGAAAGTTAGGTTTGAAATGATTTGAACTTCTATTTATAAGCTGTAGTCATTCGGCCGAATGAGTGGCCGAAGCAGCTCATTCGGAGAATGACTAAGCTCGAATGAGCAGTCATTCGAATGAGTCATTCGGCGAATGACTCATTCTGAACTTAGACATTCGATACAACTCTCATTCGCCGAATGACTTCATTATAGAGTCATTCGGCCGAATGAGCAGTTTTCATACTCAATCATTTAATAATCAAATCAAACACTTAGATAAACATTAATAATCAATAATCAATAAACATAAACATGATGAATTAGATATAAAGACAATTTCCGTTAATACTTTGAATGATTACATGATAACCATTTACATAACCAAACTAGGGACAAAACATGTATCTACATACTCCCCCTTGGACCTAGTTCAACTCTTTGGAATGTCTTTCTTTGCAATCTTGTCTGAGATAGCTTTCCAATCAGCACCAGCATGAATCTTTAAGCAGATACAGAGACGAATAACTCTCATATACTGAAGAGCCTGCTCCATATCCTGTACGTCGAAGAAAATCTGATGTCGATAGAAAGCTTTAACATCATTCAATGAAAGATTGGTCAGCCACATGGGATCAAAAACTCTGACAGTTTCCCATTTCTTGTCTTTGCACAGCACGATCACAGCCTCACCGGTTCTCCCATCATAGTACCACCATCGGAAGCCCTCCATAAAGTCTTGACGCATCTTCCGTAAAGGAATCTTCTTCATGACTTTAGGGGGAAGCCACTTCAGGATTACTTTATGCTTCCGGGTATCTCCGTCAATCTCTGGTAGATAGTACCTCTCTGGCTGCTGCGGCTGAAAATTCACCCATCTCTTCCGGTATTCATACTTGATTTGTCGAGAGAACCAAGCAGACATCCCGGAGTCTTCACAGTATAGCATGTTCAGACGTGCTAGTTGATTGACCTCGAATCCAGGCAGCGTCTTGAAATCATGCGGGTGTTTGAAGTAATCTATACCCTTTTCCCTCTTTACTGCGTAGCACCCAAGATCATGGAAGTATGCCCAGCTAAGTATCTGGCCTCCAGCTTTATAGCCTTTGGTCCTGTAAACTTTCTTGTGCGTGGCTGGCATCTTCTCTGTGCTTTGTTTCTTCAATACCTCCCAGTATGCAGCCCATTCCTCTTTTCTTTTCTTTAGATCATCAGCTTCAGCCTTGCTTGCCTCTACTTGCTCTTCAAGATATCTAACCAAGAGATCCTCTGTTTCCTGATCAAATGGTTCAGTGAATGTAGGCAGCTCGTCTTCAGCCGATGTATACTTCGGGTATTCTTCATCGGTGATGTCTTCCAGAATGACATCATCTACATCATCAAAGAGTTCTGGTTCGGGCTCTTCAGTACTGGGTACAGAGGTGTCATCAGTGACCACCTCGTCAGGATTCAACCTGAACAGCTCGGCTATCTGCTCCTTAGATAAACAATGTATGATCTCACCCTCCTCCTTGTCGTAGCTGACCGAGTGCTGTATAATGCCCTGAGCGTCCAAGATCATAGTCAACGTCTTATCTAGCTGACGTCTCAACGGCACAGCTTCTACTTCCTCGGCCGCTTTGGGTTCATCTGTCTGTGCAGGAGGAGGTGGAGCAGAGGCTTTCTTCTTATCATTGGCTCTCTTGGATCGAATCTCTGATGAGGGAGGGGCCTGGTCATCATCGTCATCATCATCAGTACTCGATGAACCAGAAGACCCATTCCCAGATCCGTACTTGGCCTCATCATCATGATCATCATCATCATCAGACTCATCGTCTTTGTCTGAGTCTTCATAGTCAACCTGTTCCTCATCAGACTCTTCTTCTTCGTCTTCATCTACTTCTTTGTCTGAATCATCGGAAGGAGCAGCAGATCCTTCAAGCCTGGGAGTGCCTTCCTTGGAACTCTCGACAAGTTCAGCAAGGCGAGCATTCTCAGCCTCGAGCTGAAGGATCCTATCATTGAAACCAGAGGCTGTCAAAGCCAGCTGGTTGTGCTCATCTATGTACTTAAGGAGCTGCTCCTCCTGTTGAGCAGACCTGGCCCTCAAGTCGGCCCGCTGGTCTGCAGCCTGAAGAAGCAGAGTATCCTGCTCTTCGATCCTCCTTGTAAGCTGAGCAATAACCAGCTCTTGCTCCTGGTTCTTCTTCTCTTGCTCCATGCTCCTTTCCATCAGTCTCAAGACCATGCTGTTCAGTGTGCTAAGCTGATCCACAACTGAAACAGTAGGTATATGAACATCAGCACGGACTGTGGAAGGGCCAGAAGAAGCAGTACCATACACCGGCTCGCGAACAAAAGGAGTGGACAGAGGGGCAGTAGTAACCTGAGTGTGAATGGCCCTTGTCCTTGTCAGTGAAGAAACTGACACAGCTGCTACTGATGTGACAGTAGTTGTAGCAGCTGATGTCAGTTCTGACCTCCTTTGGAAAGAGAATCGAGATCTCTTTCCCCTTCCAGCTCTGGATGAGGTGGACGGTCCAGCAGAAAAAATCACTGCTGTGGAAGCAGGAGCAGATGACCTAGGAGGGGGAGAAATGTCAAACTCCGGAATAAATATCGTATCAGTAATATCCTCCAAATCATCATCTGTCCTCTTTCTCTTCCTCATCTCCACTCTTCCGCCCTCATCCACTTTCTCAAACTCATCATCATGAGTCTCTTCAGAATCAGAACTGTCTTCATCACCTTCACCTGCTACACCTTCATCTTCACTCGAGTCCTCTGACTCATCACCACCATCTGAGGAATGTGGAACTGAAACATCGAGAGGAACAGTCACTGAGGATGTAGTAGTAGTCAAGAAGTCCAAATCCAACAGTGAATCGATGTCCACATCCTCCTCCTGAGCTGTTGACACAGCAACATCACCACCAGCACCAGAAACAGTAACATCAACCATGCTCACTGAAGCAGCAGTGGTTATGTGTACTGATGTCATCTCACCCGCACCTGTGTTCTCAACAGCAACAGTGCTCACCTCCACACCAGCACCACTCGGGCCTGCACCACCATCTCCCTCATCACCATCACTGTCATCATCACCAACTGGGATCACAATGTCCTCCACATCTGAATCGGAGTCATCGTGTCTCCATCTCCTTCCAGCTGGAGCCCTGTAGTCAGGTCGAGAGAGGTGACCAAATAATGATCGAGTAGTAGGCTTCCTCTCCTTCCCTCTGTATGACAAAACTCTGTTGAGAGTTATGTCATTCATGTGCTCCAATCTGATAATGTCAGCATTCAGCTTTGGGAGATCTGGAATCTGTGCATCAATGATCTGCTGTATGAATCGAGGGTACATCAAAAACTTCTTGTCACCCTTCAGCCCCACGTTCTCCTTCATGTGCAGAAAAACCATCTCGGAGAAGTTGAATGGTTTGTTGAGCACAAGGGCAGCAAATGCGCACTGTATGGTTTCGCGCATATCATCGAAGCCTCCTCTCCTGGAGCCAAGGCAGTGTACAAGTACATGCGCCAAGTACTTGAACTGCGGGGACATGAACGCTTTGTTCAAAATCCCGGCTCCAATATCTCCCTCGTACTTGCATCTGAGGAAGCATCCACGTACTAGAAATCTGTCAAGAAGAAATGGATGATCCGGAGAGTCCTGAAAACCACACACCCTCCGTATGTGCTCAGCTGACACTACAACGTCATGACCCCTGACCTTGCCCCTAATGACTGTAGGCTCGGCCTCACAGTCAATATCAGCTGATGTCCAGAAATCCTGCTGATGTGATAAATATGGCACATGAACGGTCGAAATGGCAGTGAAAATCCTGGAACGCCTCAGGAAAGTAATGATATCAGCATAATGCTTCGCGTTCGGAGTCGTCAGATCAAGATGGGCACAGATGTTATGCTTCGGTACTGATTTGTATCCTGCCATGCTGCACAATACAAGAAATACACATATCAGTACAAGATGATCAATTAAACAATGAGATTTAACAAAAATCAGATTAACTTTCTTCTGATATGCCGAATGAGTCCATTCGCCGAATGATTTATCTGTCGAATGAGGCTCATTCGTCGAATGAGACTTGAGTATGACTGGTCATTTGCCGAATGATCCATTCGTCGAATGAGGCTCATTCGCCGAATGAGTCATTCGCCGAATGACGACATTCGGCAGTATGACAGTTCAAAATCCCTTTTTGTCCAAAATCTCAAATCTATCCAAAAAATTTGTTGAACAAGCCTCAGAAATGACCGATTAGCAATTTTAATTCATGACATTATGGGTTTTAGTTCCATCTTGACAGTTTATTCGTTGGGCGAATATCGAAACCCTAAAACCCTAAATGTCGATCTGTTCATTATGATTTCATGGATGAAATCGGTTGAAATTTGATCTCCATATACCTGAGAATGAGTACAAAATGATTATCAGTGGCAAGATCAACAATAGACACTAGAAATCAAGAAAGACGACTGAGTATGTGTTTCGCCGAATGGGGTTTCTCTGATATCGCGAAAGAGTAAATGGTCGAATGACCCTCATTCGGCCGAAACACAGTTATATACTGTGCACTCATTCGCCGAATGAGCTAGGCGAAAGGTCACGAAGATTCTGTTCCATTCGCCGAATGAATATGGCGAATGAGTCAATCGTTGAAATTCATTCGCCGAATGAGAATGTCGAATGAGACATTCGACACTTTTCATTCGTCGAATGAAGTTCATTCTGAGTAACTGATTCGGACGAATGACTCATTCTCATTCGGCCGAATGAATCCATTCTGCCTTTCATTCGTACGAATGAGAAATGGATTTTTCAAAACTCCAAAATTTCAAAGATTTGACATTTTAAGCACCAAACTTTTAACCAATTATGAAGATATGTCTAGTTGGTTCAGGATTCAGATATGACAGGCATCCGAATCTACAAATGATCATCTAAAACAAAATTGAAAATAGAAAATCTTTTTGTATTTTTCTGAGACAACTAAACAACTGTACAAACACAAATTAAAAGCAAATAAACACAAGTAAACACATATTTTTGTGAAAAGCCCATTAATAAGATAACACAAATCTCTGATCACATCATATAACCTTCAATGAATGCTTCACTTCAATCACAATTTCATTTTGACACGATTACTGATATATTTGTCCAAATTTAAACTGAACAATACTCAACTCTTAAACAAACTAAATGATCCCTCATATTTTCTGATTGAGTTCCCCAATTCATTTCATCAATTAAGATCAAAATTAGTTCAAAATTCATTTCAGCATATCTTAATACCAGTCATCATGAATTCAATAAGATTCAATCAATCATTATCTTTTTGTGTTTTTCTTGTTCTATCCACATGGATGGCTTCAGCTAGGTCCGTCCCAGCAATATGGCACATGTATGGAATCGAACTTTATTTTTATTTGTTTAAGTTTTTCTCAAGCTTAATACCAGCTTGCATTAGGTTTTCTTCAAGCTTAATACCAGCTTGTTTTTAATTTTTCTTTATCAAGCTTAATACCAGCTTGTTTTTGATTTTCCTCAAGCTTAATACCAGCTTGCCTTTATTTTTCTTTGAATGAAAACTCATTTGATTCCATGATGACAGGTGTATGCTTGATTTGAGTCAAAAACCATTTCTCACTCAAAAGCCTTAATAAATTGGATCCCACAAATCAAACTTTCTAAGTTCTCATATATTGTTTATTTATTTTGTATAGTCAGCCTATCAGTACATCCCATCATTATTTCCTTGTGATTTTAGCTCATGCATTCATTTCTGCTTCTATGACATAATGAAATCAATGTGTTATGTCATTAAACAGGACTATTTCATTTTTCATTTTTCTATTGTTTTTGGATTTTCATTTTTCTATTGTTTTTGAGTTTTTCAAATTTTCTATTGTTTTTGGTTTTTCAAATTTCTATATCTCCCCCTAAAAACCTAAAAATAGAAAATCTTTTTGTGTTTTTGTTAATAAAAGACAACTATACTATAGAAAATGAAAATACTAAAAATAAATAAAACTATCTAATTAAAGTGATGATCATTTGTTAGACTCAGATGAGGATTGAACTTCATCCTTGTGAAAAACACCATTAGCCGATAACAGATATAAAAATCTGGGTTTATCAAAAGCTTTTGTAAACAGATCGGCTTTCTGGTGATCGGTGTGAATTTTAACAACATCGATTAATTTCTTCTCAAAACAATCACGTATGAAGTGATATTTTATGTCGATGTGTTTGGTTTTGGAGTGCTGAACTGGATTTTTAGTGACAGCTATGGCGGCAGTGTTATCAACATAGATAGGAGTGTTAGAAAAATGTAACCCATAGTCCCTGAGTTGCTGTTGAATCCAGATGATTTGAGAACAGCAACTAGCAGCTGCAATATATTCAGCTTCACAGGTTGAAGTAGACACCGACGTCTGCTTCTTGCACTGCCAGGTGACTAAGCGGTTTCCAAAGAACTGACATCCCGTAGATGTTGACTTGAAATCTCTTTTGCATCCGCCATAATCTGAATCACTGTATGCAGTAAGTTCAAATTTATCATCATTAGGATACCATAAGCCAAGTTCCAGTGTACCCTTCAGATAACGCATAATCCTTTTGACAGCAATCAAGTGAGATACTCTTGGTTTGGATTGGTAACGTGCACACAAGCAAGTGGCAAACATGATGTCTGGCCGAGAAGCAGTGAGATACATGAGAGATCCGATCATTCCCCGGTACAGAGTGGCATCAATTAACTCCCCCTTTTCGTCTGGAGTAATCCCGTGATTAATCGCCAGTGGGGTACCAGCAGGCTTTGCATCAGACATACTGAACCGGCTCAGAATGTCACCAACGTATTTGGTTTGATGAATAAAAATCCCTGCCTCAGACTGATCCACCTGCAAACCCAAGAAGAACTTCATTTCTCCCATCGAACTCATTTCAAATTTTTCTTTCATCACAGTCTCGAATTCCTTGCATAGATCATCATTTGTAGATCCAAAGATAATATCATCCACATATACTTGTACCAAGAGTAAATCACTGTCCTTCTCACGGATGAATAAAGTGCAGTCAATGACACCTCTTCTGAACCCGTTGTTCAGAAGGTGAGTGGAAAGTGTCTCGTACCACGCTCTCGGGGCTTGATGTAATCCATACAAAGCTTTGTCTAGCTTGTAGACTTTATCACGATGCAGTGGATCTTCAAATCCGGGAGGTTGATTGACATACACAGTTTCACTGATAACTCCATGAAGGAACGCGCTCTTTACATCCATCTGATAAACCTTGAACTTTTTGAAGGATGCATAAGCCAGAAAGATACGAATGGCTTCTAATCGAGCGACCGGAGCAAACACCTCGTTGTAATCCAATCCCTCTATCTGTCTGAATCCTTGAACCACTAGACGAGCCTTGTTTCTCACAATTATCCCATGATCATCCTTTTTGCAACGAAGAACCCATCTAGTGCCAATGACTTTTGCACCTTTGGGTTTATCAACTAGTTGCCAGACCCCTAACTTCTTGAACTGCAACAGTTCCTCTTGCATGGCGTCTACCCATGATTCTTCTTTGAGAGCTTCAGTGACGGTACGCGGTTCCACTTGAGATATAAAGCAGGAATGAGCACAAAAGCTTACATCTGCAAAATCAAGAACGTCTGCAAGACCACCTGAAGAAATCTGACTTCGAGTCTTTACTCCATCTAAAGGACTCCCTATAATGTTGTCTTGAGGATGAATTCGATTAATTCTTCCAACAGGATGAGCAGGAACCTCAACCTCAGGATCTAAGTTATTCAAATTCAAGTCCTCAAGATCAGGTACAAGATTATCAACAACTGGTTCAGGAGCAGCTGGGGGATTGTCATCTGTGTCTGAGCTGTCATCATTTACCTGTGTAGAGGGACCAGATGTAGATGTAGGTTGAAAAGTAGCATCGGGTGCATTCTGCACATCATACAACATCTGAACAGCTACATCTTCATCTGAGTACATGGGGGGCATATTGAATGAGTCAAAAAGACTGGAATAGTCAAACATCCAATCTGGCCCTTTTCCAGGTGGGGGCATTGTATACTTCTGAACATCCACATGGTACCACTCCTCCACATTATGAGTTGCAATGTTGTAAACTCGCTTATTTGGAGTGCTGTACCCAAGAAAGTACCCTTCTTCCACCTTTTCATTGAACTTGCCCTGCTCATGTTTCTTAAGCATGGTGCATGGAGCACCAAATGGTTCTAGATACTTAAGATTTGGCTTTCGGTTATGAAGCAGTTCAAAGCAAGTCTTCCCATGTCTCTTCACAATAAGAACCCGGTTCAATGTGTAACAAGCATTGGCAACAGCTTCATTCCAAAATTGAACCGGTAGAGAAGAATCAGCAAGCATAGTTCTAGCAGCCTCAATCAATGTCCTATTCTTGCGTTCAGCAACGCCATTCATCTGTGGAACATATGGAGCACTAAACTGTTGTACAATGCCTCTTGCATTACAAAAATTCTCCATATTGTGATTTTTGAACTCGGTTCCATTATCAGTTCGAAACTGACGAATCTTGAGCTTATAGAGCGATTCAAGTTTGGTAACCAAAACTTGAATGCAATCAAACGTTTCTGATTTCTCCTTCAAAAAGAAGACCCAAGAGTATCTGGAGTATTCATCAGTGATAACCAGGCAGTATTGATCTCCAGCTATACTCTTCCGATTTACTGGACCAAACAAATCCATGTGGAGAAGCTCAAGAGGAACATTGATTGAATGATACTTTTTCAGCTTATGAGACTGCTTAGACTGCTTTCCTTTCTTGCATGAAACACAGATATCAGACAGCTTAAAATTTTTCAAGCTAACTCCCTCAACCAAACTGTTGTGTACCAGATGATTCATCTTACGTAAACTCAAATGGCCCATCCTCTTATGCCAAAGGATTGAATCTTTTTCAGTTGCCTTTGTCATAAAACATGAAGCTGTGGAGGATGTAGTTGAAGCTGTGGCCATATTGAGAACATACAAGTCTTGTTTTCTTGGAGCAGACATCAAAATCCAATCTTCAGGTATCTGCACACCCTGCTTGAGAATATAACAGTTTGAATCATCAAACAGAACCTTGTATTCTTTGTCACAAATCTGAGAGACTGACAGGAGGTTGTTTTCCAACTGTTTGACGTATCTGACATGGTCGAACGAAACTTGTCCATTTGTCAAAATTCCCTCTCCTGTAATAAAACCACCCTTGTCTCCAGCAAAGGCTACATAGCCACCTCGAACTGCATTCACATTGGTGAGCAGCGAAATATCACCAGTCATGTGTCTGGAAGCCCCACTATCAACGATCCAATTGCTGTTCACTCCAGCGTTTGGGGCAACCTGCACAATAAAGAGACTATCAGTTTACATTGGGAACCCAAGCCTTTACGGTCTTGGGTTGACCCATTGAGTCTCGGATCCAAACATCGATCCATTTTCCCTTAGGAATAGGTTTATCTGAAATTTGTGGAACAGACACCTCAGATGACTTAACTTTCCAAATTGCCTTTTTGTCAAAAGAGGTTTTCAGATAAATGGATGATTGTTTTGATTGATTGACTTTAACCTCATTTGGAACAACCAATGTTTCCAACTTTCCCTTTCCTTTTTCTGAACCCTTAAGCTGAGTGTGAGATGAAGATTTTGACTGAAAAGATTTAGGCACATATTTGCTAGGTTTTGGTAAAGCAGACTTTAAGGTTTTGAAAGGAACAACCTTAGGTCTGATCAACTGAGGACAAAACCTGACAATATGTCCTGGTTCACCACACTCAAAACAGACTTTGTCACCTTTTTTATGAAAATGTTGTAAATCAGAAAATGGCTTTTTAGTAGATTTAAAAACATTTGATTTGTGACAATCTTGCTCAAAACCCAAACCCTTCCTTCCTTTGTTACCAAACTGAGCTGATTTGGTAGTACAATTAGCTTCAGACTCCTGAGAAGCTTTAACAAAGCAGAGTTCCTTGTAAATCTTTGATTTGGAGATTGGGTCACCTTTCATTACACTAGTAGTTTGATTCCGAGGAGTACTCTGCTTTGATGAATACTCTGATTCATCCTCGGAATCAGAAACCCAATCTTCCACAATTCCATCCACCCTTGAATCCTTAGTCTGAGATGAACTCTGATTTTCACTCAGACTAATTGGATCAACTACTAACGGAGTAGTAACTTGAAAATCCTTTACATCTTTGTCATTTGGAGTGTTGACAAAGGCATTTAGGATTGGTGGAGGACATTTTTGATAATTCACCTGCTCCTTCCCCTGATCAGTACCTCTACTGATCATATGCTCAATGATATAAGAGGAGCTCTCATAGCTCTTGAGCTTCTGTCCCAAAGTCTCATAATCACACTCAACTAATGCTAATTTCTTCTTAATATCATTTATGGTATTGAGATAAGAAGTAATAGCATCTTGCTTGTTCAGAACAGCGATCTCGGCCTCATGCAGTTGTCTATTTAAAAGATCAATTTTATTTTGAAAATCTTTTTCATTAGATTTTAAAACTTTGTTTGCTTCAATGCACAGGTCGAGATCGGTCATAAGATCACTGTTGTGCTTCTGGTAAGCAAGGACCTTGCTTCTAAGATCAACACAATTGAAACAATCAGATTTAGAAGATGAACAATCAGTGTATACCTGCTCAGAAGAATCAGTAGAAGCAGAAGAGTTTGCCATCAAAGCAAATTGAGTTGAAGAGTCATCAGCTTCTCCATCAGATTCTTGAGTGTCAGAATCTGTCAAACTTTCTGAGTCTGAACTTGATGCTTTGTCATCAGTCACCAACACATCTCCCTGACAGCTTTCTTCAACAATGTCATCAGAAATCTGAATCTCTGCCACACATGCTTTTTCTTGATCATCCTTGTCAGCATTGAATCTGAAGTCCCAATTTACCCCTTCATCTTGTTGAACCATCAAGGCTTTACTACCAGAAGATGAAGATCCAGCTGTTGTAGGAGAATCAATAGGAACTAATCGCCTTTCAGAATTAGCAGGAGCAGACTTCTGATGCTGAAATGGATTTTTGTTTCCAGCTTTCTTCGGCTGTTTACATTGTCTGGCAAAGTGTCCTTTCTCACCGCAATTGTAGCATGTAACAGAAGCCATATCAAATCCAAACTTAGACTCCTTGTTCAGATTGATGTCTTTTCCAGTCCTCTTCACAAACTCCTTCGCTCTTCTGACTGCACTTGCTAATGCCCACATGATGTCAATTCTTTCCATATCATCAGGATCAATATGAGAGTAGTCATCATTAGTCAAATATGGATTGCCAATCTGACCGGCAACTAATCCGTCATATGAACTAACTAATGTTGACAGAAGACCCATGTGCTCTTTAGCAATCTCAACTGTGACTTTATCAAAATTTTCTGTCTTCAGACTTGCAGTCGGTTGATGAGGCTCTTGTTGTGAGCCAGAAGAAGAAGATGAACTAAAATGCATCTGAGGTGCAGATGTGGCTTCAGAAGCTTTAGACACAAAAGCAGTTTTTAGAGGAGCATGAGTTGTAGACTTATCAACTGTGGGTGTAGAATAGTATAAAGAAGGATCTTGAACTTGAACCACCCTCTTGGCCTTCCACTTGTTCTCAATCTCCTGTTCCTTCAACTTCTGAATGAAATCGTTTATGTCCATATGAGTCATCATCTGATTTTGTTTAAGGACCATCAAAAAGGACTCCCACTTTGGAGGTAGTGCATCTGCCAAGCATTGAATCTTCTCTTGAGTTGTGGTCTTGACCTCGTGGTTGAACAGCTCACTCAACAGATGATAAAATCTTGCAATCAACTCATCAAGGGACTCATTTCCCACAAACATAAAGCTGTTGAACTCTTTCCTTAAAGCTTTAGACTTAATGCTCTTTAAGGCATCATTCCCTTCATATCTTTGTTGCAAAGCATCCCAAAGTTGTTTAGCAGTAGCAAACTGTCTAAATTGATGAAAGATATCTGTAGCAATAGACTGTGACAAAATAGCGTAAGCCTTCTTCTCATAGTCATACAGTTTCCTTTGAGGCTCTGTCATTCGTGTAACCATCATAGGAGTTCCATCCTCGTTTAAAGGCCTCAAATATCCTCCTTCAATCATCATCCACAGATTTGTATCCACTCCATTGATGTGAATCTCAAATCTATATTTCCAGTGAGGATAATCATCCAAAGTCAAAAGCTTAGGAGCTTTGTTTGAGTTTCCGGTTTCATTCTCTGTCAATAAAAGAGTCTGAATACGATGATTTTGATTAGCCATGAGTGCTAAATCTTCCATTTTATCAGAAGAAATGAAATTCAACACTTAGAAAATTTTTCAGAAGCAAAGGCCGAATGACTGACAAACTGGCGAATGTCGGGGGCCGAATGAGTGGAAATGCCGAATGACAAGCTGAGTATGACAATCGGCGAATGAAGAAGTCGAATGATCTATTCGCCGAATGGCAATGCGAATGGGGTCTTTAGCCGAATGAAGATTCAGAATGAGGCTTATTCGGCGAATGGGAGTAGCGAAGGAGCTATTCGCCGAATGAGAGCTATTCGGCGAATGGAAGGCTATTCGGCTGAACTTATTCGGCCGCCAGAGTCATTCGGCGATCTGGGGTTTTTGACAACAAAAATCGCGATATCTTTCGATTTTGACCAGATCTAGCCACCAAATTTTGCACAGAACTTCAAGACATGATTATTAACCAATTGGGAAGAAATTAGATCAAATGAACCACAAAAACACTTGAAATCTCAATGAAATAGTGACTTTGGAAGCAAGAAACTTAGGGTTTTTGGAAGTTACGAAAATCAGGGTTTTGGGGAACTCAAATCTGATGGTTTTGGATGGAAATCGAGTAGAATCAAGAGCCAAAGCTCTGATACCACTTTGTTGGATCGATCGGGAGCTCGGAAACAATCCGAATCCAATGAAAAACTACTCGATAACCTCTGGGATAGTGCGGAATCCTATTCCAGGGTTTTCCAAACGAAACCAACAGAAACCGTGGTGATCCGAGGCTGTAGGAACAACTTGGAAGCAACGATCGAACACCACGGGTTGAGAATCAAACTTGGAAGCACAAGAACCGCTCAAATCTTCAAGGATTTTGACACTGGAGTGCTAGGGAAGAAGGAGGGCTCTGGAAAGTTAGGTTTGAAATGATTTGAACTTCTATTTATAAGCTGTAGTCATTCGGCCGAATGAGTGGCCGAAGCAGCTCATTCGGCGAATGACTAAGCTCGAATGAGCAGTCATTCGAATGAGTCATTCGGCGAATGACTCATTCTAAACTTAGACATTCGATACAACTCTCATTCGCCGAATGACTTCATTCTAGAGTCATTCGGCCGAATGAGCAGTTTTCATACTCAATCATTTAATAATCAAATCAAACACTTAGATAAACATTAATAATCAATAATCAATAAACATAAACATGATGAATTAGATATAAATACAATTTCCGTTAATACTTTGAATGATTACATGATAACCATTTACATAACCGAACTAGGGACAAAACATGTATCTACAATTGATAACTTCCAAACTGAACAGAATAGGCAATATGAGCTGCTGCACCAGATTCAGGACGCTCAGAGGAGGAGCTTTGAGTGGCTCTTCGCCTCGCATCAGTCGGCAGCAGCTTTTTATCAGTTTGACGTTTCTGAGCCACCCTGGTTCGACTATGGATATGCTTCGGGTGGCGCGCAGAAATGTTCTCGGGGAGGAAATGATGGTCAAGCTAGCGGTTCTGGTCCGCACGATGAAGATGAGAACTAGTCTGATGTTCTCGCTCCCCCATAGCCTAGCTTGTTCCTTGATTAGTTATTGATATTTTTTGAGAGTTGTACATTTTGCTGCACGTACTAACTCTGTTTATTGTGGATATTTGTTTTTTATTTGGGTTGTAAACAATGTTTTTGGTTGGTTGTTTTTATGGATTGATGGATCTTGTGCTTTGGTTTTGGTCCCTTGATTGTTGTGAGTTGTTGCTTTCAGTTTTGCTTTGTAGATGATTTTCAGTGCAGGTACATGGATTACCATTATCGTTGCACGGCTCATGCAGATTTTACACGCCGGTCTCTCCAAGGACCCGTAGGGAAGTTTTATTCCTTTTCACGCTCGTGCATCATCACTCTTATTTTTTGCATGTTTTTTTTGTTGCACAATAGGGACATTGTGCAATTCAAGTATGGGGAGGGGTATACTTTCGGGGTATATGTTTATTGTTGATATAACTTTGTTTGTCCAAGAGTAATAAGCATTTTTGCAAAGAACCTTTTATTGTTTTTGGTGCAATTAATTTTTTTTTGTAATCAACAAGTTAAGCAAACAAGTTTTTGATAATTAAAACGAGGCTTGTTTTGAAAAAGGGTATCTTAATTTGGAATTCTTAACAAGTGAAATAAAATTTTTTGTTATCATCATTTATGATTAGACGAAAGGAGGAACTACAAGCTATATCCTATTTTTTTACCCATTCCTTCCATTTTTTTTTGTGAGAATTTTAAAACCTTGAGTATTAGTAGTCATTGCATATTTTATGGATTGAGTGTGCCGGATTTTTCATACAAATTAATATTTGTTTAAAACATACATCTCCATAGTCATAAGCTTGAACAAAGTTGTATTTAATCAAGGCATTAGAACAAACCCTCATCACCACTTTCTCCATCAACCCATTTCTTATATTGAAATCCAAGTTCAAAGTTGGCAAGGAGTTCTATTTCCTTTTAGTAGTTCTTGTGAAACAAAAAATTAAGCAACACAATGTTTGCTTGTTGATGTATATAAGTCAAAAAAAAATTTCTCGTTTAAGCCAAAAAGCCTTTGTAGTATATATTTTGTTTTCAAATTCTTAGCCAACGGATTTCCCTTATCTCAATCCTTCTATCCCCAACCATCCTCCAACCCAAACACAACCTAATAAAAGGCCTTTAGATTAAATTGTGCTTTGTTTTTGCTATTTGATTTAGAGTTGATTTTTACTACAAATATCATATTTGTTGATTCATTGTCTTGGCAATTGAGTGTTCTATACATACACATTACATGTATGAATCCAAAATAAACCGAGTATGTGTGAACATTGTGAGAAATATAAGGTATAACATGTTAGTGAATCCTCATGTTTATAAACTCTTGTTGATAATTTTGATTTTATTTTCTTGCTTACAATTTCAAATTTGGTAAACCTTTGAAAAACAATCTAAGTTTTTAATTATTTGATTCATCTTTGCTTACAAGTTGTTTTTTTTGGAAATTGGTTTCACCATTAAGGTTCATTGTTTGCTTGAGGACAAACAAAGTTCAAGTGTGGGGATGTTTGATATACGTCAAATTATACATATTATTCGACTCGTATTCCCCCGGTTTTAACATCAACAACATGCAAATTCATTAACAAATAGTCCTAATTATTGTTTTTGTGAATTTGTAGGATAAACGGCCTTGCTCGGAAGAAAATCAAGCCTTGTATGGAATTTCAGCATTTTCTGAGCAAATCCCCAAATGCGCACTGTCATGCCAAATCTTGCACTGGCAGTGCCGGCCCATGCACGACCGTGCACAACTTTTCACGACCGTGCAACCAGGTAGTGCTAGGCCATGCATGCCAGTGCTGGCCTATGCACGACCGTGCACCTTGTTGCATGACCGTGCAACCAGCTAGCGCTAGGCCATGCATGGTAGTATCGGCTTATGCACGACCGTGCATAAGCCAAGCATGACCATGCAACCTAGCCAGTGACAGGCCAAAGCAAGGCAGTGCCGGGCCAAATGGGGGTAGTGCCAGCCATGAAGACTTGAGCACGACCGTGCGACTTTTGGCACGACCGTGCCTGACACCTCGAGTCAATTTTCGAGACTTAGCTGAAAATGGAAACTTCGACAACCGTCCTAGACCAAAAGTGAAGTACTGTAGCCCCTTGCACGACCGTGCCAAGTTCCAGAATTTCTATAAATTGAGCTTTTCACCTCATTTCAAGGGGTTGGACTTCTTGGAGCTGAAACACTCTCTGATCAGAATTCCTAAGGCTATCCAAGGGAGATTGTGAAGGTCTTGAATATCCAAGGAGCTTCCAACACCATCTTGTTTCCGATCCTTGCTTGCTAGTGGTTTGCTTTTGTTATTATAATCATGTTTCTTGTTAATTTCAGCTACTTTGTTGTTGTTTTTGTAAGCCTTATGGGCTAATCACTTCATTGTCTAGATTATGATGAAACTTATGTTTATGTGATGTTGATTTTATGAATTGGTCAAATGAGTTTATGTCAAGATTCAAGATAAAGTTATGATTATATTCCAATGATGTTCTAAATTTGTGTAGGTTGATTAATGTTCAAGAATGATGAGTGTTTAGTCATATTATGTTGGAAAACCATGATCAAACATTTGTTTATAATCTTACAACTTGTTTTTAAGATTATGCCATGAGATTAGGAATGATAATTGGTTTCTTGAATGTTATAAAATTTGCATAAGTATACTTTCTTTCACTAAAGTTTGGAAAAACCATGGTGATATTATGATTTGTTGAATATGATTAACATGTACGTTAGGAAATTATGGCCAAATGACCTCATTTGCATGATTGTGTTCATAGATTGTAAGTTGGAAGAAATTGTGACTTTGTTGAATTTATGCAACTTAGGGTGATTAGTGTGTATAAGTCATATTAGTTTTCCTTAAGTTGTAGAATTAAGATTCTTGACGGATGACTAATTCTTGATTAAATCTTGACATAGACCTTAACACTAGGCTTCATAAAATAATCCTAGGTGATTAGAATGTGTTTATCATTTTAATTTTCCAAAAGATTATAAGATTAGATATCTTTGTCCGGAATCTAGTCAACATTTGATTTACCAATTCATATTAATCACATCACTAGACTAAGTGGATTCATGATCTAGGCAATTTTCTTAGACTTTAGATTATTTTAAAAATCTCCTTTTAGTTATTATTTTAAAATTCACAAACCCGACTTTTTCATGTTGTTGCTGAACATTCACCGAGGTTTAGTATTGAGAGATATCGTGTCCACGGATTGATATCTGGTTCTTACCATAAGCTATATTATTATACGATAGGTACACTTGCTTATTGTGTGTGATTTAGTTTCTAGTAAAAACCATTTTAAAACTAAAATCTGTGTGAAAAATTCATCATTAAAAATATATAGTTTCATGCACATCAATAGACTATCTTATTTTCAGTTATTTACTTTTTGTATTCCTAGCTGAGCGGGATGTGCTCATATGAACTTTATATTTACTTTTTGTATCTCTTTTGGAAATCATTGTACTCAAAAGTTGTTATCATTAATGAAATGATGTGTTACTTTCGTTTGACATATGTCATGATTATGACTACTGCTAACATGACCTCTAGCATAACTCCTGACTAACATTCTAACACGTGATGACTAACACTCTATCCCTTCCGTATAGAATACGACTATGTCTGGAAAGGGAACGTATGTCTGCCACCCCAAGAGAAAGATCAGAGCGGCAACTATCAAGATGATGGTTGACCGCCCGGTCAACAAAGAAATTGCCGAATATGAGGCAAATCGTCAACACAGTGAGACCAGTGGAACCAATAACGGTACTAACACCTGCCTAACCCGACTAACCTAGTATAGACAACGTTGCCACTAACACATGACATTTAATCCCAATACACAGGATCCCATGGGAACGCTACTAAGGGATGCTCGTTCAAGGCTTTTCTAAGCTGTCATCCTCATAACTTCAAAGGCACTGAAGGGGCAGTGGAACTGCTCCGTTGGGTAGATAAACTCGAGTCAGTATTCTCTATGTCTAAGTGCTCGGAGGAAAACCGAGTCAAGTTTGCCACTGGGACTCTGGAAGGACTAGCCCTCACCTGGTGGAACACACATGTCCAGACACTAGGATTGGAAGCTGCCAACTCAATTTCTTGGGAAGAGTTTACCAGAATGCTCCACGAGGAATACTGTCCTCGAGATGAAATCCGAAAGCTAGAGGCGGAATTTTGGGTCCACAAGATGGTAGGATCCGAAATCGAGCAATACTGCACTCAATTTCATGAGTTGTGCAAACGGTGCCCGGCAATGGTGACGCCGGAATACAAGAAGATCGAGCAGTTCATTAGTGGATTGCCCGAACAAATACAAAGCATGGTGACTGCTTCCGACCTCACTACCATTCAACCACTGATCCGACTGGCACACAAGTTGACTGACCAAGCAGTAGGTCAGGGTAAATTGCCTAAGAGGGGTGAACACCTGAAACCCCAAGAGCCCAAACGGAAGTGGGAGCCTAGCAACAACCGTACCTTCTCACCTCAACAACCAACCCAGCACCGCCCAGATGCTGCCAAGGTTTTCAGTGCCACCCAGCCAAACAATCAAGGTAAGGGAGGATATCAAGGCAACAGCCCAAAATGCAACAGCTGCAACTACCATCACTTCGGCCCGTGCAAAAGGGTCAAGTGCACAAACCTGTGGAAGAAACGGGCACGTAGCCAAGGAATGCCGATCAAACCCTAACCCCAACAACAACAAGACTGATACCTTGAAAGGGTGTTTCACTTGCGGGAAGCCGGGACACATGCACCGAGACTTCCCGCAGAATAAGAATGCTGGTGGCAATCCAGCGAGAGGCAGGGTGTTTGTTATCGGATCTGGAGAAGCGAAAGATGACCCCAATATCGTTTCACTTTTTGATTTGGTTTTCTATTATTCAGTTGTCATTCAGAACGTTAAACCCACAGATATGTTTGTGCGAATCGTCACCCAC
Organism: Mikania micrantha; assembly: GCA_009363875.1. Lineage (NCBI taxonomy): Eukaryota > Viridiplantae > Streptophyta > Magnoliopsida > Asterales > Asteraceae > Mikania > Mikania micrantha. The sequence goes on along the minus strand of CM018691.1, from coordinate 116,449,849 downwards.
GCAAATACTTTGTCAATTTATTATTCGTAAACGATACTGAGTTGTTTTCATTTGGACATTCTCACAAACGGACTCAACTAAACCTAACTGTTTTCACCATGTTATGATTTAATTCACATTATTTTCTCACTGAATTGTCGGCCATCTGATTCCTATTTAGTTGTGGATATCAGATCGCAACCGATTGTATTTGTCATTTGTTTCCACACTGTTAATTCTCATTATAGTGTTGTATATTTATATGTCAATTCTCATCGAAATATATATAACTGTTAATTGTTTCTACTAAATTGTTATCACATATTGTTCATCACATAGTGTTCACACATAGTTTAGGTGTAAGTACACACACCGTACGGATTTTCCGGACGGTCAGGTACTAGGTGTCACAATATGTGTTATAGAACCTGCTATAAATGGAAACTTACCATAAATAGTAAGTTGTCCATGAACGCGATTTGCGCGTTTTGCACACGACGAGCACAAGCACAATTGTTACACGAATCACAACCGACACACGGTTCACCAACGAGTCGTTGACTTGACACGGTCAATGTGGACCAACATGAGCAAACACGGTCAATGTGGACCGACACGGACAAACATAACAACCGAGGGTTGTTGAGCAAGAACACGAGCACGAACACGAACACGGTCACTTACATGAACTCACATATGGCATACGATATAGGTAGCCGGTGACTGATTACCCGACGACGCAGGAGCTTACGCTTGCACTATTTCATTTTCACTAAGGTGAGTTTACGGCCCCTCTTTACTCTTTTACAAGCTTTTCAAATAGGGGGAGAATACTTGTTGAATCGAGTCAAACATTATTACTGTACAAACATTTTATGTGTATGCTGGTTTATTAGACAAACAGTAAGTGTTGTAATCGTAACAAGCCCTCACAAAGTCTTACCGTTAACGTACAAACAACGAGGTGAGTTTGAATAGATCCATCTTGTTGTGTGTCAGTGTTCGTACTATCGTGTCACGTCTCACACTAAATTAAAGTAATTCTAGTGCCACTTGTATAAATAGCATTTAAATAAACATTTAAATAATCAAAAAGCTGACCTAGAAATTGCGGGGTGTCACAGTTCTTCTTACGAAGAACTCGGACCTCGTCCGATAACTCGTAGTTCCTCCTAGCCTCGCGTCGTGTGTAGGCAACGTGGGCTGCGAATGCCCGCTCCATCGGCACTCCAAGAGGGGGTAGTCGCTGGCCAGTGGATCTATCCCTGAGATATCGTGGTGGAGGTACTCTCTCCCCCTCGATCCATTCCCGAATGGTCATGGGGTACCAACCCCCGAACCGGTCATGCATAGCCCGTCGGGCTCGTCGGTCCATCTCCTCGTCAACCTGTGCCACTATGTCCAGGACTCTCTGACGGCTCTCCTCCGTCAGCTCCTCGTTCGCCGGGCGCTTTCCCGGGTTCCTCCTAGCGTCATCGTTGTTGTCGGCCATCCTGTAAGTCTCAAATCAGTAAGTAACAGTTTAACAGTAATAATGACATCATCAGTGTGCAAGTTCTAAGTGTAGTGTCTAGAGTTGAGCAGAGGCTATAGTCTAAGTTTACTACATGCAAACCTAGTTCTCAATAACCAAAGCTCTGATACCAGTCTGTCACACCCCCAAATTCCCACGTGCGGTGTCAGACCGTGTGGGTGTGACGTGGCCAGGATCACAGTTCATGGTCATATAGAACGACTCTATATGAGTTACACAAACATACAGTTTTGTAAATAAACGTGTTTACATCATAAAGCAGCGGAAATGTTTAATAACTAAAGCAGGGGAATAATAAAGTATTACAGCGGAAAGATAAATTGTTAATAGACACTACAAAATCAGTATTGTTTTAAAAGACATAATTTATTCATAAGCCTAGGAAACGAGTCTATATGCAAGCCAGACTCCTTAGTGCTTCCTTGTGCGCATCCTAGCTTGGATTCCATCAGTTACCTGAGAATACATGTGAAAAGTGTCAACTAAAAAGTTGGTGAGTTCACAGGTTTAGACAGACAGAAAATCAGTAAACAGGCACATACTGGGTATGTTAAGTTTATTGTTGGATTCTACGATCCGTGGAGTGTGTCAGTTCATCTTACCGAAACTCGACTGTTTCTGTTTGCCTCCTCGGGTCATCGCTGAACCTGGCAATCAACATCGAAATTACACTCGTTATGACCTCCGGTGAACATTCGTGCCAAGTGGGGCTAGTCAAACCCAGTAGTACTACGTAATAGCGACTCGTTTGTTACACAACTAACGGTAAGGATACGTGAGGGCTTAATGCGATAATATTTACACTCGAAAATAGTTTTACAACATACTGGTCATATATCTAAAACAGTTGCATAGTATTCTCACCCCAAAAGTTTAATAAAACTGTCAAAGAGTAAAAGTGGGGCTGTAAAATCACCTGAATTTGAGCAGTGCGTTCTAACAAGAATCGTGTAGCTCGCCGGCTAGCAGTTACCTATATCACATAGGTGTTATAATTTCATGTTCACATACACGTGGGTCTCCCAGGACCGTGTTCGTGGTAACAACTCCAGGTTGTCGTGTGGGTCATGTTGACCGTGTTTGACCGTGTTTGACCTAACGACCCGTTGGTGACGATTTTGGTTCAAGTGTTCGTGTAACGTGCGAAATAGTGTCGTGTGATGTGTGCGGATACCAAAGTAACTTTCGTGAGGAAACTTACTATTTATAGTAAGTTTCTATTTCGGAAAGTTTCCAAATTAGGCAAGTCATGCAAGAAATCATAATCCAATTATTCTAATATGCATAATTATCCTAAGTGAGCATGTTATCACATAGCACATAGTTACACTTAGTCGGTTAAGCACGTTTAGCGCGTAAAAGTTACTATTTTTAGAAAGTGGTAAAAATAGGCATTTTCCACCAAGTTTAATAATCAATCTTATCTAAATATCAATATCCTAGTTTCAAGTAAGCATTTGATCATAACCGTTATGACTAGCATGTTACCATTCACCTATTTTTGTAAAATAAAGTTACTATTTTTAGTACTTATGACAATACACATATTTCATTCATTTAAGTCATAAAATCGCTTATTATCATCATAATAACTTCAACTAAGCATGTTAAACATACAACATTATCAATTTCATCATTCCTCAACAAACTTATGACAAAAAGTTTCCATTTATAGAAATCTCATGAAAATCATACCCTTTAACAATTCTTATAATTCAAAGGCACCATTAATCATCACAATAGTGTCTACACATCATTTTAGACATAACTTATAGATCTAAACATACAAATGTGTCCATATCATCATTTTTGCACATTTTTACAATCCTTGACAACAATAACACTTCTAAATGTTTTAGATCATATCAAATATCATAACTAACATCATATTATCATCAATAGTCATGTAAATCAACCTAGATCTTACATGCATGTTGCTAAAAGTACTCATTTCATCAAAAAATCAATAAATCATCATCATATTCAATCACAATCATCATAGATCATCCCAACATCATCAAATCAGTGGCATTTATACAAAATAACATATTCACAAACTCAAAAATTGGTGATTAAGGTGGTGCTAGTGATGCATGTGGCCAAAATGGCTTGCATGTGTGTGTTGAAGTGATTTTAGACATCAATGGTGCTAGAACTACCTCAAGGGTCTTCAAATTCGTGGATTGTGGCCTGAGATTGATGGTGTGGAGCTCCCAGATCTGCTGGTGAAGCTTCTTATTCGAGATGTGAAGAGTGGTGATGATAGATCGACCTACAATTGCCTCTCCTTTGTCCCAACTTCTTCTAAGATCTTCAAAATGGCCTCCCAACAGCTCTAGATGGCTTCAATGGTTTTTTCAGAGTGATTATGGTCGATGGGAAAGGTTTCAGTCGAGAGGAATCGGAGTAGAAGTTAGCAGAAATGATTAACATTGGCTTTATTAAGATTTTGCGTGTTAGACGTCGTCGCGTACCGCGGAGTCTGGCAAAAAGCTCCTCCGCGTAGCGTGATGATTAAAATAATCATTTTGTTCCCGAAACACGCCGCGTATCGCGAATAGGGAAGATGATCAGTCGTCGCGTACCGTGACTATTTTCGGTGAATTTGAATTTCCCCGCCCATGCATCGCGTGCCGCGAAGGCCCATTCGGGTGCCCATCGCGTACCGCAACGGATCCCAGTTGAGCCCAGTAAGCCCTATTTCATTGTTTTGACCCGATTTTCACGTCTTTCACAATTACGAACATCATCTCTCGACACGTAACCATTGTTCTACCTATTTTAGGTTCCCTAAAACCCAAGGGTAGTGAAAGTGTATTGTGGTTTGATCCGTTCACCAACGTTCGGTATTCAAGATACGTGCGAGTGTTTTGCGATAATTCTTCGAATTATCCGTGCGTTTGGACTGTCGTGTCACGTGTCACACTAAACATTCATAATTCTAGTGCCACGTATGCAATAATAATACATATTATAATTAAAATAAAGTTAATGCTAACCTGGAAATTGCGAGGTGTCACATCATCCCCGAGTTAATAGGAATTTCGTCCCGAAATTCAGTTCGTGTTGCTGCTGTTAGTCTGGTTGGAGAATAGGTGAGGGTATTTCTTTTTCATCTGGTCCTCTCGTTCCCAAGTGTATTCCGGTCCACGTCGCGAGTTCCATCGAACCTTAACTCTAGGTATGCGACTAAGTTTGAGCTTTTTGATCTCTCGATCCATTATTTCCACCGGTTCCTCAACGAAGTGAAGTTGCTCGTCAATTTGGATTTCCTCCAAAGGAATAGTGAGCATTTCATCTGATAAACACTTCTTGAGGTTCGATACGTGGAATACATTATGCACGCTACTCAATTCTTGCGGTAGCTGTAGCTCATAGGCCACAGGGCCTATACGTTTAGTGATTTCGAATGGTCTGATGTAACGAGGATTTAACTTTCCCCGCTTCCTGAATCGGATCACTCCCTTCCAAGGCGAGACTTTAAGTAGTACTCGGTCTCCCACCTGGAATTCAAAAGGCCTGCGCCTTTTGTCGGCATAGCTTTTCTGTCGATCCCGAGCTGCTGCCATTCTGTTACGTATCTGCACGATCTTCTCAGTCGTCTCGTTCACAAGCTTGGATCCAGTCAGTTGGCTTTCACCAACTTCCGTCCAACAGAGTGGTGATATACACTTACATCCGTAAAGTGCTTCAAAAGGTGCAGTTCCAATGCTGGTGTGATAACTGTTACTATATGAGAACTCCACCAAAGGTAGGTGAGTCTCCCAACTGTTACCAAAATCTATCACACATGCTCAAAGCATATATTCCAGCGTTTGGATGGTTCGTTCACTTTGACCATCCATCTGCGGGTGATAGGCAGTGCTCATATCCAACCCTGTCCCAAGGGCCTTATGTAGGGACTTCCAGAAATGTGCCGTGAATCTGCTGTCTCAATCGGATATGATGGAGATCGAAACTCCGTGTCTCGAAATGACTTCCTTTAAGTAGATTCGGGTTAGCTTCTCCAATTTATCGGTTTCTTTCATCAGTAGGAAGTGTGCAGATTTCGTGAGTCGGTCTACGCTAACCCAAATGGTATCGCAACCACTTGTCGTCTTTGGTAGTTTGGTGATAAAATCCATGGAAATCTGCTCCCATTTCCATACTGGGATTTCTGGTTGCTGAAGTAACCCTGATGGTTTCTGGTATTCGACCTTTACTTTGGAGCAAGTCAGACACTTACTCACATAGGTCGATGCTATTTCTGACTTCATGTTAGGCCACCAGTAAGTGGTCTTTAAATCACGGTACATCTTGTCGGAACCTGGATGTACTGAGTACCGGCTTTTGTGAACTTCATCCATCACTACGTCTCTCAATCCCCCGTAGCGTGGAATCCAAATCCGATCCATTAGGTAGTAAGCTCCATCACCCTTTTCTTTTTGTTGTTTATCCATACCCCGCATTGCTTCGAGAGTGAGGTTTCCTGTTTTTAGAGCTTCTTGTTGTGCGATGCGGATCTGATTCGGTAGCTCGGAGTGGATGGTAAGTTCTAGTGCACGTACGCGTTTGGTTGTTTCTTTCCGGCTTAACGTGTCGGCCACTAAGTTAGCTTTTCCTGGATGGTATTTGACTGCGCAATGATAATCGCCTATCAGCTCGACCCATCGGTGTTGCCTCATGTTTAATTCCTTCTGTTCGAAGATGTGTTGTAGGCTCTTATGATCCGTAAATATAGTGCACTTTGTGCCGTACAGATAGTGTCGCCAGATCTTCAATGCGAACACCACGGCTCCTAACTCCAGATCGTGCATTGTATAGTTCTTCTCGTGCACTTTCAATTGTCTGGACGCGTATGATATAACTTTCTCACGTTGCATTAACACGTAACCGAGTCCTTGTTTTGACGCGTCGCAATAAACTACGAAATCTTCACATCCGTCTGGTAGGGATAGGATCGATGTAGTGCATAGTTTTTGCTTTAATAAGTTGAAAGCAGCTTCTTGTTTTTCCCCCCATTCAAACTTCTTGTCTTTATGCGTGAGAGATGTTAATGATTGTGCGACCTTTGAGAATCCCTCGATAAATCGCCTGTAGTATCCTGCCAAACCTAAGAACTGTCGCACCTCGGTTGGGGTCTTGGGTGCTCCCCAGTTCTTAATTGCCTCGATTTTGGTTGGGTCTACATGTATCCCTTTTTTTTTCACCACATGTCCAAGGAACTGGACTTCGCGAATCCAAAAATCGCATTTGGAAAATTTCACGTATGGTTGTTCTGTCCTCAGTAGCTCCAAAACAAGTCTCAAATGTTCGGCATGTTCTTCCTGATTTTTGGAGTAGATTAGGATGTCGTCTATGAATACGATTACGAATTTGTCAAGATACGGCTTGCACACCCGATTCATGAGATCCATGAATATAGCTGGTGCGTTAGCCAGTCCGAAGGGCATGACCAGAAACTCGTAATGTCCGTATCGTGTCCTGAAGGCTATCTTCAGTATGTCTTCTTCCTGTATTCTTAGTTAATGGTAACCGGATCTTAAATCGATCTTCGAATAGTAGGTCGACCCTTGCAGCTGGTCAAACAGATCGTCTATTCGTGATAAAGGGTATCGATTCTTAATCGTCACTTTGTTCAGTTCCCGGTAGTCTATGCACATACGGAATGATCCGTCCTTTTTCTTCACAAACAAGACTGGTGCTCCCCAAGGTGAGAAGCTCGGTCAGATAAATCCTCTATCTAATAACTCTTGTAGTTGATTAGATAGTTCCTGCATTTCGGTAAGAGCCAATCGGTATGGTACCTTGGCTATCGGTGCAGCTCCTGGTGTTAGGTCTATCTGAAATTCCACTTGTCGCTTCGGTGGTAGTCCAGGTAGATCATCAGGAAAGACTTCAGGAAAGTCGCGGACGATAGCGATGTCCTCGATCTTCCTTTCCTTCTTTGGTAGTTCAGTAATAAGGGCCAAGATAGCCGTGTATCCCATCTTCAGGTATTTGCTTGCCTTCATGCAGGACATGATGTTTAAGGGTACACCACGCCTTTCTCTTGAATTGAGATCTGCTCTCCACTTGGCAACATAGCTCGTACAATCTTCTCGTTACATACGATCTCGGCATGGTTAGCAGATAACCAATCCATTCCAATCACCACGTTGAAGCTCCCGAGAGTTACTAGCATCAAATCGATCTCTAGTCCGTGATCTGCTAGCATCAAAACACATCCTTTGATGATATGTTGTGTCTCGATCAGCTTGCCGTCAGCTAACTCTACGGTGTACTTATAGTCTAGTGGCGTTGGGGTCATATTAAGCAGTCTACTAAAATCACTAGAGATAAAACTCCTATCGGCACCAGTATCAAATAACATACTAGCATAGACATTATTTAAAAGAAACGTACCGGTAACGACGTTGGGATCATCTTTCACTTCTCCCGAGCCAATTACAAAGGCTCGACCCTTCGCTGCACCTCCTCCACCCTTTTTCAGTTGCGGGCAATCCCTCCGCATGTGCCCCGGCTTACCTTATTCATAACACCCTTTGAAAGTGTTTTGGTTGTTGTTGTTCTGATTGACGTTATGGTTAGGGTTTGATCGGCACTCTTTGGCTATATGCCCATTTCTGCCACAGTTAATGCACTTGACCCTTTTGCACGGGCCAAAGTGGTGGTAGTTACAATTGTTGTATTTTGGGTTGTTGCCCTGATATCCCCCTTTGCCTTGGTTGTTGGGTTGTGTGGTAGTGAAGACTTTGGCGGGTGCAGGCCGGTGCTGGGTTGGTTGCTGAGGTGAAAAGGTACGGTTGTTACTGGGCTCCCACTTCCTCTTGGGCTCTTGGGGTTTCAGGTGCTCACCCATTTTCGACAGTTTACCCTGAGCTACTGCCTGATCGGTTAATTTGTGGGCCAGTCGAATTAATGGCTGGATGGTAGGGAGGTCGGAAGCGGTTACCATGCTTTGTATTTGCTCTGGCAATCCACTGATGAATTGCTCGATCTTTTTATACTCAGGCGTCACCATCGCCAGGCACAGCTTGCATAGCTCGTGGAATCAAGTACAGTATTGTTCGATCTCAGAACCCACCATATTGTGCACCCAAAACTCTGCCTCCAGCTTCCGGATTTCATCTCGAGGACAATACTCCTCGTGAAGCATTCTGGTGAACTCTTCCCTGGAGATTGAGTTAGCAGCTTCCAGCCCCAGTGTCTGGACGTGTGTGTTCCACCAGGTAAGGGCTGGTCCTTCCAAAGTTCCGGTGGCAAACTTTACTCGGGTTTCCTCCGAACACTTAGACATAGAGAATACAGACTCAAGCTTCTCGATCCAGCGGAGCAGTCCCACTGCCCCCTCGGTTCCCTGAAATTTGTGGGGATGGCAACTTAGAAAAGCTTTAAATGAGCATCCCTTAGTTGCGCTCCCATGAGATCCTGTGCATCGGAGTCCAATGTTACGTGTTAGTGACAACATTGTCTGTACTAAGTTAGTCATGTTAGGCAAGTGTTAGTATCGTTATTTGTGCCACTAGTCTCGCTATGGTGACGGTTTGCCTCATATTCGGCAACTCAAGGTCATGAGTTGTGTAGTTCTTCTCATGCACCTTCAGCTGTCGTGAAGCGTATGCTATCACTTTCTCGTGTTGCATTAGCACGCAACCGAGTCCTTGTTTCGAGGCGTCACAATACACCACGAAATCATCGCATCCTTCCGGCAAGGATAGTATGGGTGCAGTGCATAGCTTCTGCTTCAACAAGTTGAAAGAAGTTTCTTGTTTCTCTCCCCAATCAAACTTCTTATCCTTATGAGTTAGGGAGGTCAGTGATTGAGCAATCTTTGAAAATCCTTCGATGAATCGTCTGTAGTACCCGGCCAGACCTAGGAATTGTCGCATCTCAGTTGGAGTTTTGGGTGCTTCCCAGTTCTTAATGGCCTCAATCTTGGTAGGGTCTACATGTATCCCTTTCTCGTTAACCACATGTCCATTTGGAAAACATCGCGTATAGCTGCTCGTTCTTCAACAATTCATAGACTAACCTTAGGTGTTCAGCATGTTCTTCCTGATTCTTAGAGTAGATCAGGATATCGTCAATGAACACTATCACGAATTTGTCAAGATAAGGCTTGCACACTCTGTTCATGTGATCCATGAATACAGCTGGTGTGTTGGTCAGCCCAAAGGGCATAACCAGAAATTCGTAGTGTCCGTATCGAGTTCTAAAGGCAGTCTTAGGAATATCATCTTCCTGTATCCTCACCTGATGGTAACCGATCTCAAATCGATCTACGAATAGTAGCTTGACCCTTGCAGTTGGTCAAACAGATCGTCTATTCACGGTAATGGGTATCGATTCTTGATCGTTACCTTGTTCAGCTCCCTGTAGTCGATACACATACGGAATGATCTGTCTTTCTTTTTCATGAATAAGACCGGTGCTCCCCAAGGTGAGAAGCTTGGTCTGATAAATCCCTTGTCTAACAGTTCCTGCAACTGGTTAGATAATTCTTGCATCTCGGTCGGTGCCAGTCGGTAAGGTGCCTTAGCGATCGGTGTTGCTCCGGGAGTGAGATCTATCTGGAATTCGACTTTTCGTTTCGGAGGTAGTCCAGGTAGATCTTCGGGAAATACTTCGAGGAAATCTCAGACTACAGCAATGTCCTCAATCTTCCTTTCTTTCTTTGGTTGCTCCGTGATAAGGGCCAATATTGCAGTGTATCCTTTCTGTATGTACTTGTTCGCCTTCATGCAAGACATGATGTTAAGTGGTATTCCCCGTCGTTCTCCTTGGATTGAGATCTGTTCTCCGTTCGGTAATGTTACTCGTACAATATTCTCGTTGCATATGATCTCAGCTTGGTTCGCGGATAGCCAGTCCATTCCAACAACCACATCGAAGCTCCCGAGAGTCACCGGCATCAAGTCGATTTCGAGTTCGTGATCCGCCAAAACCATGACGCATCCTCGAAAAACGTGTTGTGTTTCGATTAGTTTGCCGTCGGCTAACTATACAATATACTTATAGTCTAGTGGTGTTGGGGTAATATCTAGTAATTTACTAAACTCACTAGATATAAAGCTCCTATCGGCACCGGTATCAAATAATATACTAGCATAGACATTATTTAAAAGAAACGTATCGGTCACGATGTTTGGGTCGTCCTTGCCTTCCCCTGAGCCTATCACAAACGCTCGACCCTTCGCCGCACCTCCGCCGGCCTTCTTCAGCTGTGGGCATTCCCTCCTTATGTACCCAGGTTTACCACATTCGTAACACCCCTTAAGAGTGTTCTGGTTGTTGTTGTTGTTGTTCAGGTTGGGGTTGGGGTTGTCGTTGTTGTTAGGGAACTTGGATCTGCAATCTTTGGCCATGTGGCCATGCCTTCCGCATTTCAGACAACGGTACCTCTCACATTGTCCGAAGTGGTGGTATGAACATCGGTTGCACAAAGGGTATTTCCCTTGATATACACCCTTCCCCTTGTCATCATGTTGGGTGGGAGTGAAAGCTCTGACTCGTGCAGACCTTTGTTGTTGTTGATGAGATGGTTGGGATTGATGTTGGCTGGGCTCCCACTTTCGCTTGTGGCTCTCCTGAGGCTTCAGATGCTCGCCTCGTTTGGGTAGCTTGCCCTGAGCCACTGCTTGATCGGTCAGTTTGTGCGCTAGGCGGATCAACGTTTGGATGGTGGTGAGGTCAGGTGCTGTCACCATGTTTTGAATCTGTTCGGGCAGCCCACTGATGAACTGCTTGATCTTTTTGTACTCCAGCATCACCATAGCCGGGCATAATTGCAGAGCTCATGAAATCGAGTACAGTATTGCTCGATTTCCAATCCAACCATTTTTAGCACCCAGAATTCAGCCTCCAGCTTTCTGATCTCGTCACGAGGACAGTATTCCTCCTGCAGCAGTCTGGTGAAAGCAGTCCATGTCATTGAGTTGGCTCCATCCAAACCCAGTGTCTGAACATGAGTGTTCCACCAAGTGAGGGATGGTCCCTCCAGTGTACCGGTTGCAAATATAACCCGGTTTTCCTCAGCACATTCGCACATGGTGAATACAGATTCAACCTTCTCAATCCAACGGAGCATTCCGACGGCTCCTTCAGTTCCCTTAAAGGTAAGAGGGTGGCAGTTCAGAAAGGATTTGAATGAGCATCCTTTGTCGTTGTTGTCGTGCGATCCTTTGTTAGTCCCACTAGTTTTGCTGTGTTGGCGACTCGCTTCATACTCAGCAAGCGCCTTGTTGACTCGACGGTCAACCATCATTTTGATGACTGCCGCATCCATTGTTCGCTTGGGGTGTCGTGCATATGTTCCTCTTCCAGCCATAGATGGTTTCTATAAGGAAGGGATAGAATGTTAGTCAGCATAAGTTAGTGTGTTAATCAGATGTCATGTCAGATGTCATGTTAGATGTCATGTTAGATGTTATGTTAGCAAACAACCATAGTCAGAATATGCGATAAATAAAACAAAATATCATTCTCATTAATAGAGCTTTGAGTACAATCATTTTCAAAAGATAATAATACTACGAGTTCATACGAGCACATCCCACTCGTCTAGGCAATACAAAAGGAAATACAAACTAAGATAAACTATCTAATCCGAGTCTATGGTAGCGTGTGAGACATCACTCTCGGCTGCCTCGTCGTCTTCATCCTCCTCGGGATCCTCAACGAAGTCACCTTCCTTGAGGTCCTCAACCTCGAACTGCGGTCCATCATCTGGAGGTGGTTCAACAATAAACTGCTCCGCCCATGCGTTGAGCAAGGCGTCGCTGGCCTGAATTATCGCATGATTCTCCTCCGTAGCGACCTCAGTCGCGGCTATGCGTCCATCATGCTCCTGCATGATCTCGACTATCTGCCTGTGCTGTTCCATCAGTTGTGCCATCTGAAGGCACAGTGTCTCTACCTGCTCTTGCAGGCTATCATTACGCCTCTCAAGGCATTGGTTCTTCTCACGAAGAACTCGGACCTCATCCGATAACTCGTGATTCCTCCTAGCCTCGCGTCGTGTGTAGGCAACGTGGGCTACGAATGCCCGCTCCATCGGCACTCCAAGAGGTGGTAGTCGATGGCCAGTGGATGTATCGCCGGGATATCATGGCGGAGGTACTCTTTCCCCCTCGATCCACTCCCGAATGGTCATGGGGTACCAACCCCAAAACCGGTCATGCATAGCTCGTCGGGCTCAACGATCCATCTCCTCGTCAACCTGTGCCACGATGTCCTGGACTCTCCGACGGCTCTCCTCCGTCAGCTCATCGCTCGCCGGGCGCTTTCCCGGGTTCCTCCTAGTGTCATCGTTGTTGTCGGCCATCGTGTAAGTCTCAAATCGGTAAGTAACAATTTAACAGTAACAATAGCATCATCAGTGTGCAAGTTCTAAGTGTAGTGTCTAAAGTTTAGCAATGGCTATAGTCTAAGTTTACTACATGCAAACCTAGTTCTCTATAACCAAGGCTCTGATACCAATCTGTCACACCCCCAAATTCCCACTCATGGTGTCAGTCCACGTGGGTGTGACGTGGCCAGAATTACAGCTCATGGTCATATAGAACAACTCTATATGCGTTGCAAATACAATGTTTGACATACACTTAGCAAAATAGTTTGTAGCGGAATAATAAATCATAGCAGCGGAAAAATATAATTTTCATAACATGCAGCGGAAAAGTAATAAGTTTAATACAACATTGTTTAAAGCAGAATAAAAGTTCAACTTGTTTTCAAAAGATAAAACAGAATGCATGTAGACTCCTAGTGCTCGTCCCTTAAAATGTGCATCCTGTTCTGTACGCAGCTAGTTACCTGAGAATACAAGTTTAGAAAAAGTGTCAACACAATGGTTGGTGAGTTCACAGGTTTTGATATACATATATAGTAAGAAAATGTGTGTCATGTTGTTTATCAAAATGTTAGTACCGAGCCCTAGGCTCCAAGTGTCAGTGCGTCACTACCGAACTAGACTTGTTTGTCCTTGCCTCCGCTATGTCTCCTATACATAGCAAGTTAGGTCAGTGTTTCACGGGTTATGACCTCCAGTCAAAATTGTGCCCCGTGGGGTTAGTCACACCCAAACGGATCCATTCAAACTTACCACGTTGTTCGTACATTAACGGTAAGACTTTGTGAGGACTTGTTACGAGTTCAACACTTAATGTTTGTCTAATAAACCAACATACACAGTAAAATGTTTGTATAGTAATAGATGTTTGACTCGATGCAACTAGTATTCTCCCCCTATTTAAAACATTTGAAAAGAGTAAAGAGGGGCCGTAAACTCACCTAAGTGAAGTGAACAAGTGTAAGCGTAAGCTCCTGAAGCATCAAGTAGTGTAGTCGGTCACCGGCAACCTATATCGTATACCATACGTGAGTTTGTGTAAGTGACCGTGCTCGTCTTCTTGTTAGTGCTCGTGTTTGTGCTCAACAACCCTTGGTTGTTCATGTTTCTCCGAGTCGGTCCATAATGACCGTGTTTGCTCATGTTGGTCCATATTGACCATGTTTGACCGTGTTTGAACAGAGTTGACCGTGTCAAGTCAACGACCCGTTGGTGAACCGTGTGTCGGTTGTGAATCGTGTACCATTTGTGTAAGTGCTCGTCGTGTGCAAAACTGTAACAACCGGTTTTCAATAATGAAACGTATTTGAAATAATCGTTAATTGAACGATTGTGGTCGTTATAATTTGAAAATATGCGAGAAATCATGAACGTGGGCGAAAACCGTGAGCGAAACGGAGTTACGGATTGTCCGGAATCGCGAAAGGAAGAAAATTATAAAGAAATTATGTTTTGAAATGCTTCGCGGTACGCGAAGAACCCAAAATATCTGAGAATCCCGAATTGTTTTGAGGTACGCGAAGACTCTATAAACCTTGCTTCGCGATACGCGACGGGTGAGGCGGTTTGGCAAATTTCTATTCATATCAGAATTTCAAAGAAAAAAATTTAAATTTTCTTCATCTTCGAACCTGTTCACCATAAACACACACACATACGAAATTTTGTCACCCAACATCAGTTTTCAAGCTACCGAATCATCCAGATCAAACCAGGGATTGTTTCTACAAGTCTGGATCGTCATATTTCAATCAGAAATCCATTCGAAGGGTATCAATTCGTTTTATCTCACTGATTTTAATAGTATATGGATTAAATTGAGTTTTGAGCATTATAGGATGATTACGGAGGATTAGAAACGAAGAACTAGATGTTTTAACGGTGAAATCTTGATTTTGAACCGTTATGATGTCCGGTTGTTGTGAAACTCATATTATTGAATATGATAACCAGTGGGATGATTAAATCATGGTTATGATGATTTTATATCATTCTCTGGAATGATAGATCCAGTTCAAGTGTTGATAAAATGTTTGAAATTGAAAGTTAATGATTTTAGCATGATATGCTAATTATAAATAATGACTTGACTTCTGAATACCACATACTAATAAATGGGATTCAAATGAGTTTGAATCAACATGTATGGGTATTGGGTGTATTGAAACTAGTTGTATACATGTGAGTTGCAACTAGGTGTGGATAAAGGAAGTCAAGCAACGGATTTCAAAATATGAAGTTGTGATAAGTTGAATATGATTAAGAACATGTGTAGATTAATTTCTACACACAGATTGTTGATAAAAGCCTCAACGAGGTTTGATTGAATATGAAGAATGAAACAGGTCAAATGAATTAGACTACATAAATAACACAAGTTATGTGTTCATGTTGTTAAATCTCGTTATATGTGAATATATAATAGGAGAAGGATGTGAATCTGGTTCTAGAAGACCTGGGAAAGAAATGGAGATTTTTGATAGCTCTCCAAATCAAGGTAAGTCACCCGTTATTGTTGAGTTTGTTTAATGTTGTGAAAATGAATCACATATATTGTTATCATGTGAACAAAACTCAATTGGTGATACACATGGATATGAACCATGTGATGAATGTGATATAGTGATGACCTACAGGTGTGTAGGCATTCATGTTTGCTTTAATTGATATTAATTCACATGAGTGTGGATAATATTGTTGAAAGTATGTCGAAATGGTTCATTTGAATGTGAACTAAGGAGGTGGTGGACAACTTAGTTGATCTACAATGATGTAGACAACTGTTTGTTATACGTAATTATAATTGATTCACAAGTTGTGTGAATAAATCGTAATATATTTACATTTATAAGATTCACAAGGTGTGTGAACATATGTAAAGGTGATAGACCTTATGTTGAATTTGAAGTTAGACACTAGTATATGTTATTTGGAATCACAATTGTGTGACACATATTTGGTAAATAGAAAGAATTGTATTTGGTGATCTACAATTGTGTAGACAGTTCTGGTTGATTCACTTGAGAGTGAACAATCAGTATGTTGAAATATAATTAAATGATTCACAAGGTGTGTGAACATATGAATTGGGAGTATAATTGATGTAAACACAAGTGAATGTTTTCAAATTGTGTGTAAGTTACCTATTTGATTGAACTTGTAGTTGAAGGATTGGGTGAGTCCACACTACAAGTAATTGTGCATTTAGCACATATACATGATTTGTTGAGTTGATTGAAATTGATATAAATGATTGTGGTCATTGTTATTGCATGATTCACAATGTGTGTGAACATGTGGTGATCTACGAATGTGTAGATGTTGAATTGGTAATGTGCATGTTTTGATTCACAAGGTGTGTGAACATAAAACTTGCAATTCCAATTTAATTGATTCACAAGATGTGTGAACAAATGATGGATTAGAAATGTGCATGCTTTGACTCACAAGGTGTGTGAACATAAGACTTGCAATTCCAATGTAATTGATTCACAAGGTGTGTGAACAAATGATGGATTGGAAATGTGCATGCTTTGATTCACAAGGTGTGTGAACATAAGACTTGCAATTCCAATGTAATTGATTCACAAGGTGTGTGAACAAATGGTGGATTGGAAATGTGCATGCTTTGATTCACAAGGTGTGTGAACATAAGACTTGCAATTCCAATGTAATTGATTCACAAGGTGTGTGAACAAATGGTGGATTGGAAATGTGCATGCTTTGATTCACAAGGTGTGTGAACATATGACTTGTAATTCCAATGTAATTGATTCACAAGGTGTGTGAACAAATGATGGATTGGAAATGTGCATGCTTTGATTCACAAGGAGTGTGAACATAAGACTTGCAATTCCAATGTAATTGATTCACAAGGTGTGTGAACAAATGGTGGATTGGTGTGTGTACAAAAGGGTGGACCGGTAATGTGCATGCTTTGATTCACAAGGTGTGTGAACAAAAGATGACCTACAAGAGTGTGGACATATAAAATTCAAGAGTCAAATTGTGTAATTTTGACTTTTGGGAAATATGATGCACAACTGGAGATTTGTGTGCACATGTATGTGTGGTGTTAAATTATAATGATTGTGCATGAATTGGTGATTCATGGGGTTTTGGGTGGAAACGACCCATTAGTGAATCGTTTTATATGTGATTGAATGTTGTTACCAAATTATATTTGGGACATCAGTAGTGTATCCATATAGTGTTATCGAATACACTTGGTAAAATGGTGGGGTAAACTTACTTAGTTCTAACGAACTAATGGTGATTTAAATGTGGTGTTTACAGGTACAAAAGAGTAAGGTGAACGGCAATGGTGATCGGGATCGAACAAAAAGATTTGAGTGGTGAACTGAAGTTAACGTATTATAAGTATGTGAAAATACTTAGATATGTTTTAATGTTTGAATGATTAAAATTGGGTGTGTTTACAAACAAAACACAAAAATTTTTCTAGGACCTAAACAAAAATATTAATTAAATGTTTTAAATGTCCGAATGGGACATAAAGTAACAGTGGGTGTTACAAGTTGGTATCAGAGCAATGGTTTGAGGGATTCAAATGCGTTATGAACACTTGAACTCAAACTTGAAGCTCTTAATATGGAAAAGAGGAAGTTGTTCAATATAAGATCCGATCACAAAGCCGAACTCACCAGGTATGATGTATCTGTAAATTGTTGTTTAAGGTTGTGTGGAAGTATATGAATATGAAACCACATGGGGTGGTATTTGGATTGTTGAAATTGATTAGTGTTATGATAAATTGCATAACTAATAAAAGTGTCATTATATGTTTAAAATAACTGACACTGATAATAGGAGACGATTCACATTCGTGTGAAACTAATGTAAGACCACTGGTGTGTGGCATTAATATTAACATGTAAGTCCGTAGTGATATGGCATTAGTATTTGTCACGTAAGTCCATAATGAAATGGCGTTGGTGTTTATCATGTAAGTCCACATTTTTGTGGCGTTGGGGGTAATCCATGTACATGTGCATGATAATAAGTTACCCATTTTGTTGAATTTGTAGTTATAGAACTTGTTTTGTTATAAACCAATATTCCTAACTTGTGTGAAACAGTGAACGTGAAGACACGGGTATATGGTGCATATCTTGCTATGCCTGGCCAGCTTAGTAACATATACATAATATGAACATATCTTTGGGAACATTATTTCATATTAGTATATGGAAGAATTGGTAAGGTGTTAGAACATGGTGTATGTGATTTGTTAAAAAAAAAAAAATCACAATCGTGTCGCTATTAGTTTGAATAGTTGAATAATTCATGAAAGTGTGAATATTCGATAAAGACACGTATACATGTAATGTATAATATTAAATATGCGTGATCTATATAATCACAAGAATCGGGGTAGCATACATATGATATTATATGTCTAAGGATAGTATAGAATTTATTGTCACAGTTGTGTAATGGCTGATGAATACCATCAGGAGATGGATGAAATTGATATCTCCAAGATGCGGAGAATTGTGTGAAATGTGTGGTCAAAGCCTTAGAGTTATTTTATCTTCTTATATAAAGGAGATAAAAATATATGTATGAAAAATGTTGTGTGTAAACTAGAAGTAAGGATATGGAGTGTCTAATTCTAGTATACGATACTTAATATTAATTCACAGTTGTGTGATGTGACAACTAGTACCAGACCGGCCGGCAAGTCCGTACGGTGTGTGTACTATCTACAGTAACTATGTGTAAATAGATGTGTGTAAACAGTACTTGTATTAACAGGATTCTAAATACAAGAAACAGTTGTACCTATTTTCGTGTAAACTTAAATACTGTAAGTACAACGTACATTTGAAACATTAGTTGTGTTTATCTAAGTGAAAACATAAGTACAGTTAACACAACAGATCATGGGAAACAATAAAGTTCAAGCGAATGACAGAAACAAATCGATTGCGATCTGATATCCATAGATGACATTAAATAAAAATGGCCGACAATTCAATGTGAAAACAATATGATATCAGGGTGTTTAGTTGAGTCCGACAGTGAGGAAACACAATTCAAACTAAATTACAGTGTCGTTTCAGAATAACGAACTGACAGTGTGTTTGCGTGGGTGACGATTCACACAAACATATCTGTGAGTTTGACGTTCTGAAATGATGACTGGGAAGTAGAAAACAAAAGTCGGAAAGCAAAACCATCGTCATGTTCGTTCGAATGACGATTCGAACGAATACGCGCGATGGTGACGCGATCCGACGAAACGAAAACGAAACACGACGCGAACGAAATTAATTTAATAAAATAAAATATTTAACATTTTTACAATTTTGAAACTCATCAACTAATTAAAATAACTTCTTTTTATTTATTACATTTAAATTACGCGTAAAACCCGGATACGCGACGAAAACGCAAAACCGAGCAACCAAAACAAACCCGAACACCCCGTAGTATATAAACACTAAGTGAAGCATTTATTTCATTTTCCATCTTGTTCTCTCTTTCTCTCTAAAACACAAAAATCCGGTTCTCTCTCTCTAGAACTCAAACCACCATTAAAGATCTTCAAAGCTCCATAACTCCTTCATTTCTTGACCAATTTGGGTGATTCTTGAACCCACGCGAAGCCCTTGATGTCCTCTACATGAAAGTACAACGGATCTGAGGATTTGTCCACTGGATCTCGAGGTATTTGAGCTTGAATAGCTCGGAAAATAGGGTTCTATACTCTTTTTGTTTGAATCACACACTCCATCGGTCTCTAAGAGTGACCGTCACATCATGAGGAGTCGATGATGACACCGAACCAGGGTTCGTGGGATGGCTGAGGGAGACGAGTTTGTGCAAGCCAAACCTTCGGCCCTAGCCGAACCCGTCCATCCTTGGCCGAACCTTTGCAGCCACCGAACCATTGATGTACCAGGTACTGGGCGGCGAAACCTCTAATGACTCACGAACCCACATGTCTCCCGAACCCCATGCATAAGACGAACCCATACATTCTGGCCGAACCAACCAAAGGCAGCGAACCCACAACCTCAGGCGAACCAAGGACCACCAGCCAAACCCTGTTAATTCCCGAACCACCTACGAACCCTTGCATGGGAGGCGAATCCCTTAGGTCCCACGAACCAGGGCCGAACCTTTGCTGCTTCACGAACCTGGGCTGCATGGAGACGAACCCTGGAAGCATCACCTTTGGCCGAACCTTGCGTGGGCAACGAACCTTATGGCATTCATCTAGCCGAACCATTACATGACCACGAACCTTTAGCTGAACAAACCACATAGGTTCGCTGCTTGAGAGCTGGAGTCATCCTCTTCTTAGTCGAGACAATACGTAGCCGATCACCATATTTGTCTTGGCCCACATCGATTTTACTCAGTTCAAATAACAACTGATTTGGCCCAATAGGTCCATGATCCTTGAGATTCGGCCCAGCTCTCAACCGCCCTTTGAGTTCGGCCCAACACACCAACTCACAGTTGTATCGGCCCAACCTAATTACACCGGCCCAATCTTTGTAGAATTAGCCCATGATACCCTATCGGCCCACTTTAGTCGGCCCACATCAGTTAGAACAAATTCGGCCCATTGGAACTATCATTCGGCCCACATCAGTTAGAACAAATACAAACACTTGCAAAACCTATACAAGATGTAATATACATGGAGTATTTGGATTTTAAAAGTAAACTTACAAGAATGATGAAATTGTTAGATTAAGGAAATTAATGATCTTTAAGTCATTAAATCAAGCCTCTAGTCATAACTAACAATTACACACTAAATTCAACCCGCATTGATTAAGTATAGTAAACACACTTCGGTTTGAATGGGCCGAATGAGGACTAAGACCAAAGTGTGATGACCAAGTTAGGGATGACACGTACACGCGCACCAAACTTTACAATTCATACTTATAAGTACAAACGATGTGAAATCAATACAGGAACGTGAAAACACAACGAATACAATCAAGGAGCGCGTGCATTCTTCTTTTAAGCTAAGTCAACCCTACAACAACAAGGTGAGTTCATATGCCCCTTTTCTTTAATCTATACTGATTTTAAACTCTCGGGGCTGAGAAACATGCTTACTTTTATTTATTTAAAAGTCTTTCTTAACATGTTATTTATACTTTGATTTAGATACTACTAAATTGTTTATTATCGCTTATCATTGTATGCATGCTTGTATGATCATGAGATAACAGGGAAACGCAGATGATTATGATAATATAATTTCATAATTATCAACACATTTGAATAACATAGTTGTAAGATTTATCTTATAACACTTAGTTATTCTTACATGAGTAAACATTGAGACAATTCATACACAAATAAACAATGAGAACTACTACAGTGAAACATGATGACACTACACAACACATGAATGATTAGAAGATGAAATATCTTCTAAGTGGCATTCCACATTATAATAAACCAAGTGTGATAAGTCAAGTACTTATAACACTTAGTTATAACTTAAAAACATACTATGAGATAGTATGAACGCATTGATCATCCACCACCTGCGTCACTTAAGGGTACTAAGACTAGTTCTTACTACGGCTTAAGGACTACATGGTGAACATATGGAATTCATGAATGATAATCATGATAACGTAACTTCATGATAACTACATCATTCACACAATGATTAACATAACGTAATAAGACAAGTTCTTATTCAGCATTGTTAATCACATGAGAACATCCCACATTGAGAACAACAACAACATAGATGTACATCATCCATCGTTACCTGTGGACTAGTAGACTGAGGAATTTATTTTCTCTCATGTCATATTATTAGTAACAGTTTCGATGAAGGCTATGGGATCACACGGCGGGATAGCGGTGAATCGGGTGCATTGTAATCTGATTACGTGAGGATCACAATGGACTCCTTTTGGGCTCTATGCGTTGCATTTGAGAATACATTACAAACAGTTAACTAACACTTTTAATATTTAAAAGTGAAACAACAGTTAACCCCACAAATATAGAATAATACAAGGAACAGATTGAGAATCTAATATCCTTAACACATATATTGGTTATCAATACTTCGGTTTGATAACTACAACGCTATCATTATATTATTCTATACATGATAACACAGGTGATCAAAGAGGAGATAAACATGAGAATGAGAATGGAAATCAATAGTTGTATTGCAAGTAGTGTGGAGTTCTAGTGGTGATGTGGTGGGATGTTGGCTAGGGCTTAGTTCCCTTACATAAGCCTTATATATAAGCATCACTACTAGGATGATATAATACTTGTAAATATAACTATTGAGGAGCCATTGGGTGAACAGGTGAAACAAACATCATACAAGTAACATAATCAACTTTGTGATTGTGCATGTGAATGAATCAAGGTTTCAATTAACATACTTTTGAACTCACCAACCTAGTGTTGACTTTGTTTAAATACATGTTTTCTCAGGTGATGAACAGGTGTAGCTACTATTATGCACGGACATAGCTAGTGGACTTTTAAAAGACCTAGCTACTTTTGTGATTGCATACTTTTGGATAGCGAGAACATGAATCATCTTTTGTATATCTTGTACAGATACAAGATATAGTCTCATTGATTCTTTTGATAGATTTACTTGATTAAATTATGAACGATACATTGTAGTTTAATCTTGTAATTCTATATCATGGATGTATTAGCATTTCTCATTTATATTATCATGTGCTATGTAAACAATCTGATCCTTTGATTATCACTCAAGATATCGCGCCCCGGGAACCTTCTGCCCGAAGGGAAAACACGATCCGTTCCCGCCGGCCTGGGGTGTGACAGATTGGTATGAGAGCCATGGTTATAGAGAAATATAGGTCATATTACTTAAACGGTTTGGCCTAGACTATAACCTAGGGACCCTCATATAGAAATCATGTGATATAGGATTCTATTTGCATATGTCTTCTACATCTGATCACCGCACTAACCGATTTTCTTTCGGTTATGATCAGAATGCCGCCGAGAAGAAAACCACCCGCTATACTGCCACCACCACCACAAGATTTAGCACCGCACTCATCTACACCTTCACCTACTGACTCTCCTACACCACCGCCTCCACCTCCGCCACCACCGGTTTATCAGTTGGACCCTGCTACTGTGGCATTGGCCACTCTTTTGACTAGCCAACTGAGGGATGTGATTCCTGAGATGATGAATCGGATCAACACCAACAACATCAACAACGTAGCCAACTCATCTGGAAAGGGCAGCGGTAACACCAGGCAGAATCAGGACTATGCCTACAAGAACTTTGTAGGTTGCAAGCCACCTAGTTTCAGTGGCAGTGAGGGTGCTGTTGGATTAATCCAATGGATTGAGAAGATGGAAACCACCCTGGACATCAGTGGCTGTCCTGAACAGAACAGAGTCAAGTATGATGCGGGATCATTTCATAAGTGAGCGTTAACTTGGTGGAACCCTCAGGTTTCAATCAGAGGTTGGGATGAGGCCCAAGCCATGCCTTGGGATGATTTCAAGGCCATGCTGAAGGCAGAGTTTTGCCCAAGAAATGAACTGAAGAAGGTTGAGACTGAACTGCTCAACTTGGAGATGATTGGTGCTGGGCATCTGGCCTACACCACACGATTTCATGAGTTAGCCACTTTGGCAGCTGACGTGGTGCCAACACTTGAGAAGAGGATAGAGCGGTATGTTGGTGGATTACCGCCCAGTATCCGGGGGCACGTGATTTCTGCCCATCCTACTACCATGGAGTTAGCTGTTACACTGTCAGCATCTCAGACAGATATGATGGTTGCTTCTGGTCACTTCAAGAAGGAGGCTGAAACAGCCAAGGCTGGAACTTCCAAGAAGTCGGATAAACGTCCGGCTAAGAAACAAAAAAGTGGCTAAAAACTTTGCTGCCACTACTCAAGCCCCAATGCTCAACCAGCCTCCACCACTGTAGATCAGGAAGCCATACAATGGCACTGCACCCTTGTGTAATTCATGCCAATTTCATCACTTGCCAAACATCCCGTGCAGACACTGCACCAACTGTGGGAGATTTGGTCACTTGGTAGCCCACTGCAGGAGCCCAAGGGCTCAAAACAGAAACAACAATGCAGCTACTGCTGCCGATGCTGATAACAGGTCCTGCTTCACTTGTGGTGAACCGGGACATTATTCTAGGGATTGTCCCAAGAAAGCTCAACCAAGGGCTCAAGCAGCAAGGGGACGAGCCTTCCAGATAGGAGTTGCTGATGCATGACAGGACCTGAACGTAATCACGGGTACATTTCTCTTATCTGACTTCTATGCATCCATATTATTTGACACTGGTGCGGATCAGAGTTTCATCTCATCTGACTTTGCATGCCATCTTAATTATGATAAGGAATTGTTAGACTCCCCTTACACTATTGAGATAGCAAACGGCAAACAGATCACAGTAGACACAATATTTAGGAATTGCCCACTAACACTTGGTGATCATACATTTTCCATCGATTTGATACCGATGGAGCTGGGCAGTTTCGACATCATCATCGAAATGGATTGGCTATCTCTTAACCGAGTTGAGTTCATCTGTTCCGATAAACTACTACGCATTCCAGTGGAGAACAATGAGATTTTGGAGATTCATGGAGACCAAGCGAAACGCAGTGTCAAGATAATATCGTGTTTGAAGGCTCGCAAGTATCTACGAAAACAATGCGTTGCATTCCTAGCTCACGTGATCGAGAAAGACAAGAAGACGATCAAGATTCAAGATGTACCAATTGTGAGAGACTTTGCGGACGTGTTTCGGGATGACTTACCGGGACTGCCACCCGATCGATTGGTGCAGTTCCGAATCGATTTGATTCCGGGAGCGAATCCTGTAGCTAAGTCTCCTTATAGACTTGCACCATCAGAAATGCAGGAGTTGTCCAACCAATTACAAGAGCTACTCGATAAAGGATTCATCCGACCGAGCTTTTCCCCGTGGGGAGCCCCGGTTCTTTTTGTGAAAAAGAAGGATGGAACCTTCAGGATGTGCATTGATTACAGAGAGCTCAACAAACTCACCATCAAGAATCGGTACCCGTTACCGAGGATTGATGATTTGTTTGATCAGTTACAGGGAGCACAGTACTTTTCAAAGAAAGACCTGAGATCAGGCTATCATCAGCTCCGGATTCAAGAGGAAGACATACCAAAGACGGCCTTGCGTACCCGATATGGTCACTACGAATTCATGGTGATGCCATTCGGACTGACGAACGCACCGGCTGTGTTCATGGATTTGATGAACCGGGTGTGCAAGCCGTACTTAGATCAGTTTGTTATCGTCTTTATTGATGATATACTGATTTATTCAAAGAACGAGAAGGAACATGAGCAACACCTCAAGACAGTCTTGGAACTCCTGAGGAAGGAACGACTCTATGCCAAATTCTCCAAGTGTGAATTTTGGTTAAGAGAAGTTCAGTTCTTGGGTCACGTGATTAACAGTGATGGTATTCACGTGGATCCTGCCAAGATTGAGGCAATCAAGAACTGGGATGTGCCTACAACACCAACAGAGATCCGATCATTCTTGGGATTGGCGGGTTATTACAGGAGATTCATCTCGAATTTCTCTAAGATAGCTTTGCCTCTCACCAAGCTCACACAGAAGTCTGAACCTTTTGTGTGGACTTATAAACAAGAGGAGGCATTCCAGACACTGAAAGAAAGATTGTGCAATGCTCCAATCTTAACACTCCTAGAAGGCAATAATGACTTTGTAGTTTATTGTGATGCTTCCCATCAGGGACTCGGATGTGTTTTGATGCAACGAGACAAAGTCATTGCTTATGCCTCACGACAGCTGAAGATACATGAGAAGAATTACACGACACACGATCTCGAACTGGGAGCTGTGGTTTTTGCTTTAAAGATTTGGAGACATTACCTGTATGGTACCAAACGCACTATCTTCACAGATCACAAGAGCTTACAACACATATTTGATCAGAAGGAGCTTAACATGAGACAGAGACGTTGGGTTGAGCTTCTGAACGATTATGATTGTGTGATCAAATACCATCCGGGCAAAGCAAATGTTGTTGTAGATGCTTTGAGCCGGAAGGAAAGAGTCAAACCCTTACGCGTTCGCGCAATGGGAATGACTGTGCAAACAAGTCTGAGAGATCACATTCTACAAGCACAACAAGAAGCAGTGGCAAGAAACAACCTAAAACGCGAGCTTGATTGTGGAGCCGAGAAACACTTCAAGACAAAACAGGATGGAGTTAGCTATTATCTGGATCGGGTTTGGATTCCAGCAGTAGATAAACTTCGAACACTCATACTTGACGAGGCACACAAGACACGTTATTCAGTTCATCCTGGTGCTGATAAGATGTACCAAGATCTTAAGTTTTTTTATTGGTGGCCGGGTATGAAGAAAGACATTGCCACTTATGTTGGCAAATGTATCACATGTGCCAAAGTCAAAGCAGAACACCAGAAACCTTCAGGTTTGCTGGAACAACCGGAGATATCACAATGGAAGTGGGAACAAATAGCTATGGATTTCATTACCAAGCTACCCCGCACTTACAGCGGACACGATTCGATTTGGGTCATCATTGATAGATTGACCAAGTCCGTACATTTCTTGCCAATCAGAGAGACATACAAGATGGAGAAACTAGCGAGACTATACATTGATGAAATAGTAGTGAGGCACAGTGTGCCATTGTCTATTATTTCAGACCGGGACAGTCGATTTACTTCGCGGTTCTGACAATCATTGCAACAATCCTTAGGGACAAGTGTTAACTTGAGCACTGCTTATCATCCACAAACGGATGGACAAAGCGAGCGCACCATTCAAACCCTAGAGGATATGTTGAGAACATGCATCCTAGACTTCGGTGGAAGTTGGGACCCACACTTACCAATCATTGAATTCTCCTACAACAATAGCTACCACAGCAGCATTGGATGTGCTCCTTTTGAAGCACTTTATGGTAGAAAATGTCGGTCTCCAATATGTTGGACCGAAGTGGGAGATAACAGAATAACTGGGCCTGAGCTTATTCAGGAAACCACTGATAAGATAGCCCAGATACAACAACGATTACAAGCAACAGGTAGCCGCCAAAAGAGTTACGCAGACAAACGACGCAAGCCTTTGGAATTCGATGTGGCTGACCGAGTCATGTTGAAAGTGTCCCCATAGAAAGGCGTAGTTCGTTTTGGGGCTAAAGGCAAGCTAGCACCTAGGTATTTCGGACCGTTTGAGATCACTCAGCGCATAGGTCCTGTGGCATACAGACTCAAAATCCCTGATGAGCTCAGCGAAGAACACGATGTGTTTCATGTATCAAATCTCAAGAGGTGCTTAGCAGACGAAACATTGATCATACCATTGGAAGAGATACAAGTTGATGAGCAACTACACTTCATTGAAGAACCTGTAGAGATTATGGAACGTGAAGTTAAGAAACTGAAACGAAGTCGTATCCCTATTGTAAAGGTTCGATGGAACTCCAAGCGTGGACCAGAATTTACTTGGGAGCGCGAGGACAACATGAAAACAAAGTATCCTCACTTGTTCGAGAAATAAAGCCCGACTTCTATGCTTAAATTTCAGGACGAAATTTCTTTAACAAGGGGAGACTATGACAACTAGTACCAGACCGGCCGGCAAGTCCGTACGGTGCGTGTACTATCTACAGTAACTATGTGTAAATACATGTGTGTAAACAGTACTTGTATTAACAGGATTCTAAATACAAGAAACAGTTGTACGTATTTTCGTGTAAACTTAAATATTTTAAGTACAACGTACATTTGAAACATTAGTTGTGTTTATCTAAGTGAAAACTTAAGTACAGTTAACACAACAGATCATGGGAAACAACAAAGTTCAAGCGAATGACAGAAACAAATCGATTGCGATCTGATATCCATAGATGACATTAAATAAAAATGGCCGACAATTCAATGTGAAAACAATATGATATCAGGGTGTTTAGTTGAGTCCGACAGTGAGGAAACACAATTCAAACTAAATTACAGTGTCGTTTCAGAATAACGAACTGACAGTGTGTTTGCGTGGGTGACGATTCACACAAACATATCTGTGAGTTTGACGTTCTGAAATGATGACTGGGAAGTAGAAAACAAAAGTCGGAAAGCAAAACAATCGTCGTGTTCGTTCGAATGACGATTCGAACGAATACGCGCGATGATGACGCGATCCGACGAAACGAAAACGAAAACGAAACACGACGCGAACGAAATTAATTTAATAAAATAAAATATTTAACATTTTTACAATTTTGAAGCTCATCAACTAATTAAAATAACTTCTTTTTATTTATTACATTTAAATTACGCGTAAAACCCGGATACGCGACGAAAACGCAAAACCGAGCAACCAAAACAAACCCGAACACCCCGTAGTATATAAACACTAAGTGAAGCATTTATTTCATTTTCCATCTTGTTCTCTCTTTCTCTCTAAAACACAAAAATCCGGTTCTCTCTCTCTCTAGAACTCAAACCACCATTAAAGATCTTCAAAGCTCCATAACTCCTTCATTTCTTGACCAATTTGGGTGATTCTTGAACCCACGCGAAGCCCTTGATGTCCTCTACATGAAAGTACAACGGATCTGAGAATTTCTCCACTGGATCTCGAGGTATTTGAGCTTGAATAGCTCGGAAAATAGGGTTTTATCCTCTTTTGTTTGAATCACACACTCCATCGGTCTCTAACCTGTTACATCCTTAGCCATACACCATGTTTATATAGTACTCGACAACACCATGGGAGTGACCGTCACATCATGAGGAGTCGATGATGACACCGAACCAGGGTTCATGGGATGGCTGAGGGAGACGAGTTTGTGTAGGCCGAACCTTCGGCCCTAGCCGAACCCCTCCATCCTTGGCCGAACCTTTGCAGCCACCGAACCATTGATGTACCAGGTTCTGGGTGGCGAAACCTCTAATGACTCACGAACCCACATGTCTCCCGAACCCCATGCATAAGACGAACCCATACATTCTGGCCGAACCAACCAAAGGCAGCGAACCCACAACCTCAGGCGAACCAAGGACCACCAGCCAAACCCTGTTAATTCCCGAACCACCTACGAACCCTTGCATGGGAGGCGAATCCTTTAGGTCCCACGAACCAGGGCCGAACCTTTGCTGCTTCACGAACCTGGGCTGCATGGAGACGAACCCTGGAAGCATCACCTTTGGCCGAACCTTGCGTGGGCAACGAACCTTATGACATTCATCTAGCCGAACCATTACATGACCACGAACCTTTAGCTGAACAAACCACATAGGTTCGCCGCTTGAGAGCTGGAGTCATCCTCTTCTTAGTCGAGACAATACGTAGCCGATCACCATATTTGTCTTGGCCCACATCGATTTTACTCAGTTCAAATAACAACTGATTTGGCCCAATAGGTCCATGATCCTTGAGATTCGGCCCAGCTCTCAACCGCCCTTTGAGTTCGGCCCAATACACCAACTCACACTTGTATCGGCCCAACCTAATTACACCGGCCCAATCTTTGTAGAATTAGCCCATGATACCCTATCGGACCACTTTAGTCGACGGGCTCATATACAAACATATTCGGCCCATGGGAACTATCATTCGGCCCACATCAGTTAGAACAAATACAAACACTTGCAAAACCTATACAAGATGTAATATACATGGAGTATTTGGATTTTAAAAGTAAACTTACAAGAATGATGAAATTGTTAGATTAAGGAAATTAATGATCTTTAAGTCATTAAATCAAGCCTCTAGTCATAACTAACAATTACACACTAAATTCAACCCGCATTGATTAAGTATAGTAAACACACTTCGGTTTGAATGGGCCGCATGAGGACTAAGACCAAAGTGTGATGACCAAGTTAGGGATAACACGTACACGCGCACCAAACTTTACAATTCATACTTATAAGTACAAACGATGTGAAATCAATACAGGAACGTGAAAACACAACGAATACAATCAAGGAGCACGTGCATTCTTCTTTAAAGCTAAGTCAACCCTACAACAACAAGGTGAGTTCATATGCCCCTTTTCTTTAATCTATACTGATTTTAAACTCTCGGGCTGAGAAACATGTTTACTTTTATTTATTTAAAAGTCTTGCTTAACATGTTATTTATACTTTGATTTAGATAATACTAAATTGTTTATTATCGCTTTTCATTGTATGCATGCTTGTATGATCATGAGATAACAGGGAAACGCAGATGATTATGATAATATAATTTCATAATTATCAACACATTTGAATAACATAGTTGTAAGATTTATCTTATAACACTTAGTTATTCTTACATGAGTAAACATTGAGACAATTCATACACAAATAAACAATGAGAACTAGTACAGTGAAACATGATGACACTACACAACACATGAATGGTTAGAAGATAAAATATCTTCTAAGTGGCATTCCACATTATAATAAACCAAATGTGATAAGTCAAGTACTTATAACACTTAGTTATAACTTAAAAACATACTATGCGATAGTATGAACGCATTGATCATCCACCACCTGCGTCACTTAAGGGTACTAAGACTAGTTCTTACTACGGCTTAAGGACTACATGGTGAACATATGGAATTCATGAATGATAATCATGATAACGTAACTTCATGATAACTACATCATTCACACAATGATTAACATAACGTAATAAGACAAGTTCTTATTCAGCTTTGTTAATCACATGAGAACATCCCACATTGAGAACAACAACAACATAGATGTACATCATCCATCGTTACATGTGGACTAGTAGACTGAGGAATTTATTTTCTCTCATGTCATATTATTAGTAACAGTTTCGATGAAGGCTATGGGATCACACGGCGGGATAGAGGTGAATCGGGTGCACTGTAATCTGATTACGTGAGGATCACAATGGACACCTTTTGGGCTCTATGCGTTGCATTTGAGAATACATTACAAACAGTTAACTAACACTTTTAATATTTAAAAGTTAAACAACAGTTAACCCCACAAATATAGAATAATACAAGGAACAGATTGAGAATCTAATATCCTTAACACATATATTGGTTATCAATACTTCGGTTTGATAACTACAACGCTATCATTATATTATTCTATACATGAGAACACAGGTGATCAAAGAGGAGATAAACATGAGAATGAGAATGGAAATCAATAGTTGTATTGCAAGTAGTGTGGAGTTCTAGTGGTGATGTGGTGGGAGGTTGGCTAGGGCTTAGTTCCCTTACATATGCCCTATATATAAGCATCACTACTAGGATGATATAATACTTGTAAATATAACTATTGAGGAGCCATTGGGTGAACAGGTGAAACAAACATCATACAAGTAACATAATCAACTTTGTGATAGTGCATGTGAATGAATCAAGGTTTCAATTAACATACTTTTGAACTCACCAACCTAGTGTTGACTTTGTTTAAATACATGTTTTCTCAGGTGATGAACAGGTGTAGCTACTATTATGCACGGACATAGCTAGTGGACTTTTAGAAGACCTAGCTACTTTTGTGATTGCATACTTTTGGATAACGAGAACATGAATCATCTTTTGTATATCTTGTACAGATAAAAGATATAGTCTCATTGATTCTTTTGATAGATTTACTTGATTAAATTATAAACGATACGTTGTAATTTAATCTTGGAATTCTATATCATGGATGTATTAGCATTTCTCATTTATATTATCATGTGCTATGTAAACAATCTGATCATTTGATTATCACTCAAGATATCGCGCCCCGGGAACCTTCCGCCCGACGGGAAAACACGATTCGTTCCTGCCGGCCTGGGGTGTGACATGTGAAGGTGGTGATGCATTTTAAATTTAAATTAGAAAAAAAATGATCCACAAGGGTGTGGACTTTTATTATTAATGTATGGAATGAAGTGATTCACAAGAGTGTGAACACCCATGCAAATAATTATAGTTTGGGATGATTTACAATGGTGTGAACATCTAAATGGAGCGAATAATCGAATTGATTCACAAAAGTGTGAACATTCGTTTAAATATAAAAATTAATGGGAATCCACAGTATGTGGTAATGGGGATCATTGGGTAGAGCTAACCCATTAACAAAGTTTGATATGTAAACTTTGTGGTCTATATAATCCTTAGTTGTTTGGCTAGGGATTTGTAATGTTGATTAGTGCATATGTGTGGTGATATCCACATATGTGTGTGAGGATAATGCCCAAATGTTATTGGGTGAGTATACATAAGAATGAGTGATTCATTAGTATGTTTGACTCGAGTTAAACTTTGACTAGTTGTCAAAATTGAATTTAAACACAAATGTGTGTTACTTTGAATCACAATAGTGTGATCATAAATTGTATGTATGTAGTTGTAATAATATATGAAAGTATTGGTTGTTAGTTAATCATGAAATGTGAATGATTCTCAAAGGTGAGAACATTCAAGGTTATGATAAATCGAAAAGATTCACAAAGTTGTGAACATTTAAATAGATTCATGAATTGAATCATAATAGGGTGTTCACTAAATTGAATCACAGTAGTGTGATCATTATTTGGTAGTTTAACTTGTTATATGATAGCATGATGTGAAATAAGAATGATTCTCAATGGTGAGAACATTCAAAGCGAATATGAATTAAGGTGTTGAAATTCCGGTTGGGAATTTAAAATAAGGCAATGAATAGTGGTTAATGCCTAGAACAGGAAGAGAGGATTATTCACCAATTAAGGTGAAAGACAACAAAAAAAAATAGTTGTCACCTCAAATTTGATTGATGAATATCAAATTGAATTAAAGGGGTATAATACGATTTGGGTCATTGTATATCGTTTGACTAAAAGTGCCCATTTTATTTATATTCGTGAATCGTATTCTTCCGAGAAAATGGCTGAAGTGTACGTGAAAGAAATAGTGTCGCGTCACGGGATACCAGTGACGATTGTGTCCGATCGAGACACACGATGCACTTCTCATTTCTGGAAGAATTTTCAAGAGGAATTGGGCACGAAACTATTGTTAAGCACGGCGTATCATCCTCAGACTGATGGTCAGAGTGAACGGATCATTCAGACCCGGGAGGATGTGTTACGATCGTGTAGTATTGATTTTGGTGGTAGTCGAGATGACTATCTACCTCTGGCGAAATTTTCGTATAACAACAGTTATCATTCTGGGTTAGGAATGCCTCCATATGAAATGTTATATGGACGGCGGTGTCGCACCCTCGTTTGCTGGGGAGAGGTTGGCCCGCGAGAGCTCGAAAATAAAGAAATATTGAAAGAAACAAATCAACAAATTGATCAAATTCGAGCTCACTTGAAAGCGGCACAAGACCGCCAAAAGTCGTATGCAGATAAACGAAGACAACCGACTGAATTTCAAGTGGGAGACTTCGTGTTGTTAAAGATTTCCCCTTGGAAGGCTGTAATTCGTTTTCGTAAACGAGGGAAGTTAAGCCCGCGTTTTATCGGACCATTCAGAATTATAGCTCGGATAGGTAATGTTGCTTATCGCCGTGAGCTACCAGAGGAATTGAGTGGTATACATGATACTTTTTCACGTGTCATATCTGAGAAAATGTTTAGCGAATGAATCAGCTTATGTTCCATTTGAAGATTTGGAAATTGATGATAAATTAAATTATATTGAAAAGCCAGTCGCGATTTTAGATCGAAAAGTCAAACAACTCAGAAATAAATCCTTGAACCAGGTGAAGGTGCAATGGAAGAACAGGAGGGGATCTGACGCTACGTGGGAGTCAGAAGATGAGATGAGAAAATTTTATCCTTTTCTTTTTGATGTATAAGCGGTTTCAAGGACGAAACCTTTGTAAGGAGGTGAGATTTGTAACAACCGGTTTTCAATAATGAAACGTATTTGAAATAATCGTTAATTGAACGATTGTGGTCGTTGAAATTTGAAAATATGCGAGAAATCATGAACGTGGGCGAAAACCGTGCGCGAAATGGAGTTACGGATTGTCCGGAATCGCGAAAAGAAGAAAATTATAAAGAAATTATGTTTTAGAATGCTTCGCGGTACGCGAAGAACCCAAAATATCTGAGAATCCCGAATTGCTTCACGGTACGCGAAGGCTCTATAAACCTTGCTTCGCGATACGCGACGGGTCAGGCGGTTTGACAGATTTCTATTCTTATCAGAATTTCAAAGAAAAAAATTTAAATTTTCTTCATCTTCGAACATGTTCACCATAAACACACACACATACGAAATTTTGTCACCCAACATCAGTTTTCAAGCTACCGGATCATCCAGATCGAACCAGGGATTGTTTCTGCAAGTCTGGATCGTCATATTTCAATCAGAAATCCGTTCGAAGAGTAACAATTTGTTTTATCTCACTGATTTTAATAGTATATGGATTAAATTGAGTTTTGAGCATTATCGGATGATTAGGGAGGATTAGAAACGAAGAACTAGATGTTTTAACGGTGAAATCTTGATTTTGATCCATTATGATGTCCGGTTGTTGTGAAACTCATATTATTGAATATGATAACCAGTCGGATGATTAAACCATGGTTATGATGATTTTATATCATTCTCTGGAATGATAGATCCAGTTCAAATGTTGATAAAATGTTTGAAATTGAAAGTTAATGATTTTAGCATGATATGCTAATTATAAATAATGACTTGACTTCTGAATACCACATACTAATAAATGGGATTCAAATGAGTTTGAATCAACATGTATGGGTATTAGGTGTATTGAAACTAGTTGTATACATGTGAGTTGCAACTAGGTGTGGATAAAGGAAGTCAAGCAACGGATTTCAAAAATATGAAGTTGTGATAAGTTGAATATGATTAAGAACATGTGTAGATTAATTTCTACACATTGATTGTTGATAAAAGCCTCAACGAGGTTTGATTGAATATGAAGAATGAAACAGGTCAAATGAATTAGATTACATAAATAACACAAGTTGTGTGTTCATGTTGTTAAATCTCGTTATATGTGAATATATAATAGGAGAAGGATGTGAATCTGGTTCTAGAAGACCTGGGAAAGAAATGGAGATTTTTGATAGCTCTCCAAATCAAGGTAAGTCACCCATTATTGTTGAGTTTGTTTAATGTTGTGAAAATGAATCACATATATTGTGATCATGTGAACAAAACTCAATTGGTGATACACATGGATATGAACCATGTGATGAATGTGATATAGTGATGACCTACATGTGTGTAGGCATTCATGTTTGCTTTAATTGATATTAATTCACATGAGTGTGGATAATATTGTTGAAAGTATGTCGAAATGGTTCATTTGAATGTGAACTAAGGAGGTGGTGGACAACTTAGTTGATCTACAATGATGTAGACAACTGTTTGTTATACGTAATTATAATTGATTCACAAGTTGTGTGAACAAATCGTAATATATTTACCTTTATATGATTCACAAGGTGTGTGAACATATGTAAAGGTGATAGACCTTATGTTGAATTTGAAGTTAGACACTAGTATATGTTATTTGGAATCACAATTGTGTGACACATATTTGGTAAATAGAAAGAATTGTATTTGGTGATCTACAATTGTGTAGACAGTTCTGGTTGATTCACTTGAGAGTGAAAAATCAGTATGTTGAAATATAATTAAATGATTCACAAGGTGTGTGAAGATATGAATTGGGAGTATAATTGATGTAAACACAAGTGAATGTGTTCAAATTGTGTGTAAGTTACCTATTTGATTGAACTTGTAGTTGAAGGATTGGGTGAGTCCACACTACAAGTAATTGTGCATTTAGCACATATACATGATTTGTTGAGTTGATTGAAATTGATATAAATGATTGTGGTCATTGTTGTTGCATGATTCACAAGGTGCGTGAACATGTGGTGATCTACGAATGTGTAGATGTTGAATTGGTAATGTGCATGTTTTGATTCACAAGGTGTGTGAACATAAAACTTGCAATTCCAATTTAATTGATTCACAAGGTGTGTGAACAAATGATGGATTGGAAATGTACATGCTTTGACTCACAAGGTGTGTGAACATAAGACTTGCAATTCCAATGTAATTGATTCACAAGGTGTGTGAACAAATGATGGATTGGAAATGTGCATGCTTTGATTCACAAGGTGTGTGAACATAAGACTTGCAATTCCAATGTAATTGATTCATAAGGTGTGTGAACAAATGGTGGATTGGAAATGTGCATGCTTTGATTCACAAGGTGTGTGAACATAAAACTTGCAATTCCAATGTAATTGATTCACAAGGTGTGTGAACAAATGGTGGATTGGAAATGTGCATGCTTTAATTCACAAGGTGTGTGAACATAAGACTAGTAATTCCAATGTAATTGATTCACAAGGGGTGTGAACAAATGATGGATTGGAAATGTGCATGCTTTGATTCACAAGGTGTGTGAACATAAGACTTGCAATTCCAATGTAATTGATTCACAAGGTGTGTGAACAAATGGTGGATTGGTGTGTGAACAAAAGGGTAGATTGGTAATGTGCATGCTTTGATTCACAAGGTGTGTGAACAAAAGATGACCTACAAGAGTGTGGACATATAAAATTCAAGAGTCAAATTGTGTAATTTTGACTTTTGGGAAATATGATGCACAACTGGAGATTTGTGTGCACATGTATGTGTGGTGTTAAATTATAATGATTGTGCATGAATTGGTGATTCATGGGGTTTTGGGTGGAAACGACCCATTAGTGAATCGTTTTATATGTGATTGAATGTTGTTACCAAATTATATTTGGGACATCAGTAGTGTATCCATATGGTGTTATGGAATACACTTGGTAAAATGGTGGGGTAAACTTACTTAGTTCTAACGAACTAATGGTGATTTAAATGTGGTGTTTACAGGTACAAGAGAGTAAGGTGAACGGCAATGGTGATCGGGATCGAACAAAAAGATTTGAGTGGTGAACTGAAGTTAACGTATTATAAGTATGTGGAAATACTTTGATATGTTTTAATGTTTGAATGATTAAAATTAGGTGTGTTTACAAACAAAACACAAAAAGTTTTCTAGGACCTAAACAAAAATATTAATTAAATGTTTTAAATGTCAGGATGGGACATAAAGTAACAGTGGGTGTTACAAAAACGCGCAAGGCCGCGTATATGGACAACTTACTATTTATAGTAAGTTTCCATTTATGGAAAGTTTCACAAAGCATAACGATTTTAAAGTTCTAGCATGCTCGTTAAGTCCTACGTGATCATGTTAACACTTAGCACCTTGTCATGTGATTCAAATAAGCACATAAGTCACGTTTGCAATATAAAAGTTTCCTAAAATGGAAAGTTTCCATTTCTAGCATGCATGATATCGGAAGCCATCTAACTTAGCATGCAATCATAATATTAAAACATAATAAATCACTTAGCATGCTCAAATCGTTCATGACATTTTTAAATTGATAATTTGTAACATAAAGTTACTAAAAATAGTAACTTTGACATAATACATTAAATGATCATCCTAACCATTTCTAGTTCATTTTTATACCATAAATCATCATAATAAACCATTTATCATCATTTAAACATGCCAACATATCCAAATTCACCATTTAGCAATACTTGGTCCATAAAAGTTACTAAATATAGTAACTATGCCCAAATGACCACAATCAATATCCAAATCATATTCTAAGCATCATCATCATCCTATTATCATTCAAACAACATATCTATATACATGCATGTTCATCATTTTCTCCATATCAACATCTTGTAACTAAAAAGTTACTAAAATTAGCAAGTTTCATCAAAAATCACATTTTTCACCATTGTAATAACATTCAATCATGTGGATCATCATCAATAACATCTATAATCACATAACAACATTCAAGATCATCTAAAATGTCTTAGATAGTACATGCATGGCATTATTTCCACACTTTGTGTACAAATCATGGCTTTTATCAACATCCAACATCATAGATCATCACAATATGTCACTAAATCACTCTAGATCATTAAGAAACATATCAAAACCATCAAACCCAGATCTAGAATTCGTGTATGTGCATCAAAGGTGCTTGCATGTGAGATTTAACACATGCATGTGTGTGTAATAGGTGTGAATGTGGGTTTTAAGCATAGAACTACCTTCTAGAGCTTCAAGGAACACTGAGATGATGAATAACAGCCTCCTTGACCTCCTGGTTCGTGGGTTTCAACAAGAACAAGACGAAAACGATGGTGTTCGAGCTTCTATGTGGCCTTCTAGCTTCACCTCCAAGTCCCAAGCTTCCAAATGCTCCTTCTATGGCTTCTCCAGGCTCCAATGGAGGTTTTCAGAGGTAGAAGACGAGTGATGAGTGGTCTGGACTCGAGAAATGAAACATAGGGTGGCTAGATATGATTATATCTTGGATTTATAAAGATTTTGCGTGCTGGCCTCGTCGCGTACCGAGGAGAGAGGCAAAAAGATACTTCACGTATCGCGAAGAAATTCGGGATTCAAATCCCCCGCCCATCCATCGCGTATCGCTATGGGGTTCTCAGTGGGCCATCGCGTACCGCGATGGGTCCCTGAAGAGCCCAATAAGCCTAGTTTCATGGGCTTGATCCGTTCGTCGTCGTTTTCAATTTTTCGAACTATCGTTTGGCCTCGTTTGAACTTCCAAGTTCAATGTTCAAGTGTTTCGTGAGGTTTCGAGTGTTGTGTTACACGATGTGCTAAACGTTCACCAGGAGCCAAGTGGAGCATGCATGAAGGAGTCAGACGCTTCTTCTATTCTTTTCCCTGGCGCAGCTGGGCCATCCTGGACTTGAACCAAAGACCTCGCCCATGAAGTAAATCATCGCACCTACGGTCCAACCAATTGGGAGAGAATCAATAGATTCCTTTTCGGGAGCGATTCATCCTTCCTGAACGCAGCATACAACTCTCCGTTGTACTGTGCTCTCCAAGTGTGCCTGTTCCCCCCTTCTTCCTTACCATGGCAAGTCTTTGTGAAAGAACTCCGATGTGTGCGGTTTCTCGATAATTCCTCGAATTATCTTGTTGTGTGTCAGTGTTCGTACTGCCGTGTCACATGTCACACTAAATTAAACTAATTCTAGTGCCACGTGAACAAATAGCATTTAAATAAACATTTAAATAATCAATAAGCTGACCTGGAAATTGCGGGGTGTCACAGTTCTTCTCACGAAGAACTCGGACCTCGAACGATAACTCGTGATTCCTCCTAGCCTCGGGTCGTGTGTAGGCAACGTGGGCTGCGAATGCCCGCTCCATCGGCACTCCAAGAGGGGGTAGTCGATGGCCAGTGGATGTATCCCCGAGATATCGTGGTGGAGGTACTCTCTCCCCCTCGATCCATTCCCGAATGGTCATGGGGTACCAACCCCAGAACCGGTCATGCATAGCCCGTCAGGCTCGTCGGTCCATCTCCTCGTCAACCTGTGCCACTATGTCCAGGACTCTCTGGCGGCTCTCCTCCGTCAGCTCCTTGTTCGCCGGGCGCTTTCCCGGGTTCCTCCTAGCGTCATCGTTGTTGTCGGCGATCATGTAAGTCTCAAATCAGTAAGTAACAGTTTAATAGTAATAATGACATCATCAGTGTGCAAGTTCTAAGTGTAGTGTCTAGAGTTAAACAGTGGCTATAGTCTAAGTTTACTACATGCAAACCTAGTTCTCTATAACCAAGGCTCTGATACCAGTCTGTCACACCCCCAAATTCCCACGTGCGGTGTCAGACCGTTCACCTATTTTTGTAAAATAAAGTTACTATTTTTAGTAACTTATGACAATACACATATTTCATTCATTTAAGTCATAAAATCGCTTATTATCATCATAATAACTTCAACTAAGCATGTTAAACATACAACATTATCAATTTCATCATTCCTTAACAAACTTATGACAAAAAGTTTCCATTTATTGAAATCTCATGAAAATCATACCCTTTAACAATTCTTATAATTCAAATGCACCAGTAATCATCACAATAGTGTCTAAACATCATTTTAGACATAACTTATAGATCTAAACATACAAATGTGGCCATATCATCATTTTTGCACATTTTGAGATAATAAAGTTACTATTTTTTGTAACTAACACATTTTTACAATCCTTGCCAACAATAACACTTCTAAATCTCTTAGATCATATCAAATATCATAACTAACATCATATTATCATCAATAGTCATGTAAATCAACCTAGATCTTACATGCATGTTGCTAAAAGTACTCATTTCATCGAAAAATCAATAAATCATCATCATATTCAATCACAATCATCATAGATCATCCCAACATCATCAAATCAGTGGCATTTATACAAAATAACATATTCACAAACTCAAAAATTTGTGATTAAGGTGGTGCTAGTGATGCATGTGGCCAAAATGGCTTGCATGTGTGTGTTGAAGTGATTTTAGACATCAATGGTGCTAGAACTACCTCAAGGGTCTTCAAATTTGTGGATTGTGGCCTGAGATTGATGGCTTCAATGGTGTTTTCAGAGTGATTACGGTCGATGGGAAAGGTTTCAGTCAAGAGGAATCGGAGTAGAGGTTAGCAGAAATGATTAACATTGGTTTTATAAAGATTTTGCGTGTTAGGCGTCGTCGCGTACCGCGGAGTCTGGCAAAAAGCTCCTCCGCGTAGCACGATGATTAAAATAATCATTCTGTTCCCGAAACACGCCGCGTATCGCGAAGAGGGAAGATGATCGGTCGTCGCGTACCGCGACTATTTTCGGTGAATTTGAATTTC
The DNA here is from genome assembly GCA_009363875.1 of Mikania micrantha. Classification (NCBI taxonomy): domain Eukaryota; kingdom Viridiplantae; phylum Streptophyta; class Magnoliopsida; order Asterales; family Asteraceae; genus Mikania; species Mikania micrantha. The sequence goes on along the minus strand of CM018691.1, from coordinate 116,409,204 downwards.
CCCGCCCATGCGTCACGTGCCGCGAAGTGCCCATCGCGTACCGTGACGGATCCCAGTTGAGCCTAGTAAGCCCTATTTCATTGTTTTGACCTGATTTTCGCGTCTTTCACAATTACGAACATCGTTTCTCGACACATAAGCATTGTTCTACCTATTCTAGGTTCCCTAAAACCCAAGTGTAGTGAAAGTATATTGTGGTTTGATCCGTTCACCAACGTTCGGTATTCAAGATACGTGCGAGTGTTTTGCAATAATTCTTTGAATTATCGGTGCGTTTGGACTGTCGTGCCACGTGTCACACTAAACATTCATAATTCTAGTGCCACGTATGCAATAATAATACATATTATTATTAAAATAAAGTTAATGCTGACCTGGAAATTGTGAGGTCTCACACCTAGCTATGTTATTACGAGACATAGCGGAGTCAAGGACTAACAAGTCTAGTACGGTAGTGACGCGCTGACACTTGGAGCCTAGGGCTCGGAAATAACATTATAATAAACAGTATGACACATGTTTTATTACTATTTATGTATATCAAAACCTGTGAACTCACCAACCATTGTATTGACACTTTTTCTTAAACTTGTATTCTCAGGTAACTGACAGGAGCATGGACTCAAGAATCACACTTAAGGGCACGAGCATAGGATTTGCATACATTTTGTCGTGTTCTTTGACAAACAATTAAAATTTATGTTTTGTATTTTGAAACAATGTTGTATATGACAATTACATTTCCGCTGCATGTATTAAACTTAATATTTTCCGCTGCTATGATATATTTATTTTCCGCTGCAACTATTTTGTTAACTTTTATGACAAGCATTGTGTTTGAAAACGCATATAGAGTTGTTCTACATGACCATGAGCTGCGATTATGGCCACGTCACACCCATGTGGACTGACACCACATGTGGGAATTTGGGGGTGTGACATAGTGTTAATGAAAAGATATCAAGAAGCATTTAATTATGCGAACGTAATTTGCGCCGAATTAACGATTTTCTTAGTTGGCATTCGTATTTAATTCGGTGAACAAAGTTGTTTTTCCTTTTGATTGTACTGCTGATTGCACTATGATACTTCAGTAATACTAAAAACTTAGTCGTTCAAAAGAAAAAATTGATAAGAAACTAAATTACCTAAAGAGTTGAATGATTTTGTTTTTCTATCACTTATGAACCTTTTTTACACTTATGTTTTTGAAAAGTAATCTTTTATTTATTTGTTTTTTTTTCTTGAACAATATTTTAATATTCTTAATTGGTAGGGGTGAGCATAACCTAACCATAACCGAAAAATAACCGATAACCACCCCGAACCATAACCGATTTAACCGACGCTTGTGGTTATGGTTAAGGCTAGTCATTAACTGATTTTAACCTAACTGAACCGAATAATGTATATATTTTTTTTAATATTTATGTGTTTGTATGTTTTTTTAAAAAAGTTATGGTGCAAGTCAAGTATATAAGGTGAGTCTACACTTTTTACTATATAAAAATATTATGGATCATTTGTGAGACTTAATATATTAGAAAATGAATCCTAGTTCAAGTAGTTTACTTTTTGTTTACGCGTTCTCAGTTACTGCAAAGTTTTACAAGCTTCACTAAGATTTTCATCATTGATATATATATATATATATATATATATATATATAATTAACAAGCATATTTACAAGTTTTTCTTAGTTTTTCAACAATTCCATTATTAACCAAATTTAACCGAAATCGAACCGTAACCGGTGGTTATCCGTCAATTCGTTATGGTTATGGTTAAGGATTTAGAATTAACCGAATGAGCGGTTTTGGTTATGGAAATGGTCATAACCGCACCAAACCGAACCGAACCATGCACACCCCTACTAATTGGACATACCTCATCCCACCCATCTCTCCTACTAGGGGTGTTCATCGGTTCGGTTAACGGTTTATTCGGTTTGTTCGGTTCGGTTTGTTCGGTTTTTGAAAAAAAAAATTCATATCCGTTAACCGAACCGAACCGAATTTGTTGAATGGTTATCCGAACCGAATTCAAACCGAATTCAATTCGGTTCGGTTTCGGTTAAAACCGAACAAACCGAATTCAACCGTTTTAACCGAATTCAATCAAATTCAACCAAACACCAAAATTCAACAAAACACCACAATCTCATTTGCAATGCAAACGAAATGGAGCTGCAATCTAAACCAAGAAGGCGTTCAAAACTAGATTGTTATCAATAATTATCACCCAAATCAACAACTATTATCAACAATTATAAACAAAAATTCACTGTAGATCTAAATCTGTAGATCTGAAAGTTTTAGGACAAAATGGATGTGATATAAATTACAAACCGGAGAAGCCAAAGTGGAGTCGTCCGTCGGAGTGGCTCGATCGGCGACGACGCAGGCGCAGAGAGGGAGGTCGGTGACGGAGCAGAGAGGGAGGTCGACGGCGGCGCAAGAGCATAGAGGGAGGTCGGCGACGGCGCAGGAGCATAGAGGGAGGTCGGCGACGACTGAATTGCCGGAGAAGCTACGGGCTGATTGAAGAGGCATAGACTTGAGAGCTCCATCTTGCCGGAGAAGCTACGGCTGATTGAAGATGCAGTCGATGTATGCGTTTGGGGAGACAGAGAATAGATTGAAAAGTTGAAATGCCTAAAAAGGGTTTTAATTTTATCATATATATTATATATAAAAATTAATATATTTAATTAAATATTCGGTTTAAACGGATAACCGAACAAACCGAACAAACCGAATTCAAAAAATAGGTATAACCGAAAACCGAACCGAAAACCGAATTCGGAATTCGGTTACGGTTAATAACCGAACCGAAAACCGAATTCAGATTTCGGTTCGGTTTTTTTCGGTTACGGATACGGTTCGGATAACGGTTTTAAACGGTTTTCGGATATTCTGAACACCCCTATCTCCTACCACTTTTTATGCTTTTATGCAATGTTTTCAAACCCGGACGGGCGGACGGACAGGGTTCTAGCAACTCAGGCGGTCCGGCCATGGCTACAGAACCGTGTGGCCGGTGTTTGAACCGCAAAACCGCCCTTTTAAACCGGTTTTTTGAAATTGAACCCTTGTACTTCCCTACTACGAGTTTGTGATCTTGCGTTGATCTGACAACAACTTGTTCTTTGGATATGTTGAAGAAGCTGGATGCAAAGAGGAGCAAGATGAGGTCGACCGGCGACGGAGTTGCAGAAGGAGATGGAGTTGCAAAAGAAGCTTAGGAAAATAGGATTTACGCTTTACAAATGAGATGGGTAGGTGAATATAATGGTCTCCTCTGTTGAAGTTAATGGACATTATGTGGGCCCTTCAACAATATTTTATTTTTCAATACTTGTATTTACTGTTTTTGTAATTTTAACATTTTAACTAGTTTTTAATTTTTCAATAAATAAATAAATATATATATATATAATATTTATAACGTTATGCGGTTCTTAAATCCAGTCCTACCGGTCCGACCACTAACCAGTAAAGAGACCGGTTCAACGTCCGGTCCTTTTTAAAAACATTACTTTTATGTAAGCATCGAACAAGGTGCATTGTAATTCTAGAAAGTAAGATTGTGATACGACCAAGAAAGTTGCATGTTCATTTGAGTATACCCAAACAGGAATACTTATAAAGAAAATGTTAAGAGTTTTGTCTTTGTGTGGATAGCGTAAATTCCAATATTGTTTAAAACAAAAACCGTCATTCGCATTTGATGGGTTGTTGCCAAGCATTCTTTATTTATTTATTTATTTCTTCTATCAGATAATTTGATTTTTTTAGTAGCTTGGAATGACCAAGATAGAGTTACAACCGTTCACTTGGATTTGACATTTTAAGGCGTATGTTTGAGCCACTCAACTTGATAAATTTCTAATCTGATATGAGTAAATCAACCCTGATATGATTCAAACCCAAGATCTTTTGTAGGAAAGTAAATAAGTTATATATTATGTTAGATGCTCTTGGTTTAGATTATTTAACTAGCAATTCGAGAATAGGATTCCTTATGACCCATACGACATACCTTCTTATTTTAATACATTCTTTTATAGGAAAGTAAATGAGTTATATATCATACACCAAATTTTCATTGCAAGCTGACATGAGATAAAAAGATGGTCAATAATAACTATGTAAGAGTCACAAAAGGAAAATAGTAAGAGGCTAAGACGATCTTTTATTCCAAAATACTTCTTTAGTGGGGATTCTACCCATTATTGCTATCCACATAAAGTAGTTACCTTTGACATGGACTCAATTGCTCCAAGTCATTGTTAATTTAATTTTGATGAGTCAATAGGTGTTGGTTAATTAGAAAGGGTTAAATGGTGTTATTTTTAGTATTTTGTTTATTTATTCCATTACTAATTCATAGATAATGGACTAGATAATAGGCAATCATATTTGCTTATGGGCTAGATTTTCTACAATTTAAGAGGTCATTTACATGGGTTGTAGATATAAGTTTAGGGATTTAAGTGGCAACTCGAATATTCATTAGTTTGTACATATTAAAGTAAAAAAGAATAATAAAGTCAATCATTGTTAGATCAAAATATGTTGCATTTTCTTTTGATTGTGTTGATTCTACTGTTTTGAGACCTGCTTAACCTTCACTTGGTATCAGAGCACCGTGGTGGGGGCTATATTAGAAAAGAAGGAAGCTATTTAAACAAAAAACATTAAAGAAGAAACCAATGCCGAAGAAGAAGAACAAATGAGATGTGACATCCATCAATTTTTCAGGTTTTAATCTCAATCAAACTTTAAATTTAATGCAGCTATTTTAGGCTCATTTAAAACCTAGCAAATATATATATATATAGATATTATATATAGTTCGAACTTATAATCACAATCAAATCTCAAACCTAAAATTTTGAGTGATATAACCATAACTTGTTATTTAATACCACGAGCATTGGGTCTTTAAAACATAATCAAATGAATGTGGGTATATATTTTTGGAACCCGATTATACTCCTATACACAATCCTATTATTTTCGTTTAACCTACATTCATCCATATGTATATATAAACACACGTGCATATAATATATGTATAATATTAATTGATATGAACAATTATGTGTTCATCTTGTACAAAGGACATGGTCAAAAGAAATAAATATATATGTAGTACTACCATTCCAATTTTCTTCTACTGGCTCATACGAAATGCAGTACACCAACCCCAACAATTATTTTTTTATTATCACCTAGAACCATTACTAAATATCTAAATAGCTTTCCATACCTCTACAACTTTTATAAAACTTTCATAGACCTATAATTCCAAGATCACACTCCAAATCTACCATATCACAAGATCTTCATTATTATTTTAATTTGAAAGCCATACCTCCAAAACCTTATATAATAAAGATACATGTCTTGCTAAAAATCACACCAAAGAACTCATACTCACCTCAAACAATATTTTCTCTTATCTTCTCTGGTTTTCACTCGTACAACTATCAACAAGTGTTCATCATAGGCCTCATTGCAACTAGAACAACCCCTTTATTATTTTTTTTACTCTAAAAATCACCAGCCATTTAGTTCCCTCATGGCCAAACAACAGCAGCAAATCACGTTCACTTTCCTACCACTCAATCACAACCATTGTTTTTCAGCCTTTTAATTTGGAGGCGCACCACCATTCACCACACCATCTTTGATTGGAGCAACAAAAACATCATCGCCAAGCTCTTATCCTTCTCCTTTCTTGCTAAGGTGAAATCCTCTCTCAAAAGTTTAGTTTAAAATTACATATACACACAAATACATATTCCTGATTTTTAGACAGAATCTGTCCCAACTTTAACTAACTATAACTTTGTCTTAAAAACACGAAAATTAGCAAACTCAAACTCTATGGTTAAGATCGTTGAGTTAGCTTTCTAAGTACTACTTATACATTTTCTAACTCAACCAAATGATACTCGAAACAGCCTCTACAAAATCAGTGCGCGGATTCTGACCTTTTGAATTGGACGGCTGTTTCGGCCTATTTTCGAGTAGAATCACAAAAACTTTTCTAAACAAAAGTTGTTCGGAACACGTTAAAATACTAGACTGTAAAGTCTCGAAATTTTTGAAAACCGTTTGCTATTTTAAAAGCTCACTCGAAAATGTTAAACATAATCTGTCAAAAACGAAAATTTTATAAATGCATACTTACATGTCCTATCTATATATTTTTCATGAAAATGAAACTCGTTCGTATATTTATATACATATATAAAGTATTTTAAAATGTTTATTGTTTAAATATGGTATTTTAAAGTGTTGGGTATTGATAAACAAAAATTGATATTTTTCAATGTGTCGTTATAATGCCCAAATTTCTTAAAAATAATAATAAGTGATTATTCTCTAAGGCATTGTAACATGTTTTATGATTATAAGACACGATATTTTTACAAAAAGAAAAACCAGTCGACATAAAAATACCAAGAAAACATAACAACACTAAATAACACAACAACAACATAGAATTTATAAGTTCTCGAACTCAACCTAAGTCTATAATATTATAGGAACCAAGTAGGGGTTCAAACACAAGACGGTATTCACACTCTCAGGACCCGGATCTACACTAACTGTGAGTTTCATGGCCCCTATTTTTACAATGATTTACTAACTCACAGGGGGAGAAATCATGCTTGTACTCGTTTCATTGACACAAGTGGTTTTGGTTCAACACATTATTACATGAGTTACTTTTATCGCTTTAAGTCCCATATTCTATAACCGTTAATTGTGGGTAAACGTGAATTATTGGGAATAGTACTATTCGGGAGTGACAACCCCCACCCGTGGTTAGTAGCTCTAACTTTGATTGTAGGTCAAATCGGGTGCATAATATTCATATCAATACAATGTTTTGCGATAGAACATTGGGATGGGGCAATTCAATCATGTCGAGTTCGGTTATGGGAGCTCATGGTAATAATAAATACACACAACTCATGATATTGTTTTTGAGAACAATAGTCACATTTTTAAAACATGGTGATCAAATGAAACAACTTTATTTAACGTGTCTAAACCTGTGAACTCACCAGCTTTATGCTGACTGTTTTAGCATGTTTTTCTCAGATAATTGAAGGAATATTATGGGGGCGCATTTTGGGTGTTAGCATATGGAGTCACATTACATCAGGAAGCACACATTTTGAGGATTTTCCTAGCATAGTCTATTGACTTAGGCCATGTTTGTAAAATCTTGTTAACAATATTTATTGTGAACTCTACTATGTATTTATTTTTCTTATGTTGGCTTAAGGAATGACTTGTAACCTCTTTTGGTTAATGCATTTAGAAGTCGTTCAATGTAAACAATGACTGTGAAACCATGACCGTCGCACCTCGTGTGTTCCGCCTTGGCGGGGTGTGACATGAGAGAAGGTGGTTGCAAGAAAGTTAGCATCGGTGGGAGATGTTGACGACCTACCCATCTGCAAAGGACCTCTAACTTCAAGATACCTAGATTGGACCAAAGGAGGCGATCAAGACTATGTTTTGCATGAGAAAAAGGGACCAAGTAAAAGAAGTAAAAATTCCAGACCTTAGATTACCGAAGACCTAGAGGGAAATGTCAGACTAGAAGAAAAAGGAGTTTTTTTTCTTAAAAAAAAGACTGTATATTGTCGTTTGACCTGAGATTCACAAGAAAGGTGAAAGAGTGACAGTATACTCAAAAGAAATTTTGGTTCATGATCAAGGTTATAACGTACCCTTTCAATGTCTGAAATTAATTGAGTTTAATTACTCTACTTTGTCTATTATGATCCAAACCGTTTTGAGGGCATATGGTCATTTGGTAATATTAGTATTATTGTTGCTAAGTTCAAAATCCTTGGCTCATGTCTTGAAAAGGAGGAGATTGTAAAAAAAAATTCTCAATTCGGTTCCAAAGAAGTATTTGCCAATTGTATCTCCCATTTAACAAATATGACCTTACAACTATGTCATTTGAATAAGCGGTCGGAATGGTGAAAGTTTATGGAGAAAGGCTTGAAAGTCTTGATGCAAAACAATAAAGAACAACGACAACTTTATTGGCTAATGAATAAAAGTATGGTGAAATTAGTGGACGCGAAAGAGATCATGGAAATAACTATGAAAGAGCTGAAGAGGTTGGGGAAAAGGAACACGTCAAGATGACAAAAGTAGAATTTTATGAGTGGACAAAGTGAAAAAACAAAGACAATGATAACGAAGCCAACTTGATCCAAGAGGAAGAATCGACGTTGCTTTGATTAAGAAATGCGTCAAGATTAAAGAGGTGAATGTTGGGCTAATATTGACACATAGACGTTGGTTAATTAGAATAGGTCAAACAATGTTATTTTTAGTATTTTGTTTAATTAGTCACATGTTTGTTTGATAACTAAGACATAGATAGTGGTTCTAGATCATGAGCATGATTATTTGTTTACGGGTTTGATATTCTACAATTTATGAGGACATTTACGTGGGTTGTGGTGGCAAGTTTAGGGCTTTAAGTAGTAGTTATAATATTCATTAGTTTGTATGTATTCAAATATAAAAGAAAAAAATTATCAACAATCGAAATATGATTGAAAGATAAATTCTCTATTTGATAGGGCTTAGTGAAATTTGTATCATATGTCTTTAGACTTTGATTACTAAGGACTAATAGAGACTTTAAAATCAAACCGGGGAGATAAATTTGTCATTTCTTGAAATCTTCCTAACTACCCATGAATTCCTAAACTTATTATAGTGGATATAAATTTAAGCATTCGTTTCAATATTAAAGTTGTTGCTTTATCAATTAATGTTATTTGGGCGGAAAGATGATCTATTTGCCAGGGTGATCCTGGGTGACCGGGCGTTTGCTGTTCAAAAAAAATTATGAAATTCCAGATTGGTATGAATTTTGTAAAGATGAAGTTTTATAGTAATTGTTAGATAAAAATTCGTTGCATTTTTAGTTTTATGTAATCCCTGAGGTATTTTCGTTTCGAATTTGAATATAACTATACTCAATTGTAATAAAATATAGTTGATGGCAGTCTCTAAATCTTGGTATTTACACACAAGCATATGTATCAAGATAAATAGAATTTTTTTTCAAAATAGGTGGTTTACATGCATGTGCATGGCTTTTAGGTGGTTTTGTTGGATTGCATGGAAAATAGGTGAACCGCTACTTGGGGTAGCGGTTCCTTACACCGTGGTTGATTACATGGCATGGAGTTGCGACGTGGACCACAACCGCTACCTGAGATAGCGGGTGACCAATAAATTTTGCAAGAACCGCTACTTGAAGTAGCGGTTGACACTAATGATAATGTTTAACTCTCAAAATTGACGTGGTTAATGCAGAGGAAGCACACCCGCTACCTCAAGTAGCGGGACCTTCCAATCTTTATTTCCCCACCTACTTTTTCATTTAAACCCCAACCACACACACTCAATGATAATCAGACGATCAGAACAGAAGCAATTAAATTCAACATTGATATCAATGCTACACAACCAACTTTGCATGGGTCGTTGCAAAATAAATGTTGATGAACACACACAAATACGTTCAACCTAAATAAATAGCCAAACAAGTAACCCATTCACAGCACACTAGCTCCTCATTAACATCTTTGTTTCACAACACACTAGCTCGTTAGCCATTTCAGTTAAAAAGCCATTTCAGAAAAATGAGTTACGATTTACATCCCGGTCCAATCGTTCATGATGTTTTGTTTCTTAAAGATTCACACCGGGCTCGAGATATATTTAATTACAAGGAGACTAAAAATTTGGTCTTCAGACGTGCTGATCAAAAGTTTTTTTCGTTGTTTAACAACAACCCAATTACCGAAAAATGTTAAACGCTATGTTAACATTGCTGTTTTTGGTGGGTTACTTGATTGTGGCTATCGGAACCTTGATCATGGCCTACTTGAGGCACTTATTGAAAGATGGCGTCCTGAAACACACACGTTTCATCTGCCAATCGGTGAAGCGACGGTAACCCTAGAAGATGTAAATGTTTTGTGGGGTTTACCAATTGAAGGTGGAGTTGTTTCGGGTTGTGAAAACTCGTCAACTGTTGCCAATCGCATCGTTAGATGTCATACCTTGTTAGGTTTGACCACTAGCGAAACCGATTTTAGAGGAAACTGTTAAAAATTAACAACTCTTTTTAATCATTTAAATAATTTTTTTAATGAAAATGCAACAGATTTAGAGTGCATGCAACGTGCACGTTGTATAATACTTTATTTGTGCGGTGGCACTTTATTTTCTGATTCTTCGAATAATCTAGTGTCACTTAGCATTCTAAATAATTTAGAAAATCTAACTGCGTGTGGTCAGCTTAGTTGGGGGAGTGCTGTTTTAGCGGTGTTGTACAGGAATCTGTGTAAAGCAACATCAAGCAATGCCAACAACATTGGTGGACCAATGTATATACTGCAGTTGTGGGCATGGTGTAGAATCACTACTATTGCACCAAGGATTCTGCATCCATTTGATAATACAAGACCATATGGTGCCATGTACGGTTTAAAACTTTGTTATTTTTTATAAACAATCAAGTAATGTATAATGAATTATTTTAAATGTTTATAGGTGGCGGGAAAAATTGACATATAAAGATGTCATTTCACATTCCCTAAGAGCATGTAGATCACAACTACATTGTTTACAGGAAGGGGAGGTAATTTGTTTCAATTATTTTTTTATTTTTGTGTTCACTATTTTATGTTGAAGTTTAATCATATTTTTTTAACAGTTCAAGTGGAGACCTTATGAGGAGGTAATCTCATTCCTACCAGAAATTTGTACCAGTGGTATTCGCAGCTGGCAGAGCAAGTGCTATGTGATTTATTGGGATGTGGTGGAATTTTATACGCCACAAAGGGTTATGAGACAATTTGGAATGGTTCAGCATATTCCTAGTCCTTTCCCTTTATCCATTAATGACCACATGAAGTTGCACACATTAACTCGGTCTGGAAAGCCAGAAAGGAATTGGATGAATACTCACTTGGAATACGTGACTGTGTGGAACCAAAGGTGGCAAAATGTTATACAAGGGGTTCGTTGTGCAACACCTACGGTAGAACCAAATTACATGCAATGGTTCTGGTCACGTACGGTATTGTATATAACGAATCCTAAGTCACAAGAGGTCATGCAGCCCGTGTTCCAAGATCACGGGTCTAGATCGCAATTTTTGGTATGTAACATCTATGTTATAATATTTTCATCATTATCTTTATATTACCGTTTTTTGACATGTTTTGTTTTATTTTTTTTAGATGGATGGGATAAGTCAAACTTATCAACAAGTTGGGGGTTTTATGCAAACCGACTCAACATCAAATTTCCATAACTTTGAATTGTTGCAAAACACTGCGAATCAAGTTATGGGAATGGTTAACGAAGGAAGTTGTCTGCGTTACCCAACACATCTTCAAACTGAACCTGTTAATTTAGGTGGCGATGACACAGTACCACGTAGTCTACGAAGGAGAGAAAGAAGGCGTGGGAATTTAAGAAGTGGGGCTGGTACATCTGGTGTTCAACATGAAGCTGGTACATCTGGTGTTCAACATGAACCTGGAACATCACATGTTGAACATGAAAATTATGAAGCTGGAACATCACATGTTCAACATGAAAATTATGAAGTACAAGCTTCAGAATTTTCAAGTGCTCATTCCCCTTCTTTTTTCGCGGGGTTACAATCTAACATAATGTTTCAAGACAATAATGAACAAGATGTGTACACCCCACATGCTTCAATGTTGCCATTGTTCAACCAATCTCAATCTGAAGACTTTAATTATTATGCTCCTCAATTTAGTCCAATTCAAACACATGGGTTTAGTGGTATATCACCACTTCCTTCATTGGACTTAAATCTACATATGAGTGTTGAAGAATTGGATGATGACACATTGTTGGCTCACACCACCCTAAATACTGAAGATGATGATCAGAATCAAATTGCATCTAGACGTAGGAATCCTCAGCGCCACAGAAGACGACCCGGATGTGGGACCTAATTATGTTTGGTTATGTAAATTTTTATGTTTAACATGTTTCTTTTAATTTGAATGTTTTTTTATATTTACAAAAAAGCCATCATTGTTATAATAATAAAAAAATAATAAAAATAATAATAATAATAAAAATAATAATATTAATAATATAAATAATAATAATAAAAATAATATAAATAATAATAATAATAAAAATAATAAAAATAATAATAATAATAATAATAATAATAATAAATAATAATAATAATAATAATAAATAATAATAATAATAATAAATAATAATAATAAAAATAATAATAATAATAAATAATAATAATAATAATAAAAATAATAATAATAATAATAATAATAAATAATAATAATATAAATAATAATATTAATAATATAAATAATAATAATAATAATAATAAAAATAATAAAAATAATAATAATAATAAAAATAATATTAATAATAATAATAATAAAAAATAATAATAATAATAATAATAATAATAATAATAATAATAATAAAAATAATGATAATAATACAACCGAAATTGACATTAGAACTGAAATGACATTACAACTGGAAATGACATTACAACTGGAAATGACATTACAATACAATATTACTAGACATTTATTAATGAGTAAAGTTAAGCACGTGCTGCATAAAATTCGTCTGCCATAAAACGTCTGTATTTCATGCATGTATCTTGTAGATTTCCTTCAATTTGATTTGGGAGCTCTAAAACGAGGTTTCTCATTAACATACAGACAAAAACTCCAGAGTTGCTTCCAACCGACCCATTGTATTGAGGCCAGACTTCTGTTCCTAATATTTTTATTTTTGGGATGACATCTCTACCACAATTTTCCCAGAATAAAATATTGTCCAAAAAAGATTTGAACAACGTTTCAAATCGTGTTATTATTGGGTAAAACAACCGATGAATACAAGTTGTTTGACAAACCCCATCGTCACAATTCTCAGTAAAGTACACATACATTTCAAGTGTTCGCATATCAACCCGTAGAAGTAACCAATGTATGTCTTCAATTACAATGGGAATATACACCTAAAAATATTTATGTTAACCAAAATGGTAAATATTTTAAAACATAAGATTTACATTATTTAACCATAGAAGATTGTTACCGTATCAACATCCCATAATGCAGGGTATTCTTCTTTCATTCCAATACAAAATGGCAAAGCTCCATGGTTTGGTGTTTCACATAGAAGGTCATAGAATTGTGGTGGCATGATAGTCCAAGGAAACAATTGCTCTGGACGACGATTCTTTGTTATTTCTTTCCATCGGAAACGCATCAACCTAGTAACCCAACCTTTTACATGCTTTAAATTAACGCATAAAAGTTAGTACATAGTGTTTGTATAATAGTATGAATAATTAAAATGATAATTATAATTATAATTTCTTACAAGTTTTGATAAATAGCCATAATTTTGATATCCTAATATTGATCCCCAAAACTCGCGATCTAACTTCATATTTCCCACAAAAAAGGAAATACAGGATGATGCATCACCATTGTGATAAAATTCCATCACATTACATGACCAATTTTTACTCTCTTCAACTGGACGATACCAACGTGTGTTTGTTGGGAGATTTTCTGGAGGTGTTTCTTGGACATAAGTTTGGTTTTCTGGGGGGTATCACATACCACTTCATCATTGTAATTTTGTGGGCTATCCATGGGTTTGATATTATGGATTGAATGTAATGGTTTGCAATGGATTTCAAGTGAATGTCTACATATTTATAAGGATTTATTCACATGTTTTTAAGTTGGTAGGTAGAGGGGTAAGCTTTGAAATTTAAAGTGGGTAGGTAGAGGATTTATGTAGAGGATTTATGTTAAAGTTAATACATGTAAAAAAACTGGTTTGGAGTTGGTAGGTAGAGGATTTATGTGACACATCTTTATTCTTCAAATCCTTGCTATTAAAGTGGGTAGGTAGTGTGTTTCAGAATACATGTGAAGTGTACTATGTGACACAGCTTTATTTTTCAAAGTGGGTAGGTAGTATGTTAATAAAATTTATTCATTTATTATTTTTTCAAAGGCTTGCTATTAAAGTGGGTAGGTAGTGTGTTTCAGAATACATGTGAAGTGTACTATGTGACATAGCTTTATTCTTCAAAGTGGGTAGGTAGTATGTTAATAAAATTTATTCATTTATTATTTTTTTCAAAGGCTTGCTATTAAAGTGGGTAGCATTCTCATCTTTTGATTCTCAGATCAACTTTACACTACGAAAATGGCTAATGAAAGAAAACCATTTTCAGTACCCAAAAGTCCTCCGGTATCTACAAGTGATGAACCAGTGTATCCACCATTAGAAAACCCTCATGAACCAGTGCATCCACCATCAGAAAACCCTCATGAACCAGTGCATCCACCTTTAGAAAACCCTCATTTACCAGTGCATCCACCATTTGTCCAACCAGAAAAACCTGTTCAACATGTGCATCCACCATTTGTCCAACCAGAAAACCCTCCAGTAAGTGAGTCTAAAGACGAACAGTTATATGATATGTATGATTCAGAGGTTTTGGAACATGCCTGGGTTTATGGAAAGCATGAAGATGACACTTTTAATGGTGAGTTTCACAACCCCTACGATGACGAGCAGGACTCGGATTGGTCAAATGACGACTATCAGTGGAAATGAATAATTGTGATCTATATGTGAATCTTAATATTTAGTGGCTTTTTTTTATTGACTATGTTGTTTTGAGTTTACCTTTTATGTGGATCTGTTTAATGGTTCTGGGATCTTAAATGATTAATGTTATAACAAAAGTACGCATATGATTACATCAAAGAAAATAGCCTTAGTACCCGAGCTACTTCTACTTTCATTAAAACATAAACATTAATGCTATAAGTAAAATCAAAAAGAAGATAATAAAGTTCTTCTTTCCAATGGTAGCTTTCAGTTGTTTTACTTCATCTTTCAGCTTATTCTTTGATCTTAAAAGGCCTGGTATAATGACAGTAGCTCGTGGACACATTGGTGGGTCAAGCCAACCTAAAAATCCCTGGCACCTAGAAGCCTGCATATCAAATACGTGCTTAAAAAAAGAAATATTTTAGAAAGAAGATAGTCTAACTTCTTACCTCATTAGGGCAAGAGTAGAAACGACGTCCTGGGTTTTGATCTGTCCAAGAGGTTCGGACAGTAGCCAAACGACCACAATAACACATTGCCATCCTTACACCTTAAGCTCGGACAACAAAATATGGGAGATGAGGGTTGCTTAAATAAGCAATAAGGCTTGAGCTTTGATGTGACAACACATCTTACACACATGTGACAATTATTTTATAATATATAATATTAAAAACAACAATAGCCGGCATTACAACACAACACAATCTGCCATTACAATTACATGACTGAAATTCATACAATTTATAAAATTTATTCATCTGGAAAGAAACGCGTCTTATAAAATTGATCTGCCATTACGTGACGGAATTTCATACAGCGTTCTTCAATACCTTTTTCCACCGCAAAGGCCTTCTTATGCACCAGCTTGTCATTAGCATACACAAAAAAACACCCGAGTCCTTACCTAGACCACCTCCATTCTTTGGCAAATAGTCGTCATTAATGTTTCCCGTCTTTAGGTATCCTTTCTTTTGAGGTTTGTAGGGTCCATGAATTACACGTCTCCAATAGCTAACTGCATCTAATAGCTTATCAAAAAAACATGTCAAACTTTTGCAATACTCCATTATGGATCAAAGATCCATAATGTTTCGAGTATTTGTGGTTACTCCAGTATTGAGTCAACTCCATTGTACATAAATTGATTTGTACAAGTAGCCAGTCCTCAATAGCCTGAACATAAATTGGAATATAAATGTATTGAACCTCCCAAAATGGAGGATACAATTCATTCAGTCCGTTGGCGTATTCTGAACCATACTTCGTTGTGTAATCATACATTTCTGAATGAAATTGCGGTGGTAGAATTGTCCAGTCAAGTTCGACATCTGGGTTTGTCCTTTTATTAGCACCTCTTATAAACATCATCCTTCGAACCCAACCTTCAATATGCTGTGAAATACATTAAAAATGTTTACATAAACATTTTAATTATTAAATAATGTGAATAAAAAAAAATTATTTCTGACTATCGAAGAAAGTCGACCATCATTCAAATATCCCAATAGAACTCCCCAAAATTCGGTATGAAGCTTGTTTAGCCCTAAGATACGCGAATAGCAAAATGGGGCATCCCTATTATTATAAAACTCAATTTCATCCTTTGACAAACTACGAGACTCGTTGTTTACCGGTACATCTTCCATATGGACTTTTGAAGTATCATCCATAGGAACCTTTGAATCACCATCCTTAGGGATGTTTGCTACATCATCCCTAGATGTTTTAGGGACACCAGATGATGATCCAACATGTTTCAAACTCAAGCGCCTCCATTTATTAGGAACCCAGTTTAAGGAATTTTTCGTTGGTTGGGAATGATATTGCTCAACTTCTTTTTCATGTGGGTTGGACATTGTGTAAGAAAGCTATGTTGATAGAAAGATAAGGCTTTGTTTGTTGGAAAATTTTTATGTAGAAGAAACATATATATAGTGTGAAATGTGAAGAGATGTGTATTATTGATGTACTTTTTAATTTTTTTAATGTTTTAATAAGAAACAAAATCAAATAAATAATACACATATTAAAACTCATAATCATTTGAATTATACACATTTTAAAACTCATAATCATTTAAACATAAATAATACACATATTAAAACCCATAATCATTGTTGACGGTTATGACATCTATTGATCATATGTCCAAGTTGTCTGCATAAACCACACAAACGAGTCCTACGTTCTTCAGGATAGTGGACATCCATCTCATTGTGTATTCTTCTTGCTCTCCTTCTTCCTCGCAAGACAGTTATCCTTGATGTATCCCCGCGTATTCTCCAATCAGCTTCTCTCCAATGATCACTGTGACTAAGTGGGTAAAAATGACCATCATACTGTGCCCGATAAGTAGCTGTATGGAATCTGTAATTCACAAGGTCATGAGGCTGATCACCCCTCCAATGACAAAATGCGATGGCATGCGAACATGGAAATCTATAAATTTGCCATTTTCCACATGTGCATGTTTTCTTACGATATTCAACCGTATAGTCATTGCCGCCATCTTCATTCGTTTGGAGACGTGAAATAACCCTATACCTTGCATCAATTTGATCAAACAGAAATACTTGGTGTTCACGGGAACAACTGTCGCGATGATTAAACAATGTCCACATACGGGGAGGTAAAGCTGTAGTGCAACTCGTTGCAATCTCCGTGTGCTTTACGTATTGAGCTACGTCCCTTTGAAACGTAAAGTCAATACAGGCCTTAATAGGTAGCAACCTAGCTCCACGTAATACATTATTCAAGCTTTCAGATATATTGGTAGTCAGATTACCCCATCGACGTCTTCTTTCATCAAAAACAACTGTCCACTTTGATTTTTCAATATTGTTTAAGTACTGCCACGCCTCTTCGTTTAACCCTCTCATTTCTCTTTTCGCAAACCGGTACTTTTGACGTTGAGTAGTGCTCCTAATTGCCCAACATAATTTTTTCAAGCTAACACTCTTGAAATTTTCCATGAAGTTGCTTCTAATATGACGAAGACAATACCGATGATAGGCTTTCGGCTCCATCCAATCTTCATCATTCTCCATTACGTTGACAATTCCTTTATGTCGTTCGGAGATGACACACAACTTGCCCATGCTGTTATTTCTAACATGTTGATGAAATTGTTGGAAGAACCAACTCCAACTTTCATTGGTTTCTTCATCAACTATTGCATACGCCACAGGCAATATGTAATTGTTAGCGTTCTTTGAAAAAACAATCAAAAGCTTACCTTTGTATGGTCCCTTAAGATGAGTTCCATCTACAGATATTATCGGCTGACATAGATGAAAGGCTTTTATGCATGGACCGAATGCCCAGAAGACAAATTTAAACACAGCACATTCTTGCGTACTATGTGGATGATGGAACCACATTACTACGGTACCATCATTTGAGGACTTCAACGCTTCAACATATCGTGGCAACTCTTCAAAGTTGCTCTCCCAACTACCGTGAATCTTCTCTATAGCTAATCGTCTAGCAATCCACGCTTTAGAATACGTAATATCAACATGCAACTTCTCTTTAATATACGCGCGAATCTGCTTGATTGGAAATGATATATCTTCCCGGATTTGCGGGAATATATGAGAAGCAACGTCTTTGGATCTGAGAGAGCGGTTGTTGTTTCGAATGACAGTTTAATAGCATGTATGACTACAAGTCCATGTAGTAATTCTCCATAAGTGATGGTTTCTTCTTTTAGAAGCAGTTACACGCCATCGACATAAAGGAGTGTTGATAACTGGAGCAGAATCCCTTTGAGGTTGTGCAGTTTTGCATCTAGCTTTCCATAATGATGGTTTGCTATCTGCCACGTAAATCTCTCTATTACAAGAAACGTTCCACCTTCTAACTGCGTAAATTACATCGTTTTTGGAATTAAAATACATTCCAAGACGCAGTTCATTGGAATCTTTGTTCCATATGTCCATGTCTTCCTCCTCATCGAAATCAGGAAGACCATAGTCGTTTAACTCCTCAACCTCAACATTGAGATCAAATGTTGCTTGGGAGAACCCTTGGTGAACTCCAAAGTTGTATCGATCCCATGACTCAGGAACCGCATCGTCATTTTCTGATTCATCATTGGATGGGGGGAATTCACTTTCCTCACTTTCAATGGTCATATGACCTTCGGAGTGTTCAAACCCGTCACTTTCACAATGATCATTCTCCTGCATAACAGTCGTATGATCAGCCCCAACTTCAAACGGGCCAGAGAAACCTCTCAACAAATCCATGCAACTGGTTTGCTGAAGTGAAAAAGTTGTTTGCCATTTCACCTTGATATGAGCCATGAAGTGAAGCTCATTTTCAGCTAGAAAGTACAACATATTCATACTTTCCTCAGAAACTAAATAAGAACTTTCGGAAATGCTTTGAAATGAGTAATACAATAACAAATTCAGAATAGATGATTCTTTTTGAATTTGAATATGCTTACAAATTTCATCAACAAACTGCTCGTATGTCATTCTATACCTCATAATAAACGATGTGGATAGAGTTGATTCATCATAATTAACAACACCATTTACATAAGAAGTTTCCCCATTCCAATATAACTTTACAAGGAATGGTCGAAATGAAGACATGATTTTGAAATGTAATGGTTTAGCACTGAATTATGTGAGGTAAGAAATAGTTAAAGTGTTTTGATGAAAGGTTATGATCAAAAAAATAAATGTTAACCTCACTATATATAAGAACATAAATATATAATGGATTGTGCGATTTAAACACAGGGGAAAAATATATGGATGAAATATAGTATTTTTGTAACTTTATTTTTTTATTCATGTATTTAAATAATATCAATTCAATTAAAACATATGGGAACAAAAGTAGGTGGGTTTAATATATTAAAACGTGGCAAAAGTAGGTTTACATTACTTTTAATAAAAAAATACAAAAAATAGTGGGTATGTGTGTGTATGAGTGTGTATGAGAATAAATTGTTTGTCCTTGTTTTACAGATTTTTTTTATTGTTAAAAAATTTTAACAATAAAAAATACAAAAAATAGTGACTGACTGGACCACTTGCTTCTATATTTTTTTAAAAAGTGTATCAGCAAAACAACAAAAGTAGGTAGTGAATTTAATGGTTTGTCCTTGTCTACAGATTTTTTTTTTCAGTTTGTCACGTGTTTTGGTCTGCTCATGTTTGAATGGATGCAACGAAACAAAAGTAGGTAGTGAAAATTAATCGACATGTGATTAAATCCGTGACCCGCTACCTCAAGTAGCGGGTGTGCTTAGGATCACTTAAAAGCTCACCTAATCCCGAATGAAATGGAATTAAAAGGGAAATAGTGGCAACCGCTACCTCAAGTAGCGGTTTATGTTGTTGTTGATCAAGACCCGCTACCTCAAGTAGCGGGTGTAGTGACATTTCAAGGCCACGCTGGTTTGTATGCCATGTAGGATGCCACATCTCCAAGAACCGCTACCCCAAGTAGCAGT
The DNA here is from genome assembly GCA_009363875.1 of Mikania micrantha. Taxonomy (NCBI): domain Eukaryota; kingdom Viridiplantae; phylum Streptophyta; class Magnoliopsida; order Asterales; family Asteraceae; genus Mikania; species Mikania micrantha. Next base: position 116,388,984 of record CM018691.1, on the reverse strand, counting down.
TCACCTATTTTCCATGCAATCCAACAAAACCACCTAAAAGCCATGCACATGCATGTAAACCACCTATTTTGAAAAAAATTTTAGATAAATAAGTAACTAAAAAACAAACACGCACACATATCATGCTTATCAATAATATGGTAGATTTAATTTACTTATTTTCGAATCAATAATATTGGGATAGAACTTGGTAAATTCACAAACTTTATAAAAGAAAAATAAAATAAAATAAATAAATGTTATAAATAGATAATAAAAGTTTTTTGTTATAGATTTTTGTAAACTTTTAATTAATAAAATAAAATAATAAAGAGTTTTATGAGATCATTTGGTTATAAAAGAATATATATATATATATATACATATATAATAAATATGTTTTCTTATAAGTCTTGTAAACTTCTAATACATTAAAGGTGAAAAGTACACCTATCAAACTTGTTAAATTACAAATGTTAATTTATAGCATGGTTATACTTGAATTAACATGTTGTAAGGATACTTGTTTGGACACAAACTTTGGTTATTTGTTATTCATTCTTATTATTCAAACTTGTTTTCATACTATGCTTATGATTACATTATCCAGTTAGGCTATAGTTTGCATCATTTTTATACGTATTATTCAAAATTAGTGTGTAAACTCACCAACTATGCAAACAGTTGACAAACTCTTATTTTACATGTGTGGAAGGCTAATGAAGCTTGAATGAAGACATAGGATAGGTCTAGGGACCTAGTTTAATTTGTTCAAAACAATTGTTTAGACTTTGTTTCATATAATGTTTGGTTTATGTTGAAAGCTTGTAATGACATAATTAATGTTTGGTTCAATGAATGATTGCTTTCTATTGATTGGTTGTTTTAATATATTCAAACTTTAACGTAGCACCATGAGCTTATGAACATCAAACTCGAGCCTCAACGTATTCCGTCGTTGGTTGGGATGTGACATTTTGGGACATGATTAACCTTCAGCCATAGATCCCAATTTACTAGTAGCCATGCCCATGCAATTACTACCACCAATCTTATGAACTCAGTAGAAAAGTGTATGCAGGTTCACCTTCCATCCCAATTTATCTATATAAATTGATTCAAAAACAATTTATCAAAAGGTTATATATATCAGCTTACTTCTTTGTCTCGTGGAGCTGTGTGGAAGGTCCTAACCATATCGAGTTCCAAACAATACTCTTTGTATGAATTTCAAGAAGCCTTGATTTGATAATAATATAAAGTATGCTTAATTAATACAACCAAACGACATGTTGTAAAAAGAGTATTATATATATATATATATATATAAATGATACATTTTCTTAAAATATATAATTTTATCAATTCTGAATTAATGAAAAGCCTGGAAACTATGCATGAATTGGTAATGAGTAACACCTAAATATACCACAAAATTTGAATTGAATAATATTAATAAAAATGATTAATTACTTGTAAACAAAACACTTACATATGTTATTGTAAAAAAAATATTGAAATTCAAATACTTTTTAAAAAAGTAAATTGATACATATAAACTCATCATTGAATTTCTTGAATTGTGCGAATTGCAAAATAATTACAATATTGTTTTCATCTTTATGAGTTTCAACATACTCATTTAGTTGTTTCACATAGTCATCCCATAAGGTGATATATATGTTATGTCTCCTAAAAAGAAATATTGAAGATTTTTGTATGATTTAAGTAATAAATTTAATTTAAATACAGTTAAAGTGAACAAGATATTACTCGAAGTCTTGAATAAGTAGTGTTATGCTAGTAGATTGTGATCCCTTTTTATTGATGAAAGTCTTTATGTGAAAACATTTGACAATAAAACAACCGATGTCTGTGAAAATATAAACAAAATAATTGATTAGAAACGATATGTATATTTATAAGCTTATTTAATGATTGTGAAATTTATAACATACCTATACAATTGAATGAATGAATATCACAATCAATGATATATTAGAATGATGTAAAAGAAAACCCATAAATAGCACCAGCAAATTCGTTGAAGTTCATGACAGTTAAAGTTGAAGCACACCTTGTATTTGTTATCAACATAATATGATGAACATAATATTAAAAATTGACTCAAATAAGATGTAATTAAATGCTCATCAACCATAATCATCTCTATGGATTATGTTTGTTCAGGATTGTCATGCATTTGGTAGCTTCCATAACCTTATTATACGAACTTTAATGTGATAATCATCACGAGAAACATATAGTTAAAGCAACAAGTTTATTGTTAAGTTTTCCATATTGATGAGAGAGGTAATAATACACTAATTTCGAAGCCACATGATTGCATTATATATATATATATATATATATATTATACACTAGATTTATCCCGTGTATTACACGGATTGAATCTAAAATATTAACTAATTAGTAATAAAAATTTAAAAATTATACAATATTTTGTTATAAATTAATTAAATTACATATTAATGAGTATTTTTACTAGTAAAATAATAATTAAAATTTTCAATAATTAATGAAATAATACGTGATCTACTTGTTTGGTAGTAATAAAGATTATTAAACTAATTGACGTTAAAAAATAATTAATTTTCTATCAAAACCTAATTGTTAGAAATCAAGAAGACAATGTGCAATTTGTGTAATTATTAAACTTTGATTACTTAATTTGATATATCATTAAATACAAATAACTAAAGTTTAATTTTTCCTAACATTTTAACAACTTTTGGTTTGAAATAATTAGTTTTTAAGCATTTCTTTTTAAGAAACATCATTTGTTTATAAAAATTCTATTATTTGAAAACTATTATTTATAGTTTATTTTATTTTTAATTTTTTTTATTAAACCTTTATTTTCTAAAAATACTAAGTCAAAATATTTTTCTTACTTTAAAAAAAATAATTTTTAGAAAATTTCATATTTTATAAAGTTTTTTTAAGTGTGATTTTTAATAAAAGTATTTGATATTTAACGTACTTAAAACTATTTTATTGCATGGAAAAAGACATAATATTACAAGTATTCAATAGGAGAGAGTGTGATTCATTAATAGGGTAGATAATTTAATAAATTGATAGAAAAATGACAAGTGGCAACATAAGCATAAGAATTTGACAAGTGTCAAAAATTATTTTTGTTTATTAGAATAGAAAGATATGAATTGTATAGATAAGTATTAATTTGAAATTTAAATTACTGCATGTTAGGAAAACATGGTTAAATAAATAATTTAAATATCAAATAATATTTATTGTAACTATAGGTAGTATTACAATTATAAGTTATAATAATTTTAAAATATATTAAAAAAAGATTGCAAATCATTAGCATGTAAACCTCATACCAATACAAATTCAAGACATATAACTAAAGTAATTCATAACCTAGTCCGGTCAAAAACCAAAATAGATTGTAGAAAATTTGAATATGATTATATTGTGGTTTGTTGATGCATTCTTCATCCAATATCCAAAAAACCTAAATCAAAAGAGACAAAATTGTAACAAATAGCAATAGCATATATAAAACTAAAAGGATTTACCTTGAAATTAATATTGTCGAAACAAATTTGAAGTAAATCAACACCGAAATAAATGTTGATGCGAACTTGTAACATGAAGGTTCATCTCAACGAAAAAAGCTTCATCACTGTCACATAGACATACCAAACAGGTTCAAGATGAATCGATTTGGCGATGGAGAGTTGTTGGATTCTTCATCCAATACCCAAAAATCCCAAATCAAAAGAAACCAAATTGAAAGAAATAATATATATAAAATTTAAAGGATTTACCTTGAAAGTAATATCGTCGAAGCAAATTTGAAGTATACAAAAACATATATTTGTTGCAATATGAAGCTTAATTTCAACAAAAAAGCTTCATCACTGTTACAGAGAGATACCAAACGGGTTTGAGGTGCATCGATTTGGCAATGGGGAGTCGATGCGTGGTTAAGAAAGCGGATGAAGATGATGGAATCGGCCGATGAAAACGATGTAGGAGATGGAACCAGTCGATGACTAGAATGCATTTACTTAGAATGCATGTAGTAAATGCATTCTTATGTATTGCGGGTAGACTAATTATAATCATTTTTATTAGTCTAGGGAGGGAAGATATATAAAGAAAAAAAAAAGAGAGTGACAAGGATGGTCAATGTTTGTCTTAGCGAAGTTACAAAAATGTCCACCACGGCAACCTTCAACTCCGTGTTGTTGTTATCTTGCGATTGCTTTACTTCGTCTTCTCCCGTCGAATATCATCAGACGATCATTCATTCACATACAAATGCCGTTCTTTCTTCCTTTCGTCTTCTAGCCTACCACTTGATTTATCATGAAATCGTCACTGGGGAAACTTGGGCGAAAATTAAGCATCAGCAGGAGCGATGTCAGAGATAAGAGAGATCATCAGCCTTCCGGTCACTTAGAAGAACTTGCTCAGGCTTCAAAGGTAGGGTTTTCCCCCATTTTTATCTATACACTAGATTTCTTCTTCTTTATTTCACTTTTCAATTATACTGTAGAATCGTTAGGGTTTCAAATTACGTGTTTAGATGTTATCTGTACTATACTTGCTTAGTGTTGATTTGAACTGTATCATTAGGCTTCAGGTTTGAAAATATTTTCTTCATAGATTAACAAACCCTAATCTCTCCACTAAATTTTTCATTATGTTGGTAAGTTGGCTGTAATAGTGATAAAAAGGGGTATTGAAATTTTGAATAATGTGAAAGACTGAAGAACTGTTGCTGTCAGATAATTGAAAGGTAGATTTCTGTTAGCAATGCTTCTAGAAAGAATCAGAAAGAGGAGGATTCTGATATCCCCTTACTATTAAAGTTAAACACATGATGACTTTTGATTTCTTTTGCAGGATATGCAAGAAATGAGAAACTGTTATGATTCCTTACTATCTGCAGCTGCTGCTACAGCAAATAGCATATATGGTAATTGTCTGGATTGGCTTACAATGCCGTATAATGATGCGTATAACAGTTTGAACTAATATGGTTGTTGCATGTAGATTAATATTATGGATTATGTATGCTTGTTACTTTTGATTTGTACGGATGTTTTACATTTTTAATGTGAATTTTGTTTGTCATACATAGAAAACTAATATTGTGTTTGCAGATTTATTAGCCTTTTAGGTGTTTGCATGTGAATTTCTTACTATGTGTAACTTGTGATCGTTTTCTTTTCTATTAGTATACAAATCAATAATTCTCAATTATATGTCTCAGAATTTGCGGAGTCACTGAATGAGATGGGTACGTGTTTGCTGGATAAAACTACAGTGGATGCTGACGATGAAAGTGGTAAATAAGAATTGCATTTTGGTCCTTTTGTATTGTATATCATGTAATCACCTGATATATATATATATATATATATATATATATATATATATATATTACTTTAACAGTTTAACATGAACATATGGAATGGTTAAGACTTAAGAACAAGGATTAAATATATTGTCATGGACACAAGTCCAGATCAAGTTATTCATTTTCGATGAATGAACCCAGTAAATGGACACAATTTTGCATCATATTCATATCCAGGATTTAGTTTTTTTCCTAAAGATTTGTGAGATTGACATCTGCTACCTATGCAGGAAGAGTTCTATCAGCTTTGGGAAATATGCAATCAGAACTTCAGAAAATTGCTGACACTTATGTGAGTTATTTACATGTTTTTGCATTATTTTCTGTTTTAATGAGCTTTGACTTACAGTCTCTTGAATTGACAGCGTTCTTATGTAGTTGTCACGGTTACGAAGCCAACAGAGTCTCTTCTAAGTGAGTTGCGAAAAGTGGAGGTTAGTAAACTTTTGTACTTCATTAACGCTCATCTGCAAGTTTATCGTCTTATATTGTTGCTTTCTAAGCAGACTTAGAATCATAGGAAGTTTCACAGTCATACATATATGAGTAGATTATTATTCTGTACATGAACTATAAAGATGGTAGCGAGCAGGTATAAAATAGAACCCCATGGCCCCACCAGGTTGATATTATAAAAAAAGATGATGAAGATTACAAGTGTATGATAGATTGTCGGAAGGGGAATCTAAAATATGATAATGTATTAATGTTGTATAGCTGTCAAAATCTATGGAAAATATGTAGCTTAATTAACCATTGCAGGGTTAATTAAATGTCATTTACTTAGAAAATTTATGTGGTTGAAATGTCAGTTGTTTATGAAAAGTAGATCTTAATGGCTGTGCATAGAGATTGCTTTGTCTCAGCCATTACAAGAGCCGTGATTTAGGTAGCCTTGGTTCCAGTTGAAGAGATGTAACAAAACAACAAAACCTTTTTTATTTTTTATAGTTAAATGGTGTGAATAAAAGGTATGTACATCTATTCAATTTCTAATTTGTGAAACCTATTTGTAAAGTCAAATTTTTGGGTCCTATGCTCTAAAGAAACAAATTTTATCACCCATGTTGACTCGTGGTCATTGATGACTGTGTACTAAAATGTGCTTTCTTGAATGTACAAAAATTTAATTTCTAAACAATAAACAATGTCCATATTTTGAATATAAATCATAAATGTTTGCTGCAGTTAAATATCAGTCATGCTAATTCTTTTGACAAATAATCTTACTTAAGTGACTAATCTTTTGACACTATGACTTTTCAGTGACGAAATTGTGTGCACATATTTAATACAACACTAATCATACAATTGTAAATGTTAATCAGAACAAGTCTTGTAAATGTTTTTAGCTTTTTCTTTAAATGCAATCAATATTTAATGAACATGAACTATTTTTTAGTTACTAATTAAAATTATATTATTTACTGTCAAACCATTATTACTATTTAATTGCCAGTTAATAATTATTGTGATCACTTATATGGAAATGATACGTGCTTTCACGCGTTTTCATTTCATAGGAACCTACTTTATAAATAAACTTTTTTAGGTCTGTACTTCCTGACAAAAGTTCACATATTAGTACTAGGGTTGACTGACTCAGCTTGTAGTTGGGCCGAGTGTTTTTATGTTAAAGCATGAATGCTGATTGAAGTATGCTACCTAAAATGTGTTTTGGCATGTGATTTGCCCTTTTAAACAGGAGAAAAAGGCACACTAGACTAGTAAAACAGTTTTCTAGTAGTTAGATTGCGTAAATTTTAATTTGAACAAGTTTTGTAAATGTATTTAGCTTTTTCTTTCGATCTTATTAGTATTTTATGAACATGAATTATTTTTTTGTTACAAATTGAAATTATATTATTTATTGTCAAACTATTATTACTATTATTTAATTTTCAGTTAATTATTAATTTCCAATTATGATCAATTATATGGAAATGGTAAATGCTTTCATGCAATTTTATTTATTAGGAACACACTTGAAAAATAAACTTCTCTACATTTATACTTCCTGAAAGACAAAAACACACATGTTAGTACCAAGTTGAATCAGTCCACCCTGGTACTAACATGTCTGCATTACTGAAAAGCTATGGTGACAATCTCAACATGTTTACCTATGAATGAGTTGATTATGCCTGCTTATGTTTAGTTAGTTTGTTCATGAGTTGGGGTCTCCTGGATTCATAATTATTGATAACGAATAGCGGTAAATAGCGATAAGGTACCTATATGCTACGTAGCGAATAGCGGTAAATAGCGACCGCTATTTCGTGTTTAGCGATTAAATAATATAAAAACTGTATAAATATTTATAGTCATCCAAAATAGCCAACAAAATAAACATTCATTGTTTTACACCACAAAATAAGGAAAATATGTTATAATTTCTCAAAACTAATCACTTAAATCCTCATATTCCGGCTCATCATCGTCGTCATCATTCTAAAATTTTAAAATTTTAAACAAATATGAATATGAATATGAATAAAAAAAAATTTAAACGAATATGAATAAAAAAATTCAGTGCATTAAAAGGGGAAAAAAAATAAATGTAGTTGAGTGGAGTCGTTTGACCATTTGAAGAAATAAGTGTGAAGATTAATCTGCTGCAATTGGGGCAATCGAGTTCAATTCAGGTCGTTGTCACCTTCCTCAGAAGTTCAATTAGCTGTCGCCAGGTACTCAGGTCATGGTCGCCGTCCACCTTCGTCAATTCAGAAGTTCAATTCAGGTCCCCGTCGCCTTCCTCGTCGGCCTTCCAGGTTCTGTCCGATTCCGTTTGACAGCAGCCCATCGTCCTCCTTTGCGTCGACTATTAGGGCAAAAATGTGTGTCGATCGATTATAAAGGCGCGTAAGTAAAAAAAAATCCCTCTTCCCGCTACTTCACGCTTTCCAGTTCGCTAACCCTAATAGCGGGTCTTCAGCGCCACGCGACGTAGCGCGCTATAGCGAGCGCTATAGTCGCTATCGATAACACTGCCTGGATTCAATCTCTCTTTCCCTAAGGATAGAGGTAAGGTTTGTCTACATCTCACGTTGGATTTTGTGGAGGCTTATAGCCGACCCTAACTCTAATAGGTTAAATTAGGCACCTTCCCTGATTTAAGTTTTCTGGTTCCTTAGGTTTGTTCTGCTGCCCCTAACCCTAATAGATTAAATTAGTTGCAATCCGTGGACGTAGGTCATCTCGATCAAACCACATTAAATACTCATGTCCTATTCTCAGTTACCGTTTTGTGTGTGTGTATGAAAAGGTAAAGTTTGAGAAGTTTGATGAACAAGGCTTTGGTTGTTGGAAGATGCAGATTGAGGTTTTACTATACCAGAAGGATCTATATCAAATGTTGTCGGGAAAGAAAACGGATAAGATGTCTGCCGAGGACTGGGCTATACAAAACTTTGGGAGTAGCCATGCTTTCATTGGCCAAGAGTGTGGAGTTTAACATTGTGAATGAAAGACTACGCATGGTCTGATTAAAGCTTTGTTAGATATATATGAAATGCTGTCAATAACGAATAAAGTGTTTCTGATTCAACAATTGGTTACTACTAGGGTGGAGCTTCAGTTACCGTTCTTATTTATGAGTTTAATTTGATCATAACTTGGTTAGGATCGGCTAGAATTAAATTTGACGATGAACTTCAGACGCTTTTTTTGTTATCTTCGTTGCATGAGAGTTGGTCTAGGACAGTGACAACAATTAAAGGCTCATTTGAAACTACTAAGCTTATATTTGAGGGAATTCGGGACATGATTCTTGGTGAGGACTTCAGCGCATAAGTTTAAGGGATTCTTCAATTTTTACTATTAAGTGTCGAGTGTAGAGGGGAAGGATCGAAAGGAGAACAACCAGGGTAGAAGAAGCAAATCTAGGATACGAAAGATGATGTTTGTTGGGATTGCAAACAGGTAGGACATTTCAGAAATCAACGTTTGGGTGCTAGGAAACGCAAAGAGGTGAATCATGTTGCATACAGATATCACTTAGATGATGCTCTGATTTGTAGGTTAGAGTGTGTTGCTGATTCATGGGTTATGTATTTTGGTGCAACATTTCATGCGACGTGCTGCATAGAGATGATGATGAATATATAAGGCTTGGGAACTTTGGTAAGGAACCACTTGCGTATGATAAGGTTTTAGATGTTCTAGGACTAAAGGATATTGACTTGAAGAATTCAGTGGGAGCGACACAGACTTTGAAAGATGTTAGGGTCATTCCAAGCTTAGAGAATGCTTATCTCAGTCGAGCAGTTGGATAAAGAGAGACATGATATTAAGTTAGTGGTTGACAATGGAAGGTAGTCAAAGGAACCTAGTTGTAGCTCGTGGAAAGAAAAGACGTTTGCTTTATATGGTCGAGATATCTCCAGAAGGACTTAGCCCCGTTCAGGAGAAGGAAAAAGTTTGGTTCAGTGAATCTCGTGTGCAGAAGAGGGTTAGGGACACCTTTACCAAGGAGGTACCTAGTGTAAGAGTGTAAATTCAGAATAAATGGTTAGTACAATAAGGTTTAGTTTATAAGTTAGCGGAGTGATAGGCAAGGAAAAATCGTGTTTTAGTTGCAATTCTAGTTCAATAGTGGGTTAAGAGAACCAATGTGCCGTCTGTGAAAGTCTCTCCTGATTATTGTTTGCTTGGATTAGAGAGTATGGGTTCTCAGTTTATCTCAGATGCTAGCCGAGTGATAGGCAAGCATGCCGAGATAAGGAAGAACGAGTTACTGGCAGGTATGGTTATGATTGATGAGTTGAAGCTCGGGGGAGATTCAACGGGTCTTTAGGTTAATGTTGAGGACCTAAATAATAATATCTCGCTAGTTGCGACCCGTGAACGTATGTCACTTCAATCGAACCATGTTAAATTTTTGTGTTCAGTTCTCGTTTACTGTTTGTGTGTGTATATGATACCCCAGCATCTCACCCTCCCCAAATCCTACAAATAGCCATGTTATGAGTGGGATTTACTGGGTATGGTTGTTGTAGATTGTGTAAAGGCTCTTGCTTATTGTTGTCTGAATTCTAAATCGCAAACTAACTGCACATTTATGATTTCCGTAAAAAAGGACTGTAAAAACTTAGATCTGGTATATATTAAATTCAAGCATACATGCGTTGATGTTAGCATTATCTGATAGTTAGCGTGTGTGTGTAAGGCCTTTCTCTTAAATGATATAATACTTGAATAACAATGCTGCCATCCTTTATCATTAACTTATTGCCATATTACTGGTGCAGGAGATGAAACTTCAATGTGATGAGAAAAGGTGAATTTCCTTTTATTCTATTCCGAACTTTGATTTTGATGTAAAGATTTGTTGACTTGTATAATTTCCAGGGAAGCATATGAATACATGATGGCCCAACACAGAGATAAAGGAAAATTGAAAAGTGGAAAAGTTGAAAATTCTGTTACGCAAAAGCTACAAGAAGCTCAAGATGAGTATAATGAAGTGGCTAGATTATGTGCATTTCGTGTAAAATCACTCAAGGAGGGGCAATGCCGTAGTCTTTTAGCACAGGCTGCTCGCCATCATGCTGCGCAGGTGTCCATTTGTTTTTTCTTTTTGATTTTTTTAATATTAAAATTAAATTTTAGTATCTGATTCTACCAGGACTTATTTTGGTTTTGTTTTCTGTACCGGAAGCAGTTGAATTTCTTTCGCAAGGGAGTTAAAGTTCTTGAAGAAGTTGACCCTCATGTCAGAATTGTTGCAGAGAAGAATCGGATTGATTGCCAACTCAGTGATGGGGCAGCTGAGGGGGAAGGTGAAGGCATAAGTAGCCATGAAAGCACTGATGATGGAGAACTAAGTCTTGACTACAGACAGAAGAAACATGGGATTGCCACTTCATCAAATCAAATGGAGGTAATCTTGTAGTATGTGAGTGGGCTTCTGGGTTAGATTTATATATATTTTTAATGTGTTAATTACTTGCTTTTCTTTAATTAATGTGTTAATTACTTGCTTTACTTTAATTATATGTTATTACTATGCACTTTGGGATGGATAATTGTGGGTAACACTAGCTAGGTTGGGACTTTTTGGATGAGAATTGTTAAGTATCACAGCACACTAGCACACACAAAAGCAGTAAATGACACAAGAGAATTAACTTGGTTCGGTCGAAGTTACCTAAGTACGCGGGCTGCAACTAGTGTTTATACTATATTCTACATTGAATGATATATATACTGATAGTGTTAATGACTTTATCACTAAGAAAACCCAAACCATTTATAGGCCTATTAGGCTGGCCGACTATTTCAAGCCTTCACACATACATAACCCAGTTATAAGAATATGAAAAGCTAGATATAGTTTTATATCTTCATTATTCTTTTGATTCACTGATATTTCTTTTATATAGTTGTATATTTTAGTACAGTTGTACCCCTGTTTGTACTATCATTATGTGCATTATAGCATTAGTGGTTAATTTTTTTAGATAGAAGTAGCAACATGGAGATCAGTTGCTACTGTTAGAGTAAAAACACTTGGTACAGAGAACAATGCAAGAAGTCGGCACAGATTTTATTGATAATCTCAGAAGGAAAATGATAAAAGGGATACACTTCTTAGGAGAATTGAGTCTCCTATAAATTAAGTAAATAATATCACAAAAAATAGCAGATCTGAAAGCCCATAATTCTCGTGATTGATCACCTAGAAATCAGGAATTAATCAACATTCACCCCCTTAATTCCGGTTTCCAAGTCTTCAACACCCAAAAGTTTCGTCATCTTAGTTAACTTAACTCTTGGGAGTGCTTTGGTTAAGATATTAGCTTTTTGTTCAGCACTGCTTACATGCTCAATTATCACGTTCCCTTTTTCAACACATTTCCAAATAAAGTGATACTTTGTATCTATGTGCTTACTCCTTCCAAGAAAAACAAGGTTTTTGATTTTTTGAATTGCCGATTTGTTGTCCACACGAACTGTTATTGCTTCAACATTTTTCTCGGTCATTTCTTCAAGTAAACTCTTCAACCAAATCGTCTGACAAGCTACAGCTGTTGCTGCCAAAATTCAGCTTCGCATGATGACAAAGTTGTTTTTGACTGCACCAAGCTATAGGACCACCCCCGTAATAGAACACCATTCTAGTTGTGCTTTTCCCATCAACTCGATCACTGGCATGTGAGCTGTCACTGTAGACAAGCAGCTTTGCATCTCCATTTATTTTGTACCGAATACCAAAGCTTATTGTACCTTTTATGTATCTTCGGATCTGTTTTACAACTTGCAAATGTGACACTCTGGGTGACTCCATGAATCTGCTAGCTACCCCGATTGCAAAATTTATATCTGGTCTGGTGTGAGTCAAGTACCGAAGTCGCTCGATCAATATTCGGTATTCTGTTGCATCAACCGGTTCAGTCTCTTCTTCCTTTGTGAGTCCTAAGCCTGGATCTGTAGGAAATTTTGTTGGATTGGCTTCCCACATCTAGGCATCCTTAAGCACTTTGATTGCATAACCTGTTTGCATAACCTGTCTGGTGTGAGTCAAGTACCGAAGTCGCCCGATCAATATTCGGTATTCTGTTGCATCAACCGGTTCAGTCTCTTCTTCCTTTGTGAGTCTAAGCCTGGATCTGTAGGAAATTTTGTTGGATTGGCTTTCCACATCTAGGCATCCTTAAGCACTTTGATTGCATAACCTGTTTGCTTTAATGAAATCCTAGCATTGTCTTTCATCACTTTGATTCCTAAGTAGTAGTTCAATAATCCCAGGTCACTCATATCAAATCGCCCTTTCATTTTTTCTTTGAATTGAGTTATCATACCTGCATTTGAGCCAGCAATAATAAGGTCATCTACATATGTTGGTTTAAATTTGTAATTTGGATAAAGTAGAAGGTCTATTTTATTATTGTTTTGTTTGTATAATTTTGTTCTTCTATTTTGAGTCTTTGGTTATTTAGAGATATAGTTTGATTCAATCAGGAGTCTTTGTTTTTGGCTATAAAAGCCTGCGATGTAAGCGTTTTATTATTCAGTAAAAATTCGTGAGTTTTAGTTTCTTTGATACCGACTTCAATTGGTATCAGAGCCGAGTGATCAACTCAAGCCATTAAAATCGGTCAGTTGAATTCAAGTCGGCATTTAGCTGCGCAAAAGGAGATTCATAGGACTGAGTCAAAGCGATGGCAGGCGGATCCAATGAGCATGTGATTGTACAAGTCAAGGAAAGCAACTCGACCTCACTCCCATGCCCGATTCTGACGTCCGATAATTACAATGTTTGGGCTATAAGAATCAAGGCGGTATTCAGGGTTCATGGAATTCTTGAAGCAATCGAACCAAGGGCTGGATCAGTTACGGATGCCAAGAAGGATGACGTGGCAGTGGTGTTGCTGTATTAAGCAATTCTGGAAGAACTGGTAGTTCAAGTTTCCCAATACAACATGGCCCAAGAGATGTGGAATGCCCTGAAGACAAGATTCGTAGGAGCAGACCGTGTTCGGGAAGCCAGGTTGCAAACCTTGCTATCAGAATTTGAGGGGCTGAAGATGAACAATGATGATTCAATCGATGAATTTGCTACAAAGCTAAGACGACTTGTATCAAAATCGAACAGCCTGGGTTCGACAATCAAGGACAAGATGCTGGTGAAGAAGCTGTTGAGCTCGGTGCCAAATAAATTCATTGTTATATTTGCCTCAAAAGAGCAATTCGCAGATTTAAGCACCATGTCCTTCCAAGAAGCCATAGGAACTCAAATCCTTTGAAGAAAGGATCGCGCCCAAAGAACAAGGATCAAGCTCAAAAGGTGATCAATTGCTGCTTTCCTATGAAGACTGGCAAGCAAAAAGGAAGCTGGAAGGCATCAAGGGATTTGGACGAGGAGCCAACAAGCCGGCCTCACGAGGAAGGGGCCGAGGGAGAGGAGCCGGTGGCAGGGGCATAGGTCAAGAAGCAAACCAAAGCTCTTATCATTAAAAAAACAAGGACGGGTCCAAGAAAAAGTGCTTCCGATGTGATACCATGGGCCATTACTCATCAGAATTCCCTGCAAGACCAAAACAAGAATTAACCTTACCCAAGGAAATGATGATGGACCTGCCCTCATGATGGAACAGAAAGTTCTGTGTTCCTAAACGAAGAACAAGTTCACTCAAAGCGGTATGAAGCAGGAGGAGATAACTCATGGTTCCTAGACAATGTGGCCAATAATCATATGACCGGGAGCATAGAGCTGTTCACTTAGCTTAAAACCATCACCGAAAGAGTAAGGTTCGGAGATGGGTCCAGTGTTGAGATCAATGGGAAGGGTAACATTCTTCTAGAATGCAAGACATGTGAACAGAGGGTCCTCACAAATGTGTATCTCATACCATCATTGGAAGAGCAACATAATTAGCCTCGGCCAACTAACCGAGGTAGGGTATGAGATATGAATGAAGAATGAATTCCTATGGGTAAATTAAGAAGATGTTGCATTGCTAATGAAGGTTCCAAATTTCCAAGGACTACAAACAGACTTTACAAAATTGAGCTAAAGGTGGCTGCACCTGTGTTCTTAAAGACCAGTCTGGAGGACACTACCTGGCTATGGCATTCCAGGCTGGGTCATTTAAATTTCAATTCCATCAAGCTGCTTACACTAAGGGACTTGCCAGGGGAATACCTAGCATAACTAAACCAACCCAGGTGTGTGATAGCTGCTTATTAGGAAAGCAGCCTCGAAGCCCATTCCCAAGCCAGTCTAAATACCGAGCAAATTGCCCACTAGAACTGCTTTATGCAGATGTGTGTGGGCCAATTTCATTGGTAACAAAATGAGAGAATCGGTACATCTAATTGCTAGTGGATGACTATAGTCGATACATGTGGGAATTAGTCATCAAAACAAAAGATGAGGTATTTGATTACCTTAAAAGGTTCAAGAACCAGATAGAGCTTGAGACTGGGAAAATAATCTAAGGGCTAAGGACGGTCAACAGTGGAGAATTCATGTCCAAAAGGCTCACAGATTGGTGCAACAAAGCTGGTATTCAACACAAGCTCACTGCTCCATACTCCCTCCCAACAGAATGGAGTGGTGCCGTGGGGGAAAGGCGGAACATGAATGTTCTGAATATGACTAGGAGCATACTAAAGGCGATGAGTCTGCCTTAATGGTTCTGGGTAGAAGGAGTACGACATGCAATCTACATCTTGAATAGAATGCTAACTAAAGCTCTAAAAGATACAACACCCTATGAAGCCCTCAAAGGAATCAAACCCAGCTTAGCCAATGTAAAGATCTATGGTTGCATAGGCTATGCAAAACTGTTAACCAAAGGTCTGAATACATCTTGGGACTCAACCAGGCACTAAGGCCTATAAGATGTTTGATTCAATCACAGGTAAGGTACATGTTACCAGAGATGTTCAGTTTGGTGAGTCAAGAGGCTGGATATGGGAAGAATTGAAGAAAGGTAATGAGGGAAAGGACTCCTCCTGGACCAGTTTCACTGTTCAGATGAAACCCAGTGAAACTGAAAATCAAAGCGAGATGAATGATGAATTTGAACAGAAAAATCCAGCAACTCATGAAACCTATGAAGATGAATAGGATTGGAGCAGCCCAGGTTCAATAGTAAAGGGCAGAGGCCCAATATTGCCTTGAGAACTTGATGACCAAGATCAGGCCCAAGATCAGGCCCATGATCCTACAGTTGCAGTAGAAGAAACCTATGATGACACACATGTTAAGGGACTAAAGGCATTAGATGAATTAGATGATGTGGATTTAATGCTCATGGATGATGACCCAAAGAATTATTTGGAAGCAAAAGAAGCAGAAGAATGGCAGGAAGCAATGGAAGCTGAGATAGCTTCAATCGAAAAAAATCAAACTTGGGCTCTTACAAACCTGCCAGAAGGAGTCAAACCCATAGGGCTGAAATGGTTCTACAAGACAAAGAAAGATGCACAGGGTAAAATGACAAAACACAAAGCCAGGCTTGTAGCCAAAGGATATGCGCGGCAATACAAGGTTGACTATGAAGAGGTGTTCGCTCCAGTAACCAGAATTGAAACTGTGAGACTGCTGATAGCCATAGCAGCTCAACAAGGCTGGCCTGTACATCACCTAGATGTTAAGACAACCTTCTTGCATGGAAAGCTAAAGGAACAAGTGTTTGTGAACCAACCAGATGGATTCGTAAAGAAAGGTGCAGAAAACAAGGTTTATAAGCTGACAAAGGCACTGTATGGGCTAAAGCAGGCACCCAGGGCCTGGAATACTAATCTGGATAGTGTCTTAAAAAATCTTGGTTTTGGCAAATGCAAACAAGAACCTGCTGTGTACAAAATGGGGCAAGGAAAAGGTGCAATAATCATGGGGGTGTATGTAGATGTCTTGCTCATAACAAGAGCATGTCTTGAAGAGATAAATAAAGTTAAGAGGCTGATGGAAGTAAGCTTTGAAATGACTGATTTGGGCTTGTTGACTTACTACTTGGGTATTGAAGTAAAACAAGATAACCAAGGGATCTCCATTTGTCAAGAAGAGTATGCAAAGAAGATTCTAAAGGAAACAAATATGAGCAACTGCAATTCAACCACATTCCCTATGGAGCCGGGGCTGAATTTGTCAAAGAAAGATGAGAGCCCTGGTGTTGATCCAACCTTGTTCAGAAAATGGGTGGGTTGTCTATGGTATTTGACACACCAGGATTGATTTGAGCTACCCAGTTGGATATGTAAGCAAGTTTATGCAAGATCCTAAACAAAACCATATGCAGGCTGTAAAACAAATTCCTAGATGTGTAAAAGGAACTACGAATCTAGGAATATGCTACAAAAGGAATGGAAGCAAAATATTGCATGGATACACTGACATCAGTTATTCAGTTGACAGAGATGATGGAAAGAGCACAACTGGTTTGATATTCTTCTATGATGAAGCACCGGTGGCTTGGAATTCACAAAAGCAAGCAATGGTGGCATTATCTTCATGTGAAGCAGAATTCATGGCTGCTACAAGTGTAGCTTGTCAAGCAATATGGCTACAAAGGTTGTCAGCTGAGGTTCTTGGTGAAAAGGAAGAAAAGGTCACCATAAAAGTGGATAATCAGTCAGCATTGGCCTTGATGAAGAATCCAGTGTTCCATGGAAGTAGTAAGCATATAAACACATGGTTTCACTTTATATGAGGGTGTGTTGAAGAAGGAAAAATCTGGTGTTCCACGGAAGGAGTAAGCATATAGACACCTGGTATCACTTTATAAGAGAGTGTGTTGAAGAAGGAAAAATCTAGGTGGAGCATATCAGTGAAGCTGAACAGAAGGCAAACATTTTAACAAAGGCTTTGCCAAGGATAAGGCATGGTGAAATGAGAGAAAAGCTGGGATTGAAGAAAATTACAAGTTTAAGGGGGGTGATTGTTGGTTTAAATTTGTAATTTGGATAAAGTAGAAGGTCTATATTATTATTGTTTTTGTTTGGATAAAGTAGAGATATAGTTTTGATTCAATTACAAGTCATTGTTTTTCGCCTATAAAAACCTGGGGTGTAATTATTTTATTATTAAATAAAAATTTGTGAGTTTTAGTTTCTTTGATACCGACTTCAACATCTACACCAATTATCAGAATCCTTCCTTTCTCTTCTGTTTTTAAACTGCATGTTCTTGTGGGCACCTGCTGAAACCGAGCTGCTGAAGGGTTGCATCCAGCTTTGCATTCTACGCTTTTGGCGCTTGTTTAAGGCCGTATAAGGTCTTATTCAGTTTGTAAACATAATGTTCCTTCCCTGCACCCTGGTACTTCATATCCTTCTGGTTGGTGCACTAAAACATCTTTCGGCAAGTCACCATTCAAGATGATGGACTTCGCAAGCATCCTGGGCAGATAAGGCTAAGATTAATCAGACCGTTTCCATCCTCGATATGGGGGCAGGGCAGATACTTCATTGTAATTGATGCCGTGTTTTTGTACATACCCTTTTGCCACCAACCTTGCCCTTTACCGGGTGATCTTAGGGGTATTCATCGGGTCTGATAACGAGTTATTCGAATCGGGTTATTCGGATTTGAAAACTTGGTTTAAAATTGCGCGCAACTTGCGCGTATATTGAGTGATTGCGATGATGCGCTTAGATTGTCGCAACGCAGCCTATCTTGCGATTACTCTCCCAGATGCGATGGAGTTGCGGTGCAATTCGCAAATTGCGCCGATTGTGAAATGCGGTGTGGCGCCGAATCTGCAATTCATAAATCTACGATTTGTAAACCTTGGAAATCGGCAATACTCCTTCATAAATCTGTAATTCGTCTTCTGACTTCTTCAATCAATATAGAGATTTCTTCAATCAATCTATTAAATTCTTCAATCATCAACAGCTTCAATAGCAATCTTCAGTCGCCAGTTGATTTCTGATTTCGTTTTCCTGGTACGCTTTATAATTTCATCTAATTGTCCGATTTTGATGATTTCATAGCTGATAGGAAATTCGCTAGATAATTTAATTTCGACTTCTGATTTCATCTTCAATCGCCAGTTAGTTTTGGATTCTTCAATCAATATAGTAATTTTGGTTGGTGAAAGCTATTTAATTTTGATATTACGATAGTAATGGATATTTTATTTTTTTAATAAAAAACAATTTGAGTATCGTATGTTAATTTTGATTTGTAATTGGTATTTGATTTTGATATTATAATTGAAATTTGGTGTTCCATTTTTTAATAAAAATAATTTGATTGCCTTAAGTTAATTCTGATTGGTAACTAATATGTTTTATATTTTTGAGTAATGTTAACGAAAGTTTTTGAATTTTTTCTTGTATTTTAATTTATTGTTACTTTAGAATGTTCCTATATTTAATTTTTTTACAATGTCTTGAAAATTTAGTGTTTTGTTGATATATATCGCATTTCACACGTGATGCGCACGCATCACGCAACGCGCATCGCGCAACAAATTTTTGAAATAATCGCATCAGATCGCATCACGCAATTTAAAACCAAGTTTGAAAATTTGCAGGCCTGACCCAAAACTCGACCTGAATTGGAACAAATGTCGTACGACCCGAACAACCCGAACAAAGATTCGGTTGGGATTTCGGATATACCTCCACAACAAACACGAACAACTTGAATATTAGCTGTTTATTTTTTTCCTCTATTTTGACCAACTCATTTAGCTCGCATTGCTAACCTATTAGAACCAAATATTAAAAACAAAGAAGTTTGAGTTCCAAACCCATTATCTTTGCTGAATTCCAAATGGGAGCAAAGCCTTCCCTTTAAAAGTACATTTGAATTCCAAAATCCAAACCCAGTATGTTGTATATTTGAAAACAAGTGATTCATACGACAAACATCCATTTTAGTTAACAATAAACAATGAAGAAGAAACTTATGAGATCGAGATTGAGTATTCCTGGTCAAGATTGAGAAATCGGCATAGGATACAAACTACCAACTCGTGAATAGAGGAATCGACAGAGACGCAGATTGAGGAATCGGCAGAGGTCGAGGAATCATCACGATCGTGAATGTCTATGGTTGCAAGCTGAATGCAATTAAATTAGGGAATTAGCCAATTTGGTTCGTGATATGTAACTTGCTGGACTTTAAAAGCCTTAAACATGATATTGAATGGGCCTGCATTAATTGGGCTGGTCCAATTTACTAATTTTTAAACGAGTTAATCGGATGCCCGAATAACCGAATTTGCAAAAAACTAAAACCTGAAATCCGAAATGTGAATTCCTATTTCGCGTTCAGATAGATCTGACCCGAACAACCCGAGTTACGATTCGAATCGGTTTTTTCGGATTTCGGATACGATTCGGGTTTCAATTTTTTTCAATTATCGAGTTTTTTGAACGCTCCTTGGTGATCTTCCCCTTTGCATCTTTGTTAATTTTATAGACCCTTTTTAAACCAATAGGGGCAGCTCCTTTGGGTGGTGCCATCAAGTTCCACGTTTCAAACTGTCCCAGGCTGAGAATGTTATTGCATAAATCTGGTATGAAATAGGCATTCGTGATAAGTCTTTGATCACCGTTTTTGCATTGTAAAAGCACCAAACCCTTTCCTTTGAGTTCTACTGCTGACCCATCTCCAAATCGTACTCGACCCACAGTTCTTTCATTTAGTTCACTGAAGTAATCCTGTCATCCGGTCATGTGAGTACTTGCTCCGTTGTCTAAGTACCACAGGCCGTCTTTATTGTCTTGTGAGTACAAATGGGGAAATACCTTCTCCTCATTTAGCATGGCAACTTCTGGTGTACATAGTGCCATCAAGAGGGTACGTTCTTCATCCTCTTGTGCTAGATTAAATTCTGCTGCGGCTCGTCGAGGAGCTAGACAATCTGCTGCAAAATGACCAATTCTGTCACAATTAAAACACTTTGGCGCTCGCCTTTCCTGCCTAGCAGGCTCACCTTCTTGATCAGGTTTGTGATTCTTGTTTTGATTCTGTCAACCTCCTCGTCTGCACCCTGACCATGTCCACAGTAGTCATTTGATCTTCGGCCTCTACCAGCATGTTCTTGCCCAGGCTTCTGTCTTTCTTGCCATTCTGCCTTTGAGCAGCTGACCATAATTTTTTTTTTGTTCACGGGATTTAACCTGTTCTTGGTATGCCTTGAGTCGCCCCACGGTTTCCTCAAATGGCATTGTGTCCAGATTGCTCGATTGAAGCAACAATCAGTTGGAGTCTGTCATGGGCAGAATTTAAAAGTTTTTTTACCCGAACTTCTTTTATAGTTGATCCAAGTGCTCGAAACTTGGATACAATTGTGCCGATTTTGCTTGCAAAGTCATCCGCACTATTATTCTCCTTCTTACTCAGCAACTCGAACTTCTGATTCAGTGTTTGAATCCTTGCCTTCTGAACCCGATTGGCTCCGAGAAAGCTTACCTTGAGGGCTTCCCAGACCTCCTTGGCTTCCTTGTGCTTTGCGACTTGCAACAAGATATCTTCCAACAGTGCTTGGAAGATAAAGGCCCTCACCTTTTTCCGAATCTTGATGTCCACCTCCGTCTCATCCAGTGGTTCTATGGCATCCCAAATACCTTGGGCATCCATGAAAGATTCCATCTTGATCGCCCAAAGCTGTGAGGTTTGTTGCAGTGAGCACAGGACACTGATATGATGTCGAGCCTCCTTCTCTAACTGGAATAACAATGGCATTATTTCGGTTGGTCCCAGCATCATCGGCCATGGCAGTGAGCTGCTGGAATCTGGTCGAAACTTTTGATCTAAGTTTTAGGCTGGTTGAATCTGGATCTTCAGAGCAAGTTACATATTCCAAGTAGAAACATGTTTGTCCTTAACCACACAGGCATTTGAACATTCAAGGGATTATGGGTTTCAGATCCTAATCAACAAAATGTTTATTTTGTCAATCGTATAACATTATTATGCAAGAAATAATAATAATAATCTTCGAAACTTTTGATCTAAGTTTTGTATTTGCAGGTGGACCGAGTGGATATGACATATCCTCATGTTCCAAATTTAGCAGATTCAGAGGTAAGCTGGTTTCCACTGTTTAATAATCGAAGTTAGAATTAGAAATTTTTTACAACTACATCTCATCCTTGCCGAAATTAATTGTTTAAGTAGCACACAACACCCTTGGTTTGTGCAGATAAATGTGAATAAATATCAAGGGGAACAGATATTTGGTAGGCAAGGTCGAGTGAGCAGCTATTCTGCCCCATTATACCCGGAGAAGATTGACCCAGCTGGAAAGCCGCCTAAAGAAACTCAGCCTGCTCGGAAATATTACTCGTACGTCCTCCCTCCTCCTGTTGATAACAAGACTTCAAGTTTAAGAACACAGCCTACATCTGCCTTTCAACACCCATTACCTGGTGAGAAACATGAAAGAGATATCAGTAATGAGAACACATCTGCATCTACATCTGCATCTGCTTCTGCTTCAAAACCCACCCGGTCAACGGAAAATGCTACCAGCTCCTCTGTTCAGTTACCTGCTCCTTCAGCCGAGCGGTTTTCATTCCCACAACATGCTGCATATGATGGAAAAACAGCAGCAAAAAGACAAGCTTACTCTGGTCCATTAACACCAAGCAAGTCGTTTTCTGGCAAGATGGTGTCTTATGGGGGTCAAAATGTAACTTCGCGTAGTGTTTCACCTCCTACTTTATCTTCACCTAAAATAAGTGAACTTCATGAGCTCCCAAGGCCACCGCCTCCTACTAGTAGTATTAGCAGTTTGTCTACCTTCTCTAAACCTAGTGGTTTGTTGGGACAACCAACGCCTTTTTTCAAAAGTCAAGAAACCTCGTCACAACCACCGAATAAAAGACCTATTTTGACATCAACTGTTGCATCTCCTCTTCCAATCCCTCCATTGGTTGTTTCTAGAAGCTTCTCCATACCTTCCACCAACCAAAGAGCCATAACATCTTTACATGCTTCCAACCTTAAGGAGTCCCCGCACCCCGGGCAAGCACCCTCGCCACCGCTCACCCCCATCTCACTAGCGGATGTTTCAGCCATGTCAGAAGGAGCCACCCACATGGCCCACATCTAAGGTAGATAATTTAGCTAAAATAGTGTTTTTTTATAATGTACATCTAACTATACACACACACACATACATACATACTAGGTTAATACCCCGTGTATTACACGGGTTGAATAAAAAAAATAATAAATAGTCAATAATAATATGATTAAAAGTTTATATAGTGTAATACGCAAGTAATAAAATAATTATTTTATTTATTTAAACACTAAGTTTATTAAAGTTTGTTTTTTGAATTTTTTGTTTTGAAAAACAATTATTGAATATTTTATATTTCATAATAATTTGGATTCTAAAAAATGTACTCTTCTAAAATTAATATATTTTTTAATGTTTTTTAAACCTTTTTTGATATAAAATGTATAAAAGTATATTTAGTTTTTAATAATATTATTATTGAATATGGATTCATTTAATAGGAGAAAGGCTGGAAAATTATTATAAGAATAGTCTAGGATAGTAACATGTGGCACATTTTATTTTTATTTATTAGTGTGTAATATATATATATATAGGGAAGGGTTCAGAAGAAAACTCCTCACTTTAAAGAAAGCTAAAAAAACTCCTACTAACCAATTAATTTTTAAAATTTTTTTTCATGATTTTTTATTATTAGCTTAGAAATGTTATAAACAAATTTTTTTTTTAATAAAAATATGTAGATCATGAAGTTATGTATATGTAACCTATAAAGTTACATTGTATGTAGTTTACAAGTTACATATAATGTAATCAATGAGTTACACATATGTAATAACGTGAATTACATATATTTTTTTATTTTTGTTAACAAATCTAACCTTATAATAAAACAAAATGTAAAACAAAAAACGAAATTGATTGATAACAATTGTGATTAGTTTTCTAAGTTTTCTCAAAAATGAAGGTTTTCATTGGAGCCCTCCCATAATATATATATATATAGGGTAAGGAGCAAATAAGAACCCACCTCAATTGAGGTAACCCATTAACCCTGGCAAAAAACGCTCAAATCGCAAAAAAAAAATTTTCATGGTTTTTTTTATACAAAAATAGGGGGGGCTCCTTTTTTAAGCGTTCGCTAATTCACAAGCGTTTAAAAGTTAAACGAAGTGTAAGTTTGCGTTACACTGCGAAGATATATTTAAGTGTCGTAGTGTAACGCAAAATTACATTTCGTTTAACTTTTAAACGCTTGTGAATTAGCGAACGCTTAGAAAAGGAGCCCCCTATTTTTGTATAAAAAATACCATGAAATTTTTTTTTTTTGCGATTTGAGCGTTTTTTGCCAGGTTAATGGGTTACATCAATTAAGGTGGGTTCTTATTTGAGCCCAATCCTATATATATATATACATATATATATATATAGGGACTTATTCTATTAAGAACCACTAAATATGAAGGAACCAAAGGAACTAATTTTGAACCACATGTTTTTAGGGGGTATAAAAGTAATTTTCCTTTAAAGTAGGGGAAGTTACTATGATACCCTTGAAACTTGTGGCTATAAATGGTCCTTTAGTTTTCAAGTTGCAACAGTTCTCATTTGAACATCCCCCTATATATATATATATATATATATATATATATATATATATATAGGGGAGGGTTCAAATAAAAACTCATTACTTTGGGGAAAACTAAGAAAACTCGTACTATATATATATATATATATATAGGATTGGGATCAAATGCTAACCCTCTCTTAGAGCGATAACCCATTAACTTTGCCAAAACGAAGCCGAATCTTGAATTTTTTTTTTTTGAACATCATTGTAACACAATTAGAACACTATGTTCTTTTATGAGTTTGGGCTAATTTATCACCGTTTAAAAAATATCATCGTTGTAAGTTTTGTGCTACAGTACTGTAAGTTTTAAATATTTAAACACCTACAGTACTGTAAGAGCCCAAACGGTGATGAATTAGCCCAAACTCATAAAAGAACATGGTGTTCAAATTGTGTTACAATGATGTTCAAAAACAAAAATTCAAGATTCGGCTTCGTTTTGGCAAAGTTAATGGGTTATCGCTCTAAGAGAGGGTTAGCATTAGAGCACTTCCCTATATATATATATATATATATATATATATATATATATATATATATATAGGGGAGGGTTCAAATAAAAACTCATTACTTTGGAGAAAACTAAGAAAACTCCTACTAAACAATCAATTTTTAAAAAAAAAAATTTCATGATTTTTTATATTTAGCTTAGAAATGGTATAAACAAATAAATTTTTTTAATAAAAATATGTATATTACGAAGTTACGTATATGTAACCAAAAAAGTTACATATATGTAACTCATATATGTAGTTTACAAGTTACATATATGTAATCAATGAGTTACACATATGTAATAACATGAGTTACATATATTTTTTTACTAGGTTAGTATCCCGTGTGTTACACGGGTTGAATAAAAATTAATAATTATTCAATAATATAAATTTAAAAATAGGAAAGGATTTTTTGATTTAAAATATGATCAACATTACATAGAAAATAAAATAAAGATATTGTATTTAAAAAAATCCTTTTTCAAAGTTTGGTTTTTAAACATTTTATTTTAAAAAATATCATTTCTTACAAAATAATAGGATGTTATATATTATTACACAAATTGATCAATATAAATAAATAAATAGTTAATAATAATGACTTATAAGTTATAAAAAAATATTACGAGTTATAAATTATTGGAAAATTTTCATATTTTATAATAATTTGATATTTTAAAAGTGTGCTTTTTAATATTAAAACATTTTTCTTATTAAATTAAGAAATCCCTTTTTTATTATAAAAAGTATATATATAATATAATTAGTATTTAATACTATTATGTAATATATTTTTTGAATATTAAGAACTTTTTTTAATTGAAAAAGGTAAAAAAAAATATTTATATAATTAGTATGTAATAAAGTTGTGTATTTATTAGGAGAGAGAAGCGGGAAAAGTTGTGTGAGGATGCTCTAGATTTGTGACAAGTGTTTCTAATTATTTTGATTTATTAAGTATAATAGATTTTTGTTAACAAATCTAACCTTATAATAAAACAAAATGTAAAATAAAAAACGAAAAACAAAATTGATTGATAACAATTGTGATTAGTTTTCTCCATAATGGAGGTTTTCTATGGAACCCTCCCCTATATATATATGAAAATCTCTTCTTAGTGTGAAAACTATGAAACATGTAAAAATCATGTAAAATAAATGTTTTCTTTTCCGAATTTTTTTATAGGTCTATAACATTATTTGGCACATTTTTATAAAAAAATTAAAAAAACGCCGCCACGTAAAACATATGTAACATCTAGGTGCAACGTTAAGTTTTTTTACTTGGGTTTACAAAATATTTTTTTTAAATAATTTTCAAGCTGCTTTTTTTAATTTTATTTTATAAAAATGTGCCAAATAATGTTACAAACGTGTAAAAAAAATTCAGAAAAAAAACTTTTGTTTTACATGATTTTTACGTGGATTTCAAAGTTTTCACAGTAAGAAGTGGTTTACAAATTATTTATACCCTGTATATATATAGGAAGCTTCATAAGAAAACTCATACAAACCAATAAATTAAATTTGTTTTTTCAGAATTTTTTATTATAAGGTTAGAAATGTTATAAAGAAAAAAACAATTTAAAAAAAAATATGTATATCACAAAGTTACGTATATGTAACTTATATGTAATTCTAGAAAGTTACATATATGTAATAATATGAAATACATAATTCTTTTTTTTTTTTTTACATTTCTTACCTTATAATATAAAGAAATGAAAAATGAAAAAAAAGTTTAATTGGTAATGATTGTGGTTAGTTTTTTTTTAGTTTTCTCCAAAATGAAGGTTTTTTAGGAACCATCCCCTATATATATATATATATATATATATATATATATATATAGGGGATGATTCCACATAAAATTCTCAATTTAAAGAAATTAAGAAAACCACTAATCTATCTTTATTAATATAATCAATGGTTAGATTATTCAAGGGCAAGATTGTAAATAAATGTTAATCTAAGGATTAATTATAAAATTATAAGAGTTGATTGGTCCAAACAAATTTTTTATCTCTCCTAAAAATTAAATAAATCCTAAAATAGTTATTCTCTCTCCTCTCTATTAATATTAATATATATTTAAATTAAACAAGAATTATTTATTTAAACTAACAAAAAATTAATATATGCATCAAAAAATTTGATTTTTTTTCCAATCAAACGCATAAACTCGACTGATTACACGTAAACTTGATTACATAGAACATTTGCAATTGCATAGTTGTTAAAATTACACATTTGTAATCAATGTTGATTACACATATGTAATCAATATTAATTGAGTTGACTTACATATATGTAACAATGTAAATTAACAACTAAAATTTAATAATAAATTATATGAAAAAAAAAAGATATTCAGGACAAAACCAGTTACATATAATCACATTTCACATATTAGCAATAAAAAAATACTTCTTACATATATGTAATAACCAAATGAAATATGCAAACCAAATTAACAACTAAAATTTAATAATAAATTATATGAAAAAAAAAAGATATTCAGGACAAAACCAGTTACATATAATCACATTTCACATATTAGCAATAAAAAAATACTTCTTACATATATGTAATAACCAAATGAAATATGCAAACCAAATTAATAGAACGGATATATTCTCACAATTTGACTTCACTTACACATATGTAATTAAATTGATCACATATATGTAAGTACTTTCTTACAGTTTCAACTCACAATTTAACTTCACCTACGTATATGTCATCAAATTGGTTACATATATGTAAGTACCTTCTAACATACCAAAGTAGAGTGTTCTCTCTTTATCAGATACATCATCTTCATAATGTTTCACTATTCCCATTGGTTAGGTATATGGAGTTCATCTTCTTCGTCTTGAAACCTACAACCAAAGTAATTTCAATAAACTAAAAGTTGAAATAACGATGGTGAAGTCTGATCGTCAAAATAGGACCTCTCTGAACTATGAACATAAATCAAAAAATCGTACCTTTTGAACCAAGAAAAAAAATTGAACAATGTACATGATGAACAATTTATGAGAAAACATTAATGATACAATCAACCAAAAATGAATCCAAACTAAATTATGTTAATGGAGAAGTATAAATAAGTTGCTTAAATTAAACAACAAAATTTACATATATGTAACTATTAAAATTAATGCATCAAAATTAATTTCTATATTTCCAAAAACTATCGATCAAAATTAATGCATCAGAATTGAAAAATAGAAAACTTGTGTAAAATACACATGAGCGATAATGAATTTAAACAATCATAATTGATACTTATTCATCATGATATTAAGTAAATTAAGAAAATTGACAAATATCAATTCGGTACAAAATGATTGATAAAACAAGGATTGAACAATATGGTGAAATTAACTAAATTGAAAAGAAATTCAACCTAATCTTCAAAAACTAAAATTGATATGATGATTATCAAATTGTGTGATTTCAAAAACAATATGCATGTTGTTAGCTTTTTAGTCAAAAGAATCTAACTACACAATTGGTTTGTAGCATTAATTCTTGTAAGTAAGAAAATAAAAGTTATAATATTAAAAAAATCTCACAAATTTGTTAAAGTGCTAACTTGTAAGACAATTTTCTTGACCTCTTTTTTTAAAGCATCGAGTCCTTGATTTGTAAATCCTTTCTTGCTATGCTAATGATGACTTCTTAGTTTTTGGATCTAAATATAACCATATATACGTACAAACAAAAACAGATTACACATTCATATGTATAACATAACAATATTGCAAAAATTGTGTTAAAGAAGAAGATATAGTTGCAATGATAGCATTGATGGTTATTTGAATTAAAAGAGATATTCATGGAATTCAAATTAAAAACATATCTAGTTACCAAAATTACAAAATTTAAGTTTACTTAAATACCCTTTTTATAATAAAAATAGTAAATAAATTATAAATTTTGTGATTGGTGGAAATTGGTTTTAAAATAATGAGTTTTCATTTGAACTCTCCTATATATATATATATATATATATGGAGAAGATCAAATAAAAAGTTTATTTGTCTAAAAAGGATTTAAAAAACTCTGAAACAGACCCAAAAGAACTCCGATTGAATTCATTTCGATGGCGTTGGAACCGTTTCGTTGAACACCACAATATAAGCTTTTATGATTTGGCTTTAAAATTTAACTTTAGAGTTTAGGTTTTAGTGTTTGGTTTTTAGTTTTTAGGTTTTATCTTTAGTGTGTTATAAGATTTGATTTTAAAGTTAAGGTTTTAGTATTATGATTGTTTTTGTTTGGGTTTAGGTTTGGCAAATCAGTTCCAATGGTACAAAAAATGAGTTCAAACCGGAGTTTGTTTGGGTTGCATTTTGAGTTTATTAAAAATCCTTATTAGCTTTCTTAGGCAAAATTAACTTTTTAGGGAAACCTCCCCCACGCACACACTGAGGATCGGAATTATATGATAACCCATAGATAGAGCAATAACTCATTAACTCTCATATAATGATTAATCAAAAAGTCAAATGCATAAAATGGTGTCACGTGTCATTGTTTTTTTTAATAGAGGACACATACGACTTTTTGTATACTATCAAAAGCTAGATTTAATATAGTGGTGTTACCACCTAATATGTTTTATTGAATCTATTTTCTATTTAAAGTTTACCCTTTCTTTTTTCATACATAAATTTTTTATACTATATTATATTTTTATAAAAATTGCACCATTATACTTGTCTAATTTTTCTCTTTAATTCCATTATAGTCACGATTAGGTGTTTTATTTTTATTTTTACGGATGCCTCTTATTTATATCAATGTAACGAACATCAACATAGCACATTGTTTTGAATTTTTTTTCCTAACAGTGGTAAATCACATTATTTTAATTAAATAAATGATATAAGGTCAACCTAACATGTTTGTTATATCAATGTAATTAAATAAATGATACAACACGACCCACATTTTACTTTACAGCAACGTAAATCAAAATTTTTATTATGACTTGTTACAAATTTAAGTAGATTTATTAAAATATATTAAATTGTGACACTTGTCACCACCATATTAAATCTAGCTTTTTAATAAGGTGAAAAATGTCTTAAATACCCTTTTTATTAGAAAAAGGACACATGACATGATGTTATTCACTTGACTTTTTGATAAAGTATTAGATGATAGTTGATATGTTATTGCTCTATCTATAGGTTTTCATTTTTACACTGTCTTATATATATACATAGGGATTGTATCCTGTGAAAATCCAACCCTGTCTGAACTCTCTATTTGGAATTTTGAAAGTGAATATGTGGTTCACATTAAAATTGATTTTTTTATTCAAAATTCAATTTCTTATTCAATTTTAATATAGACCACATATTTATTTCAAGATTTTAAATGAAGAGTCAAAATAGGTTTTAAGGGTTCTCTCTTGGATTAAGTTTTCATAGGATACAATCCCTATATATATATATCCTTTGAAATTGGCTAGCGGGGGTGTGCAAATAGTGTTTCTATAAGTCAGTTTTAGGTTTAAACTGAAACCAAAACTGAATTTAGTTTTTTGATTTTAGGAAATTGATCAGTTTTGGTTTTTCGATTTTACGTTTGGGTTTGGTTTTTTATTTTACTATTGAGCTTGAAATGTTTGGGTCTGAAAAAAAGAGCTGAAAATTATGAATTTGGTTTTTAAACTTTTGGCCTAAAGACTTTTGCTAACCACTTGTTAATGAATTTGAGCCTAAACTTTTGCCACAAAATATTTAATTTGGGCCATACATTCAATAAGAAACAAGTTTAGGTGCAGTCCAGATTTCTTACAAGGTATAATCGTGTGATTTTTGGTTAAAAGAAATCAAAATAAAACTGAGATCGTTTGGTTAATGGTTTGGGTCGGTTTTATTGGTTTGGTGTTTGGTATGGAATTTTCTCATCAATATTGGCTAGGATTCATTTTTGATGAGAGGTTGTATGGATGCATGAATGCAGGTGTAATTGAAGATGATATCTGCAGTCTTTTTAAGCATTTTGATTCTTATTGGTCGAATGATCATTGATGTTGGTTAGTTCCGAGAGCAGGCCTGTACTATGATGATTATAATCCCGTATGTTGTCTTCAGTTTGCATTTCACTCTACAACTTTATAATATATATATATATATATAGAGAGAGAGAGAGAGATTTTGTTTAGTCTTATAAAAACCCGTTGTTGTGATAGCCACATGTGATTTTGTGTCTATGGGTTTATTTTATGTGTTAAAAAATGTCGATGAATGTGCCAATATTTTAAAAAAGCCCGACTTAATGTGAAAAAAAAAAAAGAAAAACAAATCTTTTTTAAGAAATCTTGAAAATAATTATTTGTACCCTATTGTGTAAGAATAACATAGGACCATTAAGGAACAACTACTATTATAGGCGTATTAGTACAAAAAAAAAAGCCAATAAGAGATCTTATGAGAATGGAAAGGACAAAAGCAGATAACATCTCTATCAAAGTATAGAAATGTCTAAAAAGTAAACAATTATATTCAAAACTGGTACGATGTCGGATGAGTGAAATAGTGTTTTTGCTTCCATCTATTAAAAAAAAAAGGAAGACATAATATTGTGATAGTTAAGAGGGTCTTAAGTCATGCCATGAATTTGGCCTTATGCGAGGACAATCAACACATAGATGATACACACTCTAAGAAGGTTGATGAAGAAATATAGGGAGAAGAAGCGTGGCTTGCATATAGTGTTCATTAACCTAGAGAAGATTTACGATAGTATGTTACGTAAGGTGATTTGGGATAATCTCGAAAGCAGTGCATCATTTGGAAATATATAAAGATAATAAGAGATATGTAGGCAAGAGCTAGAATGAGTGTTACAGCATAAGTGAAAGATATAAACTTCTTTCCAGTAGAGGTGAGACTTCATTAATGATCGACATCGAGCTCGTTCCTTTTTGCAGTTATCGTAGGCGAGTTATCGAAGTTAAATCAGGATGACATCCTATGATGCATTTTTTCGGATAATATTGTATATGTGGTAAAAAAAAAGGACCTAAATGTGATGTTAGAGGAGTGGCGTGTGGCCTTAGAGCATAAGGGCTTTGTGAAGCAATCGATCTAAGATAGATTATCTTTATTGTAATTTAAGGGAGGCTAATAAAAAGGAGGGCAATCAGGTGACTATTGGAGGTCAAAAGATGACACCAAACAAAAAGTTCAACTATTTAGGATTGTTCGTGCAGAATAACAGGGACATTGATTGCGATGTAGCTAATCGTGTCTACGCAAGTTGATACAAATGGATAGCAACCTCAAGCATTATATATAATAAGAGGTTATCTATAAAACTAAAAGGAAAATTCTATAGAGTGGTAGTATGCCTGACTATGTTGTATGAGACTGAGTGTTGGTCAATCAAGAAGATTCAAGAGAAAAAGTTGGAGTCGACACGTATGAAGAGTGAAGACTTTCTTAGTCGAGGGGAAGTCAAAGATTCTCATGAGATGAATAAATTAGATAGTGATAAAAGTCTACAAACCCACAAAATATTAGTACTTGCTCTACTATCAAAATGGCTACTAGCGCACGTAAGTATGACGGTATTGAACTATGCGTCTCTTCTTTGTTAAAGATTTTTAGATTTTAGATTTCTAGATTTATAAGGATAAATGTTAGATTTTTTGGTTTTAGTTTTTAATTTTGACTATGATATTATAAATGGCTTAGTTTAAACACAACACTAATTTGGTGTATCATACAATGTCCTAGTTTATTTAACAGTTTTGTGGTTTCAATGCTATGTCATGTTTATGTCACAACATGTTAAACATAATAATTTTCACAACTTCGTACATTTCAATCGAAAAGGGTTGTCCGATCACCTCCGCCAATACGTAAAAACACCAAATTATATTCACCGTTAGCTCTTTAGAACTAAGTATGTCACACCCCCACCTCTCGTCACCTGTGATGATGTCACTATATACTCTGATATGATTGCGGAAGCATAGTGGTGATGTCTCAGAGATGAGGTGTGACTTATTTGAACCGATATCACAGCACACAGATTCACTTAAAATAAATATATTACAAGGGTTTCGTAAATACATCAACATTACAGTTTAGTTTAGTACACAATCTAATATCCCTTAATTACAAAAGTGTGATGTGCATCCTCACCGTGTCGTCACTGTTGCCCTGCAAAAAATGTTGAGTTTAAACCGTCAGCACAAAGCTGGTGAGTTCGACAGTTTATTTAAACAATATGATATGAAATGTAAATTCTCAAAAAGTTCAGTTCCGGATAACCATGGGACCCGTATCTAGTTCCTTTCGGACAGTTGTACGTTCATGAATATACTACCCGTCGGTAAATATCTTAGTGCCTCATGATCTTAATGTCTATCACTAACATTAAGAAAGTTGTTATGGAAACAG
Organism: Mikania micrantha; assembly: GCA_009363875.1. Taxonomy (NCBI): domain Eukaryota; kingdom Viridiplantae; phylum Streptophyta; class Magnoliopsida; order Asterales; family Asteraceae; genus Mikania; species Mikania micrantha. Next base: position 116,355,583 of record CM018691.1, on the reverse strand, counting down.
GTACCAAACATTCACACAAGGGGAGATGCAATCCTCCCAGCGAATGGGTTGTCAGCCAATAGTACTATCAATGGTTCCTGTTCGGCCCCACATGGGTTCACTAGATACAGTTCAAGAGATGAGGACTTTTGATATTGTGATAAAGATACTAACGGCAAAATCCCATGAAATCACACAAAAGTCACATGAAATCACACAGATATCAGTGATACATATCATATGTTCAGAAATAGTTAGCAGAGTTACCCCGATGTTTATAAAACATTAAAAAGAAAAGGGGTTGTACGAAACTCACCTGATGATTCAGTGGTAGCAGAATATCACACAAACTGGTAATAATATGATGATTCTGCATTTAGTTATATTTTATGAATTATTAATATTCTAGTTTACTGATTAGATCGTTCTGAACGTTCAATGTTAATGACATTGTCTTGATAGTCATCAAACCGATATTAATTATTATATCATACAATGTATGATAATGTAGGAGTCTACATTGCATTAGATTCCTAATACAAGGTTGATGACACTCTTGATTAATCAGACTAATCCCAGATTAACCAAATAGTTAATGTTGTTGATTATGATACTGTAACAGTTTCTAGATAATTTAATGGCTTAGGAATGATCAATCCTTGTTATTGATTACCCAATTATCATGAAATATCACAATGTAGCATCAGAATAGGTGTAATAACCATGTTTAACATACTAATCTGACTGTTATCATAAATATCAGATAATCGTTCCAATGAGTATGTTAATGGTTGTGATTAGTTTGAAACACTTGGATTTAACCTTGCATTTCAAGGATTAACCCAACTAATCACCTACATTGTTATAATCAAATGGATTAAACCATTATAATCATGGGTATGGTTTCATGCAAACCGGGCATTACAACGGATCAAAACAAGGATTTATCCGTTAAAACTTCGTGTTCTTTGTTTATAATCAATCCTAGCCATCATCTAGGCAATAATCAACAATCCTAACTATTCCATTACGTTAAAAATCAAGATCTAATCAATCAAAACCAAACTAGAAGGTTTAAACGGATCATTACCTAATCTGACGGATTTCTGACTTCAAAACAACGATCAGAACTTGTAACGATAATCCCTGGCACGATCCTTGGCTTCAGGAGGCTTGAAAATGAAGATTTGAGGGTGATTTGGCCGGAATTTTCGTCTGATGGTCGAAGAAGTTCGAGAAGTGATAAAATTTTATAATTTGCATGAAATCTGTTGAAATAGGTCAGATCACTGCACCGCCACACCCGTCGCGTACCGCGGCGGGAGGCCAATTTGGGCTTCGCGTACCGCGAAGCTTTTCGGGATTTTTCAGATATTTACATTCATCGCGTACCGCGGAGGACCCTCAAGCCCACCTCCGCGTACCGCGATGAGCCCTTTCGACCAATACTTAGAAATTTTTCTTCGTTTTTCGATTCCGGGCAATCCAGGACTCCGTTTTGTGCACGGTTTTCGCCTACTTTCATCATTTCTCGTTTACTATCAATCTGTAACAATCACGATTGTTAAATCAACGTGGATTTCTAGAACTATCAAATGTGCTCACGTCATTGATGACGTAAATTCTCGTATGCAACTGTCACAGTCTCCTCTTGTTAGAGAAATTTCGTCCCGAAATTTAGTGAAGACTTACATTAGGACAATCGTTTATGAGAATAGATGTGGGTACTTTGATTTCATTTTATCTTCACGTTCCCAAGTATATTCGGGTCCACGTTGCGAGTTCCATCGCACTTTAACGATTGGTATGCGGCTACGTTTTAGTACTTTCATTTCTCGATCCATTACCTCTACTGTTTCTTCACTGAACTGAAGTTTTTCATCAATATGAATCTCTTCTAGAGGTATGATCAATGATTCATCAGTAAGGCACTTCTTCTGATTGGATACATGAAAAACAATGTGAATGTTACTAAGTTCAGGAGGTAATTCAAGTCTGTAGGCTACTGATCCAATTCGTTCAAGAATTTTGAATGGCCCTACAAATCTTGGCGAAAGTTTACCTCTCTTTCCGAATCTGAAAATGCCTTTCCAAGGTGATACTTTCAGCATAACCCGATCACCTACTTGGAATTCTAATGGTCTACGACGATTATCAGCATAACTTTTTTGACGATCGCGAGCAGCTTTAATTCGTTCCTGTATGAGTGCGATCTTATCAGTTGTTTTCTGAATGAATTCTGGGCCTATGATTTGACTTTCACCGACCTCTGACCAACAGATAGGTGATCTACACTTGCGTCCATAAAGTGCTTCAAATGGAGCGCATTGAATACTAGTATGGTAGCTGTTATTGTATGAAAATTCAACAAGTGGAAGATGAATATCCCAGCTACCTCCAAAATCAATCACACAGCTTCTGAGCATGTCTTCAAGAGTTTGGTTTGTTCGTTCAGTCTGTCCGTCGGTTTGTGGATGATAAGCTGTGCTCATATTGATTTGCGTGCCCAGAGCATTCTGAAGAGTTTGCCAAAATCGTGACATAAATCGACTATCTCTGTCAGAGATGATAGAGATCGGTACTCCATGTCGAGATACAATTTCATTAACATAGAGTTTAGCGAGTCGATCCATAGAATAGTCTTTGTAGAGCCCGCCAAACGATGAAGACTGACAAAGTCAACCCGGAAGAGTCAAAGTTTTTGGAAGTTTTTGGATAATTTCGTGTACAGCTTTTCGAGTACACGAAGTTATCGTGTACTCGAACCTTTTGTATCTAGATTTCGTGTACACCTAGGCCTAGTATAAATAGACGTATTTTGTACAGGTTTAGGTTGGAATCCCGAGGCATACGCTCTCTAGACGTATTGAGGCGCTTGTACTCGAAGTTTTGCAATATTTATAAAGTTTGCATTTTTCTACTTGCTTTCTTGTTTCTAACTTGGATTCCGCACTTGTTAGAGATCAATGATGATGTTTACAGAGATAAAGTTTGGATCTTGATCAGTTTCAGGACCTACAAGTGGTATCAGAGCTTGAGTGCTCTTTTCATCATCAAGGTGACAACTTTTCTAGGCAAGTTTGCTACTTTATCATTCTTCTTTACTCCTACTAGCTACTGCATAAATTTGGGACTCTAAATCTTAAGAAATAATTTTATAAATTTTTCTTAAGTATTTTCGAGTTCAAAATTTTTAGAGTTCAGCTATTTCGAGTATAGGCAGAGTGTTTGAAGATCAGTTAGATTTCGAATACAGAGAGTTTCGAGTACAACATCAATTTCGAGTACAAGATTGAGTTTCGAGTACACAAAGTTTCGAATACAACAAAATTTTTCGAATACACAGTTTCGTGTACATCAGTTTCGTGTACTCGATTTCGATTACATCCAGAATTTTGAGTGTTGTTCACTTCTGGCAGCTTTATTGACTATCATCTACAGGGAAATACAGGGAATTCGTGTACAACACTTAGAAATTTTTCAGACTCACAATGGGTACAAAGAATCTGACAAATTTGTCTAATTTGCTCAGTCTTGACAATGAGATCGGCACCGGAACAAAGCCACCAAGGCTCGTGTCAGGAGATAACTTTCAAGACTGGAAATTTCGATTTCAGTCATTTATCAAGTATACCGACCCAAAGCTTTGGAGATCAATTGAAGAAGGTCCCTTTGTACCTTCATTCCAGAGTGAGCTCAATGGTCCTCTCGTTCCAAAGGATCCAGAACTGTATACTGACAATGACATACTCATGATGGAGAAGGATGAAAAGGCATATGCCTCGATCACAATGGCTTTGTCAACAGATGTTGCTCACGGATTCAAGGAACACAAGACTGCTAAGGAACTCTGGAATGCCTTAGTTGAAAGATTTGAAGGAAATGAGGACATGCGAGAGAGTCAGAAGGACATGCTCAGACAAAGGTTCAACATGTTTAATCATATCAAGGGAGAGTCTCTCGAAGCACAACTCAACAGATTCACTCATCTGATGACTGAGATGACTAGTTCTGGGATTGAGATGACTAAGGGAGAGGTAAACAAGAAGCTGCTGAATTCACTACCTTACACTTGGAACTCTAACTGTACAACTACCAAAAGGACCAAGGACATGTACAAGACTTCTTTAAGTGAGCTGATCTCAATCATCAACTCATATGACATGGATGATAAGCAGAGAGCACTGAATCATGCCAGCTCAATGGGCATTGCACCTACTTCTGAAAACTCTGCTCTTCTATCAGCAATTAATCATCAATCATCAGGAATGCATCATTGTCAGCCTCCTTCCTCTCATGGAGTTCCTTTTGAGATTGCTTTCCTGTCATCTGGACAAGCTGGATCAGTGCCTAAAGTCAATCCAGAAAGTGAAGAGAATCTACTGCTATTTAAGGGATTCATGAATAGCTGCAATGCTTTTATCGCAGGAGAATTGGCACCCTCAAATCTCACTCAAGACAATATAGAGCAGATTAATCCAGTTGATGTTGAAGAAATGGATATCTCATGGCAGATGGCAATGGCTGTGTTCAGAGCAAAGAAGTTCATCAAGAAATATGGAAGAAACAGCTTTGGAAACGCTCCGGGAAAGAAGCTTGGCTTTGATAAGTCAAAATTACGATGCTACAACTGTGACCAACCGGGTCACTTTGCCAGGGAATGTAAGCAGCCAAAGGTGGCTAAGGAAGGGGGAGAAAAGAAGCCTGAAGAGAAGTCAGGAAATACAGCTGCTGGAGGAAGCGCTAGCACTTCTAAAGCGTTGGTGACTCAGGAGACTGACTCCTATGATTGGAGTGATCAAGTGCAGGAACTGGAACTGACTCTGAGTCATGCATTCATGGCTGAGGTGGACGACAAGCAAAAGGAGGTAACTGAAAATCTTTGCTCTACCTCATGCATAAATAAAGTATTTAAGTACAGGTCGCACAATGAATCACTAATCAAAGAATTAAACAAACTTAAATACTTTAACTCAGAATTTCTTAAAAATGAAGGAATTTTTAAAAGGAAACTTGAAGCCGAGGGTCGGGATGTGGCAAGGCTAAAAGAACTTCTAAGTGATAAAGAGTCCAACTATCGAGAAGCTCGACGAAAAATCGATGAACTCACTCTAGAGTTGGATGAAGTCAAATCTCAACTTTCTAAATCATCAATTAAATGTGAAAAATTTGATTATTCAAGCAAGATTTTAAAAATATGACATCAATGCGATTTCGGGAAAAGAGGGGTAGTGGAATTGGGTATAATGAATGTGCACCACCTTTTAACCATAATTACTCATGCATGCCAAGAATCAACACATCCGTTGATGACTTGGAATTGGATTCTAGTCGTGCTTGTGATTTTCCCACCGAACCAGTTGTGATTACAGCTGACCCTGTTATAACTAATGATTCTGAGGTTTGTGCAGAAAAACTAAGTGTTGCAGGTTTAAAGGAGGAGAAGGTAGAAAGAAGTGCAGGGAGGAGCACAGATTGTTCATCATCTACTAGCAAATCATTTTTTGTTCCAACAATTGATTTTGATAGAAAGTTTGATGAAATTAACATTAATATCAATGATATGCCAAAACATTTTCAGAAAACATTTGGTATAAAATCAACTCTCTCTCCTTTAACAACACAGACTGCACCGGCTCATTCCACAGTTACCAAAGAGGAAAGTTCATTGTTAAATCCTAACTGTGAACCTTATATTCCCACCTCTTTCTCTAGTCAAAGTAACTGTGATGTAAAGCCCTTTGACCCAATTGAATTTCACCAAAAGGTCTGCTGTTATGCATGTGGGAAACCAGGCCACATTGCTAGATATTGTCTGCACCGACCTACTGAATTCTTCTATGGGAAGAATCAGAAGGTCATCCCTAAGGCTAAACCAGTTAATAAACATGTGAGGACCTTACCATCCTTCAAGCCTGAGGCAACCTCTCAGAAGGGGACACAGACTCAGACTTCTTCCACTGCAAAAAGACCTAAGAAATCCAACAAACCTCCATCTAATTTTCATAAGCAAACAAAAGGGATTTTCAAAAATAAGACAAAACAAGTTAACCAGGGCAGTGGAAGCATGACAAAACATATTAGGTACAGCTCAGGCAGACCCAAAAACCGACCCAAATCAAAACCCAAGGACAAAGTCTCTTCCATTACCAAAGTACCTAAATCTGTTATGGTTTGGGTACCTATTTCTCACTGATTGTGTGTAAAATGCAGGGATGGCCAAGTAAGCTCAAACATGTTTGGTACGTAGATAGTGGCTGCTCCCGGCACATGACTGGGGATTTTTCTCAGTTGCATGAAGTTACACCATTCAATGGAGGTTATGTATCATTTGCTGGAGATAAGGGAGGAAGGATAAGCATGAAGGGCACGGTCACTAATGGAACTCTTAGTTTTGAAGATGTGTACTATGTTGAAGAGCTCAATCACAGTCTTCTGAGTGTTTCTCAAATCTGTGATAAGAGTTTTTCCACACACTTCACAAACAAAGAATGTCTTATTCTGAAGCCTGGCTTTGTGGTGCCTGAGAAGTGGATTCTGATGAGAACTCCAAGGATAAACAATGCATACATTATCAACATGAGCTCAGATTCGTTTACAGAGAACACTTGCTTGTTTTCTAAGGCATCGGAGCATGATTGTCTGTTGTGGCATCGGAGACTGGGTCATGTAAACCTAAAGAATCTGAACAGACTCGCCAAGGGAGATCACATCATTGGTCTACCTTCTAAAGATTTCTCCACTATTGAGAAATGTATCGCTTGTGCGAAAGGGAAACAACACAAGAGACCTCACAAGCCAAAATTGTTCAATTCCATCTCTTCAGTTCTTCAACTTCTTCATATGGATCTTTTCGGACCGATTAACGTAATGAGTATCGGGAAAAAGTCATATTGTCTCGTTGTGACAGATGATTATTCCAGATTCACTTGGGTGTTCTTTCTAGCCAAGAAAGATGAAGCTCCAGAGATTTTGAAGAAGTTCATTACCTTGATTGAAAATCAGAAGAATCTAAAGGTCAAGGTGATTAGAACTGATAATGGAACTGAATTTAGAAATCAGACTCTTATAGATTTCTGTGATGAAAAAGGGATAGCTAGGCAATACAGTGCAGCTAGAACGCCTCAGCAAAATGGAGTTGCTGAAAGGAGAAACAGAACGCTTATAGAAGCTGCACGAACGATGTTGTCAGAATCAAAGCTACCAATCTTTTTCTGGGCTGAAGCAGTTAACACTGCGTGCTATGTTCAAAATAGAGCACTTCTGAACAAGCGTCATCATAAGACTCCCTACGAGATTCTATTCAATCAGAAGCCCAAAGTTGGACACTTCAAGTCATTCGGATGTCCTTGCACTCTTCTTCATACAGAGCCTAATCATAAGTTTGATGATAAGGCAGATGAGTGTTACTTCGTGGGCTACTCGTCTGAAAGGGCAGCATACAGAGTTTATAACAAGAAAACTCGGATGATTGTGGAATCATACTACATAGATTGGCAAGAAATGAACTCTACTGATGCTGGTTCTGGTCCAAACTGGCTGTTTGAGTATGACTCCACTTTTAGGCCCTTCAGTACTCCATCTGAGAATGCAGGAGGATCTGAGCAAGCTGATGAATTTTTCACAGGTGATGACATGGACTACAGGGTTGACTATGTTCCTTGTGATCCTAGTCATCTGACAGTTGACCCTCCAGGAATGTATAATCGTGCCTCTCCAGCTCAGCCAACCCCAATTCATGAAGTTCTTCCATCAGAACCAGACAATTCTCAGTCGGTTCAGCCTCTTCCTGACACTGATCAAACCTCATCCTCTTCCCACCAGACCTTTGATAATCCACTCTTCTCAGATAGCATTCCTGAGGAACATTGTGTGGATCCTGGAGCTGAAGCAAGTGAAACTGCTCCTATTGACCACATTTCCTCTTCAAGTGAAGAACAAGTCAATAACATCAGCAACCTGCTAGATAATCTGGCTGTAGAAGAAGTGCCAACACTTAGTGTAAACAAGAATCATCCAGTGGAGAATATTATTGGACCTCTCTCAGAAGGCGTTCTTACTCGAAGCAAATCCATTACAGTTCAAAACGCGTTGCCTGAAGAGACACTCACTCGAAGTCAATCAGGTCCTATTAACTCTTGTTTATATTCTTGTTTTATTTCACAGGTTGAACCCAAGAATGTAAAAATGGCTCTAAAGGAGTCCAGCTGGGTTGAGGCAATGCAAGAAGAGTTGATGCAGTTTCAGAAGCTCAAGGTTTGGAATCTGGTTCCTCTACCCAAGGGAAAATTGCCTATAGGAACTAGATGGGTTTTCAGAAACAAGAGAGATGATTCTGGTGTAATTATCAGAAACAAAGCCAGACTGGTCGTTCAAGGATTTTATCAGCAGGAGGGGATAGATTATGAAGAAGTCTTTGCACCGGTTGCGAGACTTGAGGCCATACGAATTTTCTTAGCTTATGCCTCCTATATGAACTTTACGGTATATCAGATGGATGTGAAAACAGCTTTCTTATACGGAAAGGTAAAGGAGGAAATATATGTGTGCCAACCCCCTGGTTTTGAAGATTCTCAGTATCCAGAGCATGTCTACAAGTTAGACAAAGCTCTTTACGGCCTTCATCAAGCACCGCGAGCATGGTATGCTACGCTTACTGATCACCTACTCGCAAATGGATATACTCGTGGAGCTATTGATCAGACCTTGTTCGTCCGCAAAGATAAGAATGATTTAATTCTCGTTCAAATCTATGTGGATGACATCATATTTGGCTCCACCAGCTCAGCGTTGTGCAAGGAATTTGAAGGGGTAATGAAGAACAAATTTGAGATGAGCGCGATGGGAGAAATGACCTTCTTTCTGGGTCTGCAGGTAAAGCAAGATTGTAAGGGTGTGCTGATTCACCAAGGAAAATACGTCACAGACATTTTGAACAAATTCAAAATGACGGAGTCAAAGCCGGCATCCACTCCCATGGCTGCACGTCCTATCCTGACTTCGGATTTGGAAGGTGAAGATGTTGATCAGCATCTCTATCGCTCGATGATTGGTTCTCTGATGTATCTGACTGCTAGTCGTCCAGACATTATGTTTTCAGTATGTCAGTGTGCCAGATATCAGGCAAATCCGAAGGCATCTCACCTCATAGCTGTCAAGAGAATCTTTCGGTACCTAGTCGGGAAACCTAAGCTTGGACTTTGGTATCCAAAGAACTCTGAGTTTCAATTATTTGCATACTTAGACAGTGACTTTGGTGGATGTAACCTGGATAGGAAGTCAACCACGGGTGGGTGTCAGTACCTGGGAGATCGTCTTGTTTCATGGCAATGCAAGAAGCAGACCACCGTATCCACATCCACTGCAGAAGCTGAATATGTTGCTGCTTCCAGTTGCTGCTCTCAGGTTATCTGGATGCAACAACAACTCCTCGATTACGGTTTGAACTTTCTTGACTCTCCTATTTATTGTGACAATGAAGCAGCCCTACAGATCGTCAAGAATCCGGTACAACATTCCAAAACTAAACATATTGACATCCGGATTCACTTCATCCGTGACTGTTTCGAACGAAAGCTGATTCATCTTGAAAAGGTCCACACTGATGACAATCTAGCGGACCTTTTCACAAAACCGTTCGATACAGCACGCTTCCATCACCTGCTTGCCTCTCTCAAATTAATAAGCTTTAATTAAAAGCATTTTTGTAAATACATTAAAATTTGTGTCCTCCCATAGTCACAAATTTAGGGGGAGAAAATTTACAAAAACAACAAAAAGATTTTTCATTCTTTGAGTCAGAAAATTTACAAAAACAACAAAAAGATTTTTGGTTGGTTTTTTGAGTCAGTCTAAGATGATCTATAAGTTTAGGGGGAGTTAAGTTTTGAAATCTTAAGAAAAGGAGATGTTGTCTCTAGCTATTCAAAGAAAATTACAAAAACATTTTTAAATTTTAACTTTACAAAACTTAAGAAAATACAAAAAGATTTTATTTGGACAAGCAATGTGAATCGATCAAATTGGGAAGTGAAATAATCTCTAATGATCAGAATTTCACTATCTTATTATGATCTCAAAAGAAATCACAACCTTGAATATCTATTCTATGCTAAGAAGTTGAAATGAGTTTTTCAAAACTTAAATAATCAGACTTGATCAAACTTAAAATACATATAAATAGATAAATAAGTGTGAAATTGTGATCATTAGATAACTAGAAACGTGTGACAACTATTTGACTTCTTGTTTAAATCCTTGAATCAAAACAAGATTGTGTTTCCATAAACTTGAAATTGTGTTTGAAAAACTCGGGTATTTTCCATGTTTTGTGCAAACAAAAAGCGGGAAATACCTACTGAAGCATTCTATGTTTTGCGTCAGCAAAGAACTGGATGTGTGACGTTAAGGCCAATGTGTCTGCAGATCAGAAAATAAAAGATGCCAATGAGCACAAGATGATAGAACCCCTTCTTGTTCTTGATTATAAACCTACTAGATCTGTTCTTTTCTTTTCTCATCTTAAAACTCTGTCAAAATAATTTGAAGTTCGTTGAAACACAATCAAAGTTTGAAACAAAGGATTTAACAAGACTGATAGGTTGCATATTAATCTAGTCTTACAATCTAATTGATCACAAAATTCCCAAAAGATGTTTTCAGAAAAACTTGATCATGTAACTGACCTTTAAGAGATGGAATAACGAGTGGAAATAATTGGTAGGGAATAGCTATTTAAAGGTTGTGCTTCTTTAAGAAATTATCTAATATAGTTAAAATTTTGATAACAGATTTGATCCCACAAATTTGAACCGACTAAACTTTAAAACTTGTTCAAAGTTTATTTTATTTTATTTTATTTTATTTTATTTATATTATATTTATTTTATTTTATTTTATTTTATTTTATTTTATTTTATTTTATTTATTTTACTTTATTTTATTTTATTTTATTTTATTTTATTCTATAAAAGTTAGAATTTTAAAATCGAAATAAAATAAAATAAGTGTGTACTCGAAAATTATGTACACGAAATCTCGTATTCGAAATGACCCTACAAATAGTCCAACCATATTGAATTTCGAGTACCATATTTTCGTGTACACATTTTCTTCATTTCGAGTACAGACTTGGTGCTCTGAGGCGATCTCGATTTCTAGACCCGATCTCAAAATTCTACTCCGGCCATCTTTTAGATCATCATTAGGCGAACTTAGGTATAGATTTTTATCAATTTTTGACCGTGGATTCGAAAGTTATGGTCAAAAGTAATTTTCGAATACGCGATTTTCGTGTACAGAAAGTCTTTGGTCAAATTGACCTTGAAATGCTTAAAATTGAAAGGCGATTCGTGAATATGTTGGTCGCCTTTCAATTCCGAGTATATTGAATCGGTTTAGAAGTTCTAAGGAGCCAAAATGATAAACTTCTCTAAGGATTTTGAGTACACGAAATTTCTCAACTTCGTGTACACGAATATTTCGTGTACAACCAATATTTCGTGTACAGACTAAATTTCGTGTACAGAATGAACTTCGTATACAGATCACATTTTCGTGTACAAGTTCCATTTCGTGTACATAGTGGATTTCGTGTACAATATGTACTTCGTGTACATCATGGTTTTCGTGTACACAAGACTTAGAAAATTTTCAACAAATTCAATCTTCATGATCATGCTGGTCTTCGTGAACACTAAGACTTAGACAATTTTACGAATCATTCGTGTACAACTGTTGTTTCGTGTACACTTCATGTTTATCTAACTTAATCAGTTTTCTGTTTCAGATGGCTGACTTAAGATTTGTGCACGATCACAACATGACCGCATTCCTTGGGAAACCACCAGCCAAGCACTCAGAGTTTCAGAGCATGATTGAAGGCCTGATACTGTCCCCCGTCAACTACGCTATCATGGAGCACCCTCAAATCGTTACCTCATTTATTCGAGACTTCTGGAGCTCAGTAGAGGAGAGTATTGATGCGGATGGAAACATCAGTATAGTCGGAAAGATCCAGGGTCACTCCATCACTATTTCAGAGCAAATTATTAGAGATTACCTGCAGTTCGGAGACAAAGAATCTGATCCTGTTGAGCTAGATCAAGAGCTGGTAAACAAAACTGTTTATCAGATGGGACATGAAGGCGCTTACCCACCCACCGAGAAGAAACTACTGCATCCATATTGGAGATATCTAGCACACGTGGTGACACAGTGTCTTTCTGGACGAAAAGGGGGATATGATGTACTCAACCAGACACTTAGCTCTTGTATGGTGGCCCTAGCACTTGGAGAAGACTTCAACTTCTCAAGGATGATTATTCAGGATATGCACGCGAACATCAAAGGCAAGAGGAAAGAGAGATTCCTGGCCTTTCCAAGATTCATTCAGATTATTCTGGATAAAAGATATCCGAACCTGCAACGCACATTTGGTTCACTGGAAGTTAAGAGGATGCGAGATGATATCTTCGGCTACATGAAGATGAACAAACGAGGAAAGAAACAATACATTGGTCAAAGGCCCCTAATCAAGTTTGGAAGATTCGTGGGAGAAGGTGTAAATGAAGACATGCCTGGAACCCCAGTGGCAATAGTTGCCGAGGAGCATGATACTCATGCTACAGGCTCAAGTGTTAAAGCTAGTAAAGCTGCTGCTGCTAATGATTCTTCATCTTCTTCAAGCGAAGATTTTGTTCCTGAAAGGCCACCAACCAGACAGGAACGAGAAGAAGCTCAAGATACGGATTACACTCCAACTCCTGAGTCTTCGCCAAAGAAGAAGAGGCAAAAGACAATGGCTAAGAGAACCAGAGATCCTCGACTTCAAAAGATGTTCTCAAGTTTATCTTTCTCTTCTGCTGCTGCTGTCATGACACATGCACCCGTTAAACCCACTCCCGTCACCAAACCACCATCACCACCTCATGTCACATTACCACCATCACCACCTCACGTCACTAAACCACCATCACCACCTCATGTCACATTACCACCATCACCACCTCATGTCACAAAACCACCTTCACCACCGCTTGTCACTCAACCACCTCCACCGCCTAAACCTTCTCAACCCATTAAGCCACAACAACCTAAACCTGCATCCGAACCTTCAAAAACCAAACTCATCATCCGAGTTCCCTCCACACGTCCATCAGTCACCATTCAGCCTAAAGCCAAAACCAAAGCCAAATCACCTACACCACAATCCGGAAGCAGCAAAGGAAAATATCCTTTGCGTTCCGATTCACCTTACGAACCACCACAGGTGCCTGTCGATCTGATCGGACTTCAGGAGCGAGTCTATCAGTTAGAGAAAGATGCGAAGATAAAAGACTAAATGATCATGAACCTGCGTGAAGGGAATATCAAAATATGTTCTCATCTGAACAAGTGCAGAGGAAAGGTCAAGGCGCATGAAAAATTCATCAGAATTCTTTTATTAGAGAACCACAAGATGCAGAGGGATATCAAACGACTCAAAGGAGAAGAAGTCTCCGAGTCTGAAGATGAAGTCATGGATGTCAGTGATGACAGTGACGACAGTGATGATGATAATAATGATGGAAATGATGAACAAGATCAAAAGAAAGATAAAGATGAAAAGAAGGACAAGGATGATAAAGACGACCAAGGCGACAAAGATGATAAAGATGGAGATGACAAAGATAAAGACCAAGGTCCTCCTGATGACAAAGATCAAGGTGGAGACTCTGGGAATCCATCATCTTCCGAAAAGCCTTCTGGTCTGTATGATGATCTATTTGGAGACATTCCAGATGACATCCTTTTCGGTGATTGTGTACAGCCAGACGAGACTACTGGAGCCGGACTTGACAATATATTTGATGATCTTCCGGATGATTTTGATTTTGGGTCACCAAGCCATCTGAAGAATGATCAAGCCAAGTCTTCTGCAGGGGCATCTGTAGAAGAAGAACCAGAAACTATAATTCTTGGCAATGTGTCATCAGATCCTTATATCGATTATCTGTATGCCCACAAATACATTGATGCATTGGGAAATGAGATCACTTCTCTGAATGAAGTGATAGATAGCTGGTTTGATCGAAAGAAGGACTGGACGCCTGCTCCTCCAGTAGATAAAGCAGCTTGGTTCAAAGAGATGGGCGACCAGCATCCAGAGCATACCTTCATTTCCGATGATAGAAACCTATTTGCAGTTCGCAATGATAGATCAAATGTATGCTGCTGGATGTACGACAAGCAAAGAGATATCTACTTGGTGAAACGGATGAGTGGAAAGGTCGAGTTCTACAAAAAGCCAAGAGATTTTTGTTCGTTGCCCAAAGTAGACATCAGAAGCATTGACAAGGCTATGTTCTTCAACCCGTCTAAGGACTCACAGGCTGATTTGTTCGCAAAGTTTATCAAAGATCAGTGTGAGAAGAATTTCCCTGTGATGCGCACGGCAAAGGGACGACGTTTTGTCTCTTCGTGCATCATAGATCCAAAGACAAAGAAGCCTTGGGTGTACTATAAGTACCCTCCTCCTCATGTAGAGCAAGCAGTCCCCGTCTCGCCAAGAGTTCCTGATAACTCTTTGGCTAAATTTCTATCTTGGTATTTTGATGATCTGAACCTTGCTGCAGTCATTCTTAGGAATATGGACGATATTGATGACATCGACATGATTCTTGACCCTATGGATCTTCTGAAGTATGGTAAGGATGACATGATGAAGCTGCACAACTCTCCTATACGAGTATATTCCGGAAATGATGAGCTGGCTAAGCCATTTACACGAGTTGTTGCTTATGCCATGAAGCTGAAGCTGTATGCTGGAGCAGGGCCACACAGTGTTACTCTTCCTATCGGATGACTTCGCCAGTCTAGGGGGAGTTTGTAGAGCCCGCCAAACGATGAAGACTGACAAAGTCAACCCGGAAGAGTCAAAGTTTTTGGAAGTTTTTGGATAATTTCGTGTACAGCTTTTCGAGTACACGAAGTTATCGTGTACTCGAACCTTTTGTATCTAGATTTCGTGTACACCTAGGCCTAGTATAAATAGACGTATTTTGTACAGGTTTAGGTTGGAATCCCGAGGCATACGCTCTCTAGACGTATTGAGGCGCTTGTACTCGAAGTTTTGCAATATTTATAAAGTTTGCATTTTTCTACTTGCTTTCTTGTTTCTAACTTGGATTCCGCACTTGTTAGAGATCAATGATGATGTTTACAGAGATAAAGTTTGGATCTTGATCAGTTTCAGGACCTACAGTCTTCTCGGATGGGTAAGAAATGCGCAGATTTAGTTAGGCGATCAACGATAACCCATATAGAGTCGTGATTACGTGATGTTCTGGGTAATTTAGTGATGAAATCCATAGAGATCTGATCCCATTTCCACATGGGAATCTCAGGTTGTTGTAATAACCCAGAAGGTCGTTGATGTTCAGCCTTAACTTTGAGACATGTTAAACATTGATCCACGTATTCAGCTATGTGTTTCTTCATTCCAGGCCACCAGTAAAAGTCCTTGAGATCTTTATACATTTTATCAGCACCTGGATGAATAGAATACCTGGATTTGTGCGCCTCATCCAAGATAACTGTTCGAGAGTTACCGCAGAAAGGAATACACATTTGGTTTTTGAAATATAAAACTCCATCAGCTTTCGTTTCGAGTTTCTTGTCTAATCCTCTCAGTCCCTCAGCAGAATAGTTTGTTGCTTGTAAAGCTTGTTGCTGAGCGTCTTTGATCTGAGGAATTAGACTGGTTTGAATAGTCATACCTAAAGCTTTCACACATAAAGGCTTGACTCGTTCCTTGCGACTTAAAGCATCAGCTACGACATTTGCTTTGCATGGGTGATAACGAATCTCACAGTCGTAATCGTTCAACAGTTCAACCCAACGCCTTTGTCGCATATTCAACATTTTCTGATCTAGAATATGTTGGAGACTTTTGTGATCAGTGTATATCATACACTTGGTTCCGTATAGATAATGTCTCCAGATCTTGAGTGCAAACACCACTGCACCAAGTTCTAGATCATGAGTGGTATAGTTCTTCTCGTGTACCTTCAATTGTCGAGAAGCATAGGCAATCACTTTATCGTTTTGCATTAACACACACCCTAGACCTTGACGAGAAGCATCAAAATATACTGTGAAATTATCAGTATCTTCCGGTAATGTCAAGATAGGTGCGTTACAGAGTTTATGTTTCAACAGTTGGAACACCTCCTCCTGTTGAGAATCCCATATAAACGGTTGATTTTTCTGTGTCAATATGGTCAGTGGCAAGGCTATCTTTGAAAAGTTCTTGATAAACCGGCGATAATAACCTGCCAAACCCAAAAATTGACGTATTTCAGTCGGGGTTCGTGGAGTCTCCCACTGTTTCACCGCTTGAATCTTACTGGGATCCACTTGAATACCGTTTTGATTCACTACATGACCAAGAAATTGAACTTCTCGTAACCAGAACTCACACTTGGAGAACTTTGCATATAATTTTTCACGTGCCAAAAGTTCTAGGATTAATTTCAAGTGTTGAGCATGTTCTTGTTGGTTTCGAGAATAAATGAGAATATCATCAATAAACACAATCACAAATTTATCCAGATAAGATCTACATACTCGATTCATCAGATCCATGAAAACTGCAGGTGCATTTGTTAATCCAAACGGCATTACTAAAAATTCATAATGCCCATACCGAGTTCGGAATGCAGTTTTAGGAACATCGTCTTCGTGCACTCGTAATTGATGATATCCGGATCTTAAATCAATTTTTGAAAAGTAAGTAGCGCCTTGAAGTTGATCGAACAGATCATCTATACGTGGCAATGGATAACGGTTTTTGATTGTTAGTTTATTGAGCTCCCGGTAGTCAATACACATCCTGAATGAACCATCTTTCTTTTTCACAAAAAGAATTGGTGCTCCCCATGGTGAGAAACTAGGTCTAATAAAACCCTTGTCTAACAGTTCTTGTAATTGACCAAAAAGTTCTTGCATTTCTGATGGTGCAAGCCGATACGAGGCTTTAGCAACAGGTGCTGCACCTGGAATCAAGTCAATCCGAAATTCAACTTGTCTCACTGGGGGTAATCCTGAGATATCTTCAGGGAATACTTCAGGAAAATCTTTGACTACTGGATGTTTGTGATTTGTTTGGGTGAAGAATTGTGCTCAGTCACGTATGCCAGAAAAGCATAATAGCCTTTCCTTAAGAATTTCTGAGCTAGCATACAAGATATAATACCAAGTTTTCTACCAGCTCGTTCTCCTTGAACTATCAGTGTATTACCGTTAGGTAATGGAATACGGATCATCTTGTTTTGACACACAAGTTCCGCTTGGTTATCAGAAAGCCAGTCCATACCAACAACGACATCAAAGCTCCCAAGCTCAATAGGAAGTAAATTGATATTGAAAAGATGATCATTCAGATTCAAGGAACATCCTTGAATAACACTGTTAGTTTTGATTAACTTGTCATTAGCAAGTTCAATAACATAAGGAGTTTCTAGGTCTACCGTAGGCAATGAAATTAATGATGCAAATTCAGAAAAGATAAAGCTCTTATCTGCTCCTGTATCAAACAGAACTGATGCGTATAGATTATTAAGAAGAAACGTACCAGTGACAATATTTGCATCATGTCTTGCCTCGGTCGCACCAATCTGAAAAGCTTTACCTCTAGCTTCATTTCCCGGATTAGTGTTATTATTGTTTGGACAGTTTCTGATCAAGTGATCAGGACTCCCGCATTTGTAGCATGACCGATTTATTTGAGTGGTTTGTCGGGGTGCTTGATTCGGTTGGCGAGCAGGCAAGTTGCAATACTTGGTGTAATGCCCAACTCTATTACAGTTGGCACAAGTAGGACATGGTCCAGTATGATGAAATGAACACCGAGTACATTTAGGTGCCTGTCCAGTGTAACCTTTCTTCTCAGAAATAACAGCACCAAAATTTTTCGCAGTTGCCTTGCTCTGGTTGATTTCAGCTGGAGCTCTCGCCTTTGTTTTGCCAAACCACTTTCGTTTGGTACCTTTGGAAACATTAGAGGTACCGACATCACTACGACCCACGGCCGTCTGAGTTTTTGTTACCAACATACCACTCCTTACCGCCTCATCGGTAAGCTTAGTGGTTAACAGAATTGCACGTTTGAGGGTTGTGGGTTCAGCTGCAGTCACCATTCCCCGAATCTGGGGAATCAAACCCTTAATATACTTCTCGATCAATGCTGCCTCTGTAGGAAACATATCGGGAAGTAAGCAAGTAAGTTCATGGAAACGATGAGTGTACACTAAGCAATCAGCCCCGATCATTGAATGATTCCAGAATTCCTCCTGGAGCTTTTGAATCTCAGTGAGTGGGCAGTACTCTGATCTAATCAGAGTTTTAAATTCGTTCCAGCCCATTGAGTCGATTGTAGATGAGCCCAATGTTTTTGCCTGGGTATTCCACCAGGTCAAAGCTGATTCTTTAAAAGAACAGGCAGCATAAGACACCTTATGCTCCTCTAAACACTGGCTGATTTTAAGTTTCGTTTTCATTTCCTCAATCCACCTTAGCAATCCAGCCGCTCCTTCAGTACCAGCGAAAGTAGGAGGATTACAGGAAGCAAAATACTTATAAGTACATCCCTGTCGTGGTGGATCAGGAGTAGTTGTAGTTGTGCCAGTGGTTCTATGAGTTTCCGCGTTGCCATCAGTAGCATTACGTTCGGCGTGATTGTGGTCCCCACCAGAACCCGAAGTAATATGAGGTTGATGTGGTATCAAAACACCACAAGCAGATAGCTGTTCTCGCACAATCCGTGCTATCATTGCTTCGTTTGATTCGGATCCACCTGCACCAGCAGGTGGAACAGAGTTTACTCCCGGGTTCACGGGTGGAACAGTATTTGTTTCCAAATTCACCTATGGATTTGGATTTGATTCAGTATCTACTGGTGGAACTTGATTCGGCTCCGGGTTAGTAATGTTCTTGATAGATCTCTTAGCCGGTCGACTTCGTTTGGGAGCCATTATTCTGCTAACATGCAGACAAACTCCGGTCAGTTTAAGAACATTAAAGATATAACCCGTTCCATCACATAATTTCAATTATATTCAGTCACACTGAAAATTTTTATTGAAATATGATTATAAAGAATACAGTATAACTACATGAATTTAGTCCAGACATGTTCTTGATACACACAGATCATACAGATATTTGTAGTTATACTCAGTCCTGTTAATTCAAAAACATGTTAAAATATTTTACAGCTCACAGTACTGCAACTTAGATATGTTATTAACCATGTTTTTGATATATGATCACTCAGGACCTTGAAACGTTGCCACACAGGACTTTGAAATGTTGTCACACAGACAATTGAAACGTTGTCACACAGACAATTGAAATGTTGCCACACAGAACTTTGAAATGTTGTCACACAGACAATTGAAAGGTTGCCACACAGGGCTTTGATATGATGCCACAAGGGACTTTGATATGTTGCCACAAGGGACTTTGATATGTTGCCACAAGGGACTTTGATATGTTGCCACGAGGGACTTTGATATGTTGCCACGAGGGACTTTGATATGTTGCCACGAGGGACTTTGATATGTTTGTCAACCATAAATGTTCTCATACATGAAGGTTCTCACAGTTCTTTTTCGTTATCTAGTGGTTGGTCATATAAGTTTGATATTAACACACAAGTCATACACAACACACCCATCATTCATTACACAGATAAATACACAACACAACCTGTTTATTAGCATTACCATAGTTTTATACATAAAAGTTTTGATACAACTCAAAAGTCATGATACCCAAAACCAACAACATCATATCCTACATTTCACAAACTCGGGATCTGTATACACCCAAAATATCCCACACTCACAACTACTGATCAACCTATGTCACATGATATATATAATAAGATCACAACTGCTCAGTCCCTCAATCACCCCTCACCGCATAAAATACCATAAACCATCCAACACCATAGCTATAATGACCAACACTTTAGCCACACATAGTAGCCTAGCCTCTAGGCTCATCATCTCGAATGCTCCCATCACCACTCCTCTCATCACCATCACTCGCTGCCAAAATGCAGCTATCATTACATGAATCACTGTTCTCCTCATCCTTTCCTCGATCATAGCCCGCCAAGCTTGCGTGCCAGCATCCAGTGTGTTCACCTGCTCCATTAACATCAAATGGGAGGCAAGTATCCCCAACACGGTAGTACGTGTGTCCTCCACAGTAGCACGAGACTCCTGTAACTCTAGTCGAGTCCCCTGAAGATCTAGAGTCACCTGGCGAAGCTGCGCCCTAAACTCCGCCTGCTGTGAAGACTCTCCTACCTCGTGTATGGTGTCGGGCTCATCTCTAGGCGCCATCTGACGTCTAGGAGGAAGACCTGTCGTCTTGCGAGCTTGACCTCGCATCCGTTTGAATTCATCCCACGCTGGGGCTCTCGGTGGAGATGGCATAGGTGCTGGTACCGGTACTGGTACGGGTACTGGTGCCGGTGGTGTCTGTGGCAATGGTATATCAGCCTGAGAAGCAGCTGCAGATGCCTTTATGGATCGGAGTCAGACCCCGAACTCGAGCTCGGTGTATCGTCTAGTATCACGTAAGGAAACCGCTGATAGATGTATCTCTCCCCTTGGTCTGCTATTGCTGTATAAACAGAATACTCGAATCAGTACCATGAAAAAAATAATGAATAATAATATTCAACATACACCTGATATCCGACGTTTCCCTATCCTAACACAACTATTCGTTCCTTTAGTTATTAATGTTCCGCTTGAGTCAAATCAAACTAGAATGCACGCGTGTTGCGAGTTTCAGTTATGCTGGCCACTCATAACTGAGATCCGTACCACCTGATTATCCTAGCTTAATTCAAAACAAGTTTTGTTCAATATTAATGTACGGTGCTCTCTGTGTCACTATACGAGCATATGGTTATAGTCTAGGTCTCTAAGTCAACCTAATTCTCTATAACCTGTGGCTCTCATACCACCCTGTCACACCCTGTCACACCCCCACCTCTCGTCACCTGTGATGATGTCACTATATACTCTGATATGATTGAGGAAGCATAGTGGTGATGTCTCAGAGATGAGGTGTGACTTACTTGAACCGATATCACAGCACACAGATTCACTTAAAATAAATATATTACAAGGGTTTCGTAAATACATCAACATTACAGTTTAGTTTAGTACACAATCTAATATCCCTTAATTACAAAAGTGTGATGTGCATCCTCACCGTGTCGTCACTGTTGCCCTGCAAAAAATGTTGAGTTTAAACCGTCAGCACAAAGCTGGTGAGTTCGACAGTTTATTTAAACAATATGATATGAAATGTAAATTCTCAAAAAGTTCAGTTCCGGATAACCATGGGACCCGTATCTAGTTCCTTTCGGACAGTTGTACGTTCATGAATATACTACCCGTCGGTAAATATCTTAGTGCCTCATGATCTTAATGTCTATCACTAACATTAAGAAAGTTGTTATGGAAACAGGTACCAAACATTCACACAAGGGGAGATGCAATCCTCCCAGCGAATGGGTTGTCAGCCAATAGTACTATCAATGGTTCCTGTTCGGCCTCACATGGGTTCACTAGATACAGTTCAAGAGATGAGGACTTTTGATATTGTGATAAAGATACTAACGGCAAAATCCCATGAAATCACACAAAAGTCACATGAAATCACACAGATATCAGTGATACATACCATATGTTCCGAAATAGTTAGCAGAGTTACCCCGATGTTTATAAAACATTAAAAAGACAAGGGGTTGTACGAAACTCACCTGATGATTCAGTGGTAGCAGAATATCACACAAACTGGTAATAATATGATGATTCTGCATTTAGTTATATTTTATGAATTATTAATATTCTAGTTTACTGATTAGATCGTTCTGAACGTTCAATGTTAATGACATTGTCTTGATAGTCATCAAACCGATATTAATTATTATATCATACAATGTATGATAATGTAGGAGTCTACATTGCATTAGATTCCTAATACAAGGTTGATGACACTCTTGATTAATCAGACTAATCCCAGATTAACCAAATAGTTAATGTTGTTGATTATGATACTGTAACAGTTTCTAGATAATTTAATGGCTTAGGAATGATCAATCCTTGTTATTGATTACCCAATTATCATGAAATATCACAATGTAGCATCAGAATAGGTGTAATAACCATGTTTAACATACTAATCTGACTGTTATCATAAATATCAGATAATCGTTCCAATGAGTATGTTAATGGTTGTGATTAGTTTGAAACACTTGGATTTAACCTTGCATTTCAAGGATTAACCCAACTAATCACCTACATTGTTATAATCAAATGGATTAAACCATTATAATCATGGGTATGGTTTCGTGCAAACCGGGCATTACAACGGATCAAAACAAGGATTTATCCGTTAAAACTTCGTGTTCTTTGTTTATAATCAATCCTAGCCATCATCTAGGCAATAATCAACAATCCTAACTATTCCATTACGTTAAAAATCAAGATCTAATCAATCAAAACCAAACTAGAAGGTTTAAACGGATCATTACCTAATCTGACGGATTTCTGACTTCAAAACAACGATCAGAACTTGTAACGATAATCCCTGGCACGATCCTTGGCTTCAGGAGGCTTGAAAATGAAGATTTGAGGGTGATTTGGCCGGAATTTTCGTCTGATGGTCGAAGAAGTTCGAGAAGTGATAAAATTTTATAATTTGCATGAAATCTGTTGAAATAGATCAGATCACTGCACCGCCACACCCGTCGCGTACCGCGGCGGGAGGCCAATTTGGGCTTCGCGTACCGCGAAGCTTTTCGGGATTTTTCAGATATTTACATTCATCGCGTACCGCGGAGGACCCTCAAGCCCACCTCCGCGTACCGCGATGAGCCCTTTCGACCAATACTTAGAAATTTTTCTTCGTTTTTCGATTCCGGGCAATCCAGGACTCCGTTTTGTGCACGGTTTTCGCCTACTTTCATCATTTCTCGTTTACCATCAATCTGTAACAATCACGATTGTTAAATCAACGTGGATTTCTAGAACGATCAAATGTGCTCACGTCATTGATGACGTAAATTCTCGTATGCAACTGTCACAAAGTAAAGGCTGAATTAATTATATGAACTAATTAAATCACACCGTACACATTTTTGGACGAAAATCTGACAGGGAAACGAAATTTGGGTCGGAAAAACACTTGTCCGCGTATTTTACTCCAACCGACGCATATACGTCCATGTATTAAGTGTATACAAAATGATTTAGCGTAAAATAGTCCCCAACTAGCGTAATTAATTTACTCTAATGGGTGTAAAATACTCCAGACCTGACAATTAGACCATTTCAAGTGTCATACAATCTCCGATTATTTTGACCTCTCCTTTGTTTCTATTTTCACCCAAAATATTCCAAAAAAAATACAATGGATGTTTCAAAAATCCACCATCTTGTAACATCAATTCATCTAAAATTACAAGGAAAATTGTTACATAATTTGCTAACGAGTTGTTTTCAACCAACCCCTTTGAGACTCCCTTTTTCACCGTGGATGCCCAAGTCTCAACAAATTCAAATGATCCAATTAACATATAATACATTATCGTTAACAATTATCAGCCAAAACTAAAGTACAATACTTTAAATTAAACTTGTTAACGTGTCATTCTCACCGAAACCCATAAGACTTCCTTTTTCACCAAAATTTCCCAAGCTAGGTAATCACATCACCTGTGATCTACCTAAACCCATAATTCCAACATAAGAAGTTCATATCACTTGTGAATCAAACCTAGTGAATCATTTCACCAATTTCAATCAAATTCTAAATAAGAAGTTAACATCTCTTGTGAATAATTCTTATTATTCCACACCCCATGTAAACATACCAAAATCAACAATAACTAAGCAATTAAAACACATATTGCATGTTATTTTCAAACACCAATTCATAAATAAAAATCAAATTTTCAATGTATCTTCTACATACATTTCAACACATGCGTATACACCATAACACATGTTAATTAAGATGAGTTGGGTGACTCACCTTGTCCCAATAGATTATCCACAACCAAAATCTCCTTTTTGGGTCATTCATTTATCGAATTATCTTCGTTTTATAATATTTCTCAAAGTAGGTTATTATAACATAAGAAGGATAGAGCAACTTCCACACAATAATTGCTCTTTGGGCTATCCACGTATGACTGTATGAGTCATGATGAATACTATTCTTTGATGTGTAATATACTTAGAAATTTAATGTCACGTATGTTCGTATTCTTATGAATTTAGCTGAACAAATTCATGAATCATTTTGTTGTTGAAGTTTTATTTTTTTGGTCAACATGTCATCTCATTTATGACTTAGAGTATGTAACTGGTCTTAAAGGTGGAATTGTTTGATTCTTTTTTACACAGAAAAAACAACTTTTAGTGTGTTTTCCTTTTTGATCCATGGTGCTCATACTTAGTTGCTGAAATAAACTCTGAATTTTACTTAAACTCGAATTAGGTAATCTTTATACGTGACGTGACTACATGAGTATATCAATTCTCGGTAGCTTTTAAAGCTACGTTTGTATGAATCACTTGTCATTTAGTATTTCTGTGCATATATTTACTTGTTATGGTTCGTTTGCACGACCCAGATTCGAGTTCTTAACTTGGATTGAGCATTTGAAGAGTTAAATTTTGTCCAAAACAAAAAAAATTGCACGCACATCTAGGTTGGAAATTAGACTGTCTAAATTTGAATTTGTTCTCAAAATCTATTGATTTGATTAAAACATGACCAAGTTATTGTCGTCCAAAGTTGGACAAAAATTTTGTCAGGATCCGTGAACAAATTTTGTGTTGCAAATCTTAATGGTTGGCTAATAAGACTTATGTTTTATGTTTAAGAGTACTTATTGACAAAATTTTGACCAAGTTCTTATGTTTATGTTTTTGATATGATGTCACACCAATAGTTTGTAAAATTAAAGATTTAAAAATGACAGTTTTAAGCACTTTTCATGGTTTGTATCTATTATGTGTTTGATAATACATTCAACCATGAATGCTGATTTTAAACAGTCATTTATGATTGCATAAAATAGTATGAATGTTCATGGATCTTGAATATAAAATTTAGATAGAAAGGTTGAAAGAATTTCAAAAAAAATATAACCAGTACTTACCAAAACTTGCAAAGATGGCCACAACACTTCAATCATTAGCTTCCCTTGGCATGTTCATGATAGAAAGGAGAGGAGGGAGGCTGGTTTTTGACATAATTCACGGAGAGAAAGGAGTGTTCAGAGGTGTGTAGGAATAAGAAATGAAAAGATGACTTAAAATGGCTTAAAGATTAAGATTAATATGAGTTTATGGAATAAAAAAAAAGTCTTGGACTCTTCCTCTCTTTGGGAAAACCCTATAAGTCTAGGACCTTCTAAATTTTTGTTTGTTACATATTTTATAACACAATAGAAATGTTGCACTATAGCGTGTCATATGCTACAACTTTATTTGAATTACAAATTGTCATTTCTTAAGTTTTGTGTATTTTTTCTTAAATAATTATTTTTGAACATGATTAGTAATATATAATTATTTAGTGTTATAAGTATTGTTAAGTTTGTGTGTCGTTAATGCGTGTTGATTAAACCGAAACTACAACTATTATTATAAGTTCTTGGTTTTACCATCGTTTTTTCATTTATCGACCGAGCACTATCAAATATAATTTTAACATGTCTATTTAATTTTTTCATTTATCGACCAAACACTATCAAATATAGTTTTAACATGTCTTACACAGGTTTATAGTGTTTAATCTTACTTAAAGTCAATTTGACATGTCTTGGTTAAAGTCCAAGTCAATTATCAGTCAATACTCAAAGGTCAAAATCAAACTGAAATTTGTGACAAATGTCACAACCGAAAAGACGTGTAATGATGTTTGTAAGCACGTTGGATCTTGCGATTTTGATTTGTATTTTTCTTTTTTTTTCTTTTCTATCAAATTACATTTTAAAATTCTTATACCGCAACATATGTGGTATAATAGTACTTTCTGTTTACGTTTGAATCTCCATAATAGATCAGTTGCTACTGCATATGTTTTTTAGTCGTACCATCATGTCATTTCGAAATAACTTTCTTTAATGAAAAATAATCTCGAACAAATAAGAGTGTTGTAATAACTCATTTTTAAAAACAATGATTTCTTGAACAAATACCGGTGATCGTAGGCGGCGATTCATTTATGTGTTAATATAAATATGAGTTCTACGTTCTGATGTAAACTCTTCTCAGAAACAAGTCATGCCAAATATAATAAATTTTTGTGTATATTTTATGTTTTTTTAGTTGATCTATGTTAAATGTAAATTTTGTTAACTAACGAGTTAAAGTCAAATATAACATATTTTTATTTGAAAGTATATTCAAGTTAATATATATTTTGACGCAACACGGGTAAAATTACACATTGAAATAAAATCTGATATGTGGATAAAGTACATGTGTGACGAAGGTCTATGTCATGATCATATACATGAAATTATTCCTTACATGATGATGACAAAGGTAAATAAATATAATATAAATCTTTATTTTATTTATTTATTTTTTAAAAAGGTTGTATATTTGTATAGATGTGTTTATTTTCAAGAAGAAACTAGAAATAAAAAAATAGCGAAAGTGCCATATTGTAAAGATAAAGTCAGTGGTGAGTTGAATTTTTTTCTTTGTTGTTTGTTTTTTACAAGGATGCTTACAGTCTGCGTACTATATCAGCGTACTATATCAGCATACATCTCTAGAATAAGAGGTTGACCAAATCTCTGCAATCTGCAAGAAAAAGACTGTTTGTTTTTTTAGCGTCTGTTGACTTCTAAAATAAATTGTTGGTGGTGTACAGACGTCGGTGATGGATGGTGGGGTGACCGGCGATGGTGGTGAGGGTGACCGGCGATGGTGGTGGGGGTGGAATCCGACTTTGGTGGTGGTGGTGGACAGTGATGCTGGACGGTGGTTGAGGGTGGGTGGTCTCTACAGATCTTAAAAGTGACTGGGCCAGATCTGCATCAATAAGAGCTCGCACATGCCTTTTTTTAATGAAATATCTTAAAAAAACAAACAATCTGCAGATGACAATGTCTACGCATGGTTTGCGCGACGCAGACAGAAGAGCCTGCACAAAACTTTTGAGGAAGAAAAAAAAAAGACCACCTCCCACTTGATGTAAACCTATCCATGTGTGTTATATATCTATATATATATATTACATGATTTTTTACATAGTTTTCATGATTCTTACAACTTATGATATGCTTAAATTTTGTGAATTCCCTATATATATATAAGGAATTAATAAAATAAATACCCTCTTTTGTTGTGAAAACCATAGTAAAAAATATGTAAAAAATGTATTTTTTGAAAAATTTTTATAGATTTATATATAATTTGGTACATTTTTATAAAAAAAATAAAAAAGCGTCAAGTAGTTTTTTTTATGAAATTGTTATGGACTCCCACCGATCACTTAACCGGTCGCGCTCGTGAAATGACCGAGGACACGAAGGAGCGGATTATGAAGCAATATAATATGGATTAATTTTTTATGTATTTTTTTTATTATGTAATTTTTTTAGTTTTATTTTGTAATTTTATATTTTTGAATAATATTTTGTCTTTTTTATTATTATTTTTTAATTAAAAAATAAAGACCAGCATATGACACTATAGCCATTGCTCTACGCTAGACACTATACTTAGTTTCTCCAAAATTGTGATTTCTTAGGAACCTTGGTTATAGAGAACTAGATTTGCATGTAGTAAACTTAGACTATAGTTATTGCTTTACACTAGACACTACACTTAGTCATTGAACAATGATAATTTTTGTTATTGATATATGATTACTTATTAAACCAAGTTACAGGATGGACAACAATCGCGAGAGGAACCTAGGTAAGAGACTCGCATATGACACTACCGAGGATGAGGAGCGCAGGATACGCAGGATGATACCGCCGGTTGACATCTTCCCCGGGGAGATGGTGCGTATACGCTCGTAGAGCAACACGCGTGAGTGGGATTAGTATCCCAACATCGGTGGATCACTGAGGAGAGAGTACCACCCCCGATATCATTTAGGAGCACATCCAGTGGCCCCAGACTGCCGGCACTGGAGTATCCATTAGAGCAGGCCTTAGGCGGCCCATGCTGCCAGATCGGATCGGGCGATACGACATATGTACGACTTGTCTGGCGAGTTTGCGGCGGTCTTGACAGACCAACAGTATCTTCAACAGTAGATCGAGCATCTCCGGGAGGAGCTAGCTTATACGGACCGGGTGCACGATAACCTGGTTGAGGCAACCCGTCGAGCCTTCTGTTAGCAGGAGGAGATGACTGCTCAAATGGAGCAGATGCGGACCAGGATGGGACACCTGGAGGAGCACACAGCCATATAATATGGATTAATTTTTTTATGTATTTTTTATTAGGTAATTTGTTTATTATGTAATTTTTTTTAGTTTTATTTTGTAATTTTATATTTTTTTAATAATATTTTGTCTTTTTTTTATTATTTTTTAATTAAAAATATATAAATCAAATAATAAAATATTTAATAAAGGTGGTGATGATATGGAGTGACAGGGAAGTGATGATAACATATGTAATGATAATGTTGAGTGATAAAGAAGGTAATGGTGTTGGTTGATTATGTGGCGCTACGTGACGTTTACGTGGAGTGAAAGGAGCTTGATAATAACACATAGCCTAAGCAAAAGAAGGGAGGATTGCAAAATTTTGTAGGACATTGAGATTTTAACGTATATAAGCAAGTAAATTTTTTTTTTTAATGTGAGCGGCTACACCCACCCTAAAGGTTGGATACACCCCTATGTATGTATGCATGCTGGCTTTCTCCTTGACCTTAATTTACTTATGTTAAGTCACTTTATATCACATTTCAGCTATAGCATTCCCTTCCAATGCAAAATCAAAATCTTACTTTTATTTTCTTTGTAATAAAAATAAATAAATAAATAAATAAATACCAACATACTCCTAAACATATATCTAATTATAGTTTTTCAAGGTATGTTTGAGGAGGTCTTGTATTATGTCACATAATTGTAATAAACTTTATCAAATGTTTCAATTATGTTATCAAAAAAATTCTCTCTCTTTAAAACCACTCAACTTTCATTAAGTATTCAAATCTTATGTACTTTTTTTATAAATATTTAATTTTTTAAAATTAATAGAGACAAATGAAACATCTTATCTTACTATACTAATAAACAAAAATCTTCTTTTGTCACTTGTTATTACCACACACCTCAATTGCCACATGTAAATCAATAAAACAATCATGAATTAATTACATTTCTTAAGTACTATTACATTAAGTTTTTAAAATTTAATTGAATGAGACTTAAAATTGTTTAAATTTTCAAATAAATTTATCTTTCTAAAATTGATTTAAAATTTTAAATTAACTCATTCAAAAATTTATAAAAATTTAAATAATAACCTATATTTTAATTATATTATTTACCAAATTAAATAAAATCTTTATTATTTGATAGAAGGAAAACGATACAAATTTAAATCTAAATTTTTTTTTTTACAATATTTAATAAAAAAAAGATACAGGGAACAAATACAGATGGATATATACGTTTAGTAGCTTGATGCACCGTCTATTGCATCGGTTAAATAAAAATATAATATATAATTACCAATAAAAATTTAGTATAAGGTGATTTATAATATAAAATTTGATTAAGATTTCATATAATCAATAATTTAATTAATAAAATCATAATATAATTTTCTAATCACAAATTTTTTTAAAGATTAGTTTTTTTAAACATTTCGTTTATATTGTTGCTTATTGTATGTAACAATATGTAATTTTAGTCATTTAAAATTGTTACACTTTAATAATTTTTTATACTTTTTATTCGACCCGTGTTACACACGGGTTTATAATCTAGTATATGAATATTTATTAATGATAAGTGAATTTTTTTTTAATTAACTTCAAAGAAGATGTAATCGTGAAGAAAACAAACTTACGAATTAATAACAAAGTTTCAAATTGTTAAATTTAAGTGAAATTGAAACAAAATAATAATTAAATACTTATAAATATTCATATATGTTTCATTTCGCTCGATTAATTTTAATAAATTTAAATATTTATAAAAACGTTACACATAATTAATACACTTAGTGAAACTTGAGTAACTTTAAAGAGTCAAAAAAAACTTTTACAAAGTTACCCTTTATTTTAAATACAAATTTTATTCACTCAACAATGGAAACAATTTAATTGGTCCGGCCCAAGGGTGTCAGAACCGAACCGGGAACCGGATATGCATGTGAACCAGATTCAAACTAATCGACCGGTTGAGCATGTTCACCGGTCGGACCGGGAACCGGTTCACTGGTCGGAACGGATTTCTGGTTTTTTTAACTAAAATCTAAAAATGAAACATAAAACTAAATCGTATATTTTTTTAATATAATTATGTTTGTTTAAAATCTAATTATGGTTGTTTAAACGCGTTTATAATTGTATAATTTTTTGAAATATATTATATATGTATTATGTTATATGGTTTTTAAATCCGGTCTGATCAGTTCAACCAGTCTAAACTGTAACCATAAGACTTCCCATCCGGTTCTCAAAACATTGGTCCTACCTTACCGACATTCAAAACTATCATGACCCTTTATGTTTGGATTGATCGATCAGATACTATACCACACCTTTGCAATTAAAAGGTAATTAATTAATTAGTGAATATGTAATTTCAGAATTAATTAATTAATAACACACACCCCTCAAACAGATTTATAATATTGGATTTAAATATTTCAAACTTTAACCTTTTGGCCAGCAATACTTTCAACTGAGTAAATGGTTATTGACACTTCTAACTTTCAACACATTTTCAATTGACACTCAATAACATGTGTCACTTCATCAAAAATTTAGTATAATAGAGTGTTAATAAAAAATGCGTTGAAAGTTGGGAGTTACAAGAAACATTTTCTCAGTTGTGACTATTGTTGGTAAGAGGTAAAAATTTGGAGTATTTAAATCTAATAACCATTGATTTTATATTAATTTTGTAGGAGATGATCACTAGCTACTTAGTTATGACTTATGAGCATCATATCTGGCGAACTAACAAAATTATTTCGGTCAACTTTAATCAAAACCCTAATTCCTTAATTCTACAAAATTTTAAACTCCTCTCAAATAATCAAATCATAAGTATTTAAAGTTATTTTGAGCATCTTTTTAACACTTCAAATTCACCCCAATTAAACACGTCAAAGAGCATCGTATCTCATCAATTTTTGAAGTGACAACAGGCGTTAAGTTAGAAGGTTTATTTATTTATTTATTTTTATGAGTTATCAAATATCTTTTGTATGCCATTCAATCCATAATGTAATATGCTTTCATAATTAAACAAGACGTCTTACTAGTTATTGGTTAGACTGGTTGAACCAGAATATTCAATAATCGGACCACATAATAAATATATAAAAAATTCCAAAAAAATTATAGAATTACACATTTAAACAAACTTAATAAATATTCAAACAAATATAATTATGTTAAAAAAATATAGGGTTTGCTTTAATATTTTATTCTTTTGGATTTTGATGGAAACATACCTAAATTCAGTTTGATTAGTGAACCACCGGATGGTTCGCATGAACGAAGAAACATAATTTTTAGTTTGTTTAAAATTATCATATGGAAAGTTCGAGAATAACAAAACTTCGGTTTTGATGACAGATGTAGTAAAATGTCTCAATGGCCACATTGAATTATGCTTTTAACATTGTTACAAACATAATTTTTAATTTGTTTAAAAGTAAACGATGGAATATAGGGATGTGATTAAATATTAACCCATGTTTATTACGTTAACCGAATAACTATATCTTTTTACTTTGTGGCCCACACCAAAGTAAATCTTAAGGTGTAAGTTTTTTCTTTTTAATTAATATAGAGCTCACTTACATTAATAAAAAAAAAAGAAAAAACATGCACCTTTAGATTTACTTTAATGTGGGGCCCAAAGTAATAAGATGTAGTTATTCGCTTACCGCAATAAGGAAGGGTTAACATTTGATTCTCTCCTATGGCCCTATATATATATATAGGAGAAGGTTCCGTTGTGTGACACCTCGTAATTTCCAGGTCAGCAACTTATTTATTTAAATGTTTATTTAAATGCATTGTGTATACGTGGCACTAGAATTAGATTAATTTAGTGTGACACGTGGCACGACGGTACGAACACTAACACATGACTAGATAATTCGTGGAATTATCGACAAGCACACACACGTGTCAAAACACACGAACGTTGGTGAACATCAAGCACATTGTGTAGCACAACACTCTAAACCTCACGAAACACTCACACATTGAACTAGGGAGTTCAAACAAGGCCAAACGATAGTTCGGAAGCGGGAAAACGACGACGAACGGATCAAACCCATTCAAAAGGGCTTATTGGGCTCTCTGGGAGCCCATCGCGGTACGCGATGGCCCAACAAGAAGACCACCGCGGTACGCGACAAACACCGCGGAGAGTTGACTCCCGAAATCCGCCGCGGTACGCGGAGCATGTTTTTGAACCTTCTCCGCGGTACGCGACGCAGTCTCTGCGACAAAATCTTATAAATCCAAGATTGTAATCATATCAAGCCACCCTAGTCTCTTATTCTCGATTCCCAGACACTCAATCTTCGTCTTCTTCATCAGAAAACCATCTGGAAGCCATTAGAGACCTGCAAAAAGCTTAGAACTTGAAGGGTTGAAGCTCATTAACCTCCTAGAAGTCGAAGAACCATCACCACCATCTTGCTATTCGAAGGAGCTGCAGTCCAGAAGCACTTAGAAGCCTTCTAGCTCGATCTCATCATCATCTCAGTCTTTTAGGAGCACTCAAAGGTAGTATGTCCTTCCTTGTAGCCTAGAAACACTCACAAGCACACATGCATGGCTTGAAACTTGCATGCAAGCACCTTTGAGGCACATGCACGAATTTTATTTCTGGGTTTGTTGATTAGGATGAGTTTCTTGATGATCTATGATGTTTAGATTGAGTTTTGTGACGATCCATGATGATGTGTGTCGTTGGAATGCACGATTTGGTCATTATCAAGTGAAAAACCCACATGCATGTATGATCCATGGCATGTGGGATGACTTTTAATGTTTAGATATATTTCTTGATGATATTGGAAGATGATTACATGGCTAGATGATGTTGAAACGATTAAAAAGATGATTTTTGATAAACTTTCTATTATTAGAAACTTTATGTTGTCAAAAGGATGTTATGGGTGAAATGATGAACATGCATGTATGTGGATTTGATATTGGGATGATATGATGATGATTAGAATGCTTAGAATGTGATCTTGATAATGTTTATGGTCATTTTTAGCAATATTACTATATATAGTAACTTTTGTGAATGAAATATTGTTAAATGATGATTTGGGTTAAGATGACATGATTAAATGATGTTAAGTGGTTTATTATGATGATTAGTAACATGAAAATAGGATTAGAAATATTAAAATGGTTATTTCTATACAAAACAACAAAGTTACTATTTATAGTAACTTTATTTTTACAAAAACCGAATTGTAATCATATTGTGTGATTTGAGCATGCTAAGTGACTTGTTATGTTGTAACATGTTGATTAGATGTTAAGTTAGATGGTTTCCGATATCGCGTATGCTAGAAATGGAAACTTTCCATTTTAGGAAACTTTTATGTGCTAACTTGCTATAAACGACGTATATGACCTTGTATGATAATGTGTTACGTGTTAACATGACCCCGTAGGACCATTGAGCATGCTAGAACTCTAACACCGATATGCTTTGTGAACTTTCCATAAATGGAAACTTACTATAAATAGTAAGTTGTCCATAGACGCGACATGCGCGTTTTGCACACGACAAACACTTACACGATTGCTACACGATTCACAACCGTCACACGGTTCACCAACGGGTCGTTGACGTGACACGGTCAACTCTGGTCAAACACGGTCAAACACGGTCACTGTGGACCAACACAGTCAAACACGGTCAATGTGGACCAACACGAGCAAACACGATCATTGAGAACCGACACGGACAAACATGAACAACCAAGGGTTGTTGGACACAAACTCGAGCACTAACACAAACACTAGCACGGTCACATACACAAACTCACGTACGGTATACGATATAGGTTGCCGGTGACCGACGTGCTGCTTTGATGTGTTGTAAAACACATCTATTTTTCTATTTGTTTTTATTTCGTTTCTGTACAGTTTTATTCAGTTTAAGAGTCGATTTAAGCTGGTGCTTCACATTTCTGTAATTTGATGCTTGCAGGTAATAAACACACATATTTGGTAATAAAGTACAAAGAAACGAGCTCACTGTTGGGTAAGGACAGACCCGGAAACAAGAGAAGAAGAAAACTGGATTCTGGATTCCCTCGCGCTACGCGACGACCATAGCAAACCCTGTCGCGCTACGCTAGAGGTGGAAAAGACAAAAATGCCCTCTGAAATCTCTCGCGCTACGCGACGGATTTAGAGGTATCTGTCGCGCTACGCCACAGACTTAAAATCGCAGAAAATCAGTTTTAAGCCAAAAAGTCGAAAACCCTAGAGGGAGATACGTTTTTGAACGGCTGGAGGCGACTAGGAGCTCGAGGAAAAGCTATTCTAAGGTGAATCAAACATTGGGAAAGCATTGGATTGAAGATTGAAGGCTTAGGATCAAGGAATTCGGGTGTTCTTCATTCGGTTTTCTTTGTTTCTTTGTTTTCTTTGATTTCCATGTTTCTCTTTGGGTTTAATCAGATTATGGATTGTATTCATATGATGTTTATTGGCTAAATCTTTTAGAACTACCTAGGTTTTGATGATTGCCCATGTTTAACATTGGTTTTTATTGGTTTTGGATTATGTTTATGTGATGAACTCGTGATGTAACAAACTTGGATTGGATTATTGGATGTTTATGTGTGTCTATGATTGTTTATGGATTGATGATTTACTCCTTGTGTGCCTTGGTGAATGTCTTTCATGTAATAGGTGCATGCTAGGTCAATTACTGTGTGTTTTTGATTATTGGATGGTTTACTGCGTACGAGTTCACCATAGGAGTTATTATCTTGATATGGATATATTAGATGTGCAACCAATCTTGATAGCCGTGAGGTGAGAGATTGTCGGTTTGTCTAGGGTGTTAGATTTACTAGTTTAGAAGCTTTGTGAGAAGATCTTTCTAGTTCATCTTATATCTTTGTTTACCGAATCCAATAGGAAAACCCAAGTCATCCCTAGCATTTAAGAAAACTGTGACTTTCGCGCTGTGAGGTAGATTGTTCAACAGTTACTTCTTAGGTGTTTTGAGATTATCGTGCCGTGAGGTAGATTGTCTAGCGGATACATTTTGAGTATAATTGGATAACCTGTGAGGGAAATCCATTTAACCGGTGGTTTACCGGCTTCTAGGACTTTTAGTTGACAATCCTTGAGAAGGGTCGAGGGTGCTCTAGGTTTCCTTTGAGTTTAGTATTTTAAGATCCTGGTATCACATTGTTTCCATTACCGATATATTCTTTGTTGAACATATGTAGGATTCATGCCTAGGTAGTGTTCTTTCCTCGTCTGATATTCGTTTCAGTTTAGAGTCTTCTCTTTAGTCTTTATTTAAGTTATTCTTAGTTGGTTAGAAAATCCCCCTTCCTTAATACTATTTTATTTAAGTACAAATTTTGTATAGATAAGTCATTGAGTCTAGTTAGTACAGTCTGTAGAAGTCTGTGGGTTCGATATCCGGACTTACTTTTGTCTTGCTGCATACGATAGGTACACTTGCCTGTCGGTAGCTTAGGATTTAGAGAGTCTAGATTTATTACTTTGTGTCTAGTTTAGAGTCGGTTTTTAGTTAGTTTATTAGCTAAGCTCCGTCGACATCAAGTTTTTGGCGCCGTTGCCGGGGACTTCTTAGTCGATTGTGCTTACTAGTTCTTTTTCTTATCTGTGCATATTTGTGTTTTTGTTTATTTTTAGTTCTATTCTATTTTATTTAATTTTTTTTTTGATTTTGCTTTTATTTGATTGCAGGTTTGGTAGTGTATGCCCCACCTACGCTCACACGGACCGCCACCTGAGCTTTCTTTGCCATCAAGGAGCGATTCGCGGGACTTTTCTGAAGGTTCTACGAGCGAGGTAAGTGCTTCTACTCCAATTTCTGTTGATTTCTCTGAGCACACACCACCATCTTCTTCTAGTTCTTCCACCCATTCTAGTCCGAGGTTACATTTTGTTCCACCAATGGCTGAGCGTCGTACTGTTCATCAGCAGGCCACTGCGGGCTTCACGGGGCTTAACAACCCCATTACACCGCCACCGATCCCGAATGAAAATTCATGGCAGATTCCTTCATATATCATGACCGCTATTAATAATGCTCAATTTAGCGGTCGTGATGATGAAGATGCACCCGCACACCTTGCTCGGCTCACACGCATCTGTGGCACCTTTAATCTTCAAGGTGCCACTAATGATGCGATTTTTCTACAGCTTTTTCCTTTTTCTTTGTCAGGGCGAGCAGCTACTTGGCTCGACTCTCATCCTCCAGGCACTTTCACTACTTGGGTTAGCCTTCGGGATGCTTTTCTTAAAAAGTATTTCCCACCTGCTAAGGCCGCCCGCCTGAGAGATGAGATCCATTCATTCCGAATGGCCCCTGATGAGCCTTACTATCTTGCGTGGGAAAGGTTTCAAAATCTTCTTAGCCGATGCTCCCAGCATGGTTTGTGTGAATGGGCCCTTGTAGAGAAATTCTACAATGGGCTCACATATGAGACTCGTGCCAGATTTGACACTTCTGCAGGAGGCCACCTCATGGGTAAGAGGGATGTGGCTGAATGCAATGATCTTTTTGAGAGCTTCGCTCAGGCCGAGCATGAGCAGCGGTCATCAAATAGGAATTCCACTCCTATTGCTAGTTCCTCCTCTTCTACAAGAGGAGTTCACCACGTCAATGTGGACACTAGTGTTGCTGCTGCTCTTGAGTCTTTAGCTAGGGATGTCAAGGAGTTGAAGATGAGAGTAGATAGGTGTGAGATATGCAGAGGTGGTCATGCCACTTCTGAGTGTTTAGTGAGCCAGGAGCAGGCGAATTATGTAGGAGGACAGGGTAGGTTTGGTCAGTCTTATAACCCCGGTTGGGGAAATCATTCAAACCAAACTTATAGATCTTCAGGTAATCCCCTGGTTTTCATTCTGGTCAAAACCAGGGGCAGGGGCAGCCGAGTGGTAGTTCTGGTAGCATTGCAGGTGCTGGTGGTGGTTTGGGTAGGATAGAGGAATTGTTGACTCAGTTAGTGTCTAAGGATGCCACTACACAAAAGATCCTACATGAACATGATGTTCTCCTCAAGAACCAGCAATCTGCGTTCTTGGATTTACAAAGAACAGTTGGTGACATTGCCAAACGGTTGGATGAACGGCCTCAGGGTCAGTTCCCGGGTCAGCCCCAAACCAACCCAAATGCCCATGTTAAGGCGGTCACTACTCGTTCTGGAGGAGGTAAAGGAGAGGTGTTCATACCACCAGTGTTAGTAGAAGTTGAGGAGAGCGAGAGGGTGATCCCACCGGTTGATGTAGATGAGGAGGAACTGGTGGATGAGGAGAGTGAGATGGAGACTCCTGGGAGGGTGCAAACGAGGCTAGTCCCAGCAAGTACCGCACCAACCAGTGAGTCTCTAGTTGAGAAACCGGTAGTTGGGAAGAAACCGGTCATGTGTAAGCCCACACCGGAGATTGATCTTACCCGTGTTCCTTACCCCGCGCGCTTAACTAATCAAAAGCATGCGAAGGAATACGGGCACTTCCTTGATATTTTCAGACAATTGAAGATCAATCTCCCACTCATTGATGTCCTTCAGCGTATTCCTAAATATGCTAAGTTTCTAAAAGAATTGCTGAAGTCTAAGGACCGTTTGGGAGAGGTAGCCAACATACCACTGAGTGCGGGTTGTTCTGCGGTGATTTTAAACAAGCTTCCCGAAAAGTTTGCAGATCCGGGAATGTTTACTATCCCGTGCTTATTTGGAGATGATGTGAGGAGGTATGCTCTAGCGGACTCAGGGGCTAGCATCAATCTGATGCCACATTCTTTATACGAGAAGCTAGCCCTTGGTGACCTGTCCCCCACACGCATGACCTTGTCGTTGGCGGATCGGTCGGTTAAGTGTCCACGGGGGATTTTGAAGAATGTGTTAGTCAAGGTTGATAAGTTTGTGTTTCCCGTGGATTTTGTTGTGATGGATATGGAGGCGGACACGGCGGTTCCCATCATTCTTGGGCGCCCATTCTTGCGCACCGCTAAGGCTATCATAGATGTATATGAGGGAAAACTCACTTTTAGAGTGGGTGATGAGAGCGTTTGTTTGAAGGTAGCAAATTCTATGAGAGCCGGTGTTGAGTTAGTCCATCGAATGGAGGGGGGTGGTTTTGGCTAGTGATGATGTCGGTGTGCATAAAGTTGTGGGAGGAGGACCATGGGATGTTGGTGATCGTGGTCACGAGTTAATTGCAAGGGAGGAGGTTTCC
This sequence comes from Mikania micrantha, assembly GCA_009363875.1. NCBI lineage: Eukaryota > Viridiplantae > Streptophyta > Magnoliopsida > Asterales > Asteraceae > Mikania > Mikania micrantha. The sequence continues at coordinate 116,316,859 of CM018691.1, read as the reverse complement.
CTTGATTCCCCCAATTGAGATGAGTTTGAGAAGCTCTTGGGTTAAACTCCCAAGTGTATAGTTTGTAGATTTTAGTTTTTCGTGATTGTTTTTCGTTTTTCGTTTTCGTTTTTGTGTGTTTTCTTTTGTTTTGCAGGTTTTTAATCAATTTGATATCATAATGATGAATTGGAGCCACCAGGTATGTATTTCTTGTTTTATAACATTTGTGGATGGTTTAGTGAGTTTTGGGGTTGAAAATTTGGCTAAGGCATGGAAATCTGGAAACTCTCTGGAAAAAGAGCCTCGTCGCGTCACGCGACAACCACTGGGAAACATGTCGCGCTACGCGACAATATAGTCAACTTCGCAGGTCAACATTCCCTCGCGTATCGCGAGGGTTCCTTCACATGGTGTCGCGATACGCGACGACCTTCCAGATGAGTTTAAAGCTTTTCAAGCCTTAGAGATCAGATTTTTAACTCCATTTCTTCTCTTCTACTCCATTGGCCTCCATTCTCATACACCGCACGAAAACATGGAGACTAAGTGTGGGGAGGCTTGTGTTTCTTGTCGTGCATGGTTATGTTGATTAGAAATTTTGCAATTTTGTAAATTTTGATTTGTTGGTTTCGGGAACCGGGTTGGTTTGTGGTTGGACTTATTCATGGATATTTTTTTTAGTATGTTTGGATGCTTGGATGTGCTTGATCTTTGTTTTGGTAGGTATTTTTCTGTATGTTTTTAGCCTGAGGAGCTGAATTGTAGATTGTGAAGCTACGTGGAAAGATTGGCACTCGACAGTCTCTTCTTCAACCAGCTAAGTCATTTTCAGTTTTTAGTTTTTAATTTTTAGTTTTTCTTTTGGTTTTCCTTATTCTCTACATTGGGGACAATGTACAGTTTAAGTGTGGGGATGGGAAACTTAGTTTAATTTAGTTTTTATTTTAGTAGTTAGTTTTTCAATTTTAGTTTTAGTTTACTTTAGTTTTTGAGTCAAAATTTTTGAAAATTTTTGCTTTTATTTTTGTTTTTACATCTTTAGTTTAGATCTTTCTTGTCCTTATTTAAGTTGGTTGCAAAAGTATGATGGGAAATGATAGAAAAGTTAAGTTTTGTGGTTTCTTTCATGGTTAACTTGTTGGTTTGGGTTTTATGCTTTGGTTATGGGATGTGTCGGTAGGCTCAACTGATTGTTTTTGTCCCATAGGATTGGTATAATATTACTTAAATGCATGATTTTCATGGGAAACATCTTGGGAATTTGTAATTAATGAAACTGTTTTCTGGTTATTAAAGGAGTCTTTGCATAGTAACGGATGAGAGTTTTGAAAATCTGATTTTTGTTTGGCACATAAGTACTCTTTTTATGAGAATAAATCCGAGTCTTATGGCGCCTCCATTTCGCCAAATACGCTGAGTAAAAAGAAAAAATGAAATAAAAGAAGTTGGATAAAAAACTTATGTGTCACACGCCGGGTTGCAGCCTGGTTGAAACACCACTAAGTTAAATTCAATGGATTGAAAAATAAAAGAAAAATGCTCACGCTTTCATCTGCTTCCATTATAAAAATCTGATTTGAGAAATTTCTTGTCTGTTTATATGTAAGGATGACTTGAAAGCTAGAATTCAGGATTGATTTGATTTTTAATTTCCTAAGTGTGGGTCTAATGAGAAGAAATGTAGAACATGAACATAATGGACCATGACTAAGGGACTGGGAAAATCAGTATGGGTTTAGTAGGATAACAATACTTGCAATCTTTTCCATGGCATTTAATTTTGAATTAATGAGTTTAATTGTGTGGAAACCGTTTTACCTGGCTATGATCCCAGATTTTTGTATAAGCCTTTTTCAGGGACGAAAAAGAGATAAGTGTGGGGATGTGATGTGTTGTAAAACACATCTATTTTTCTATTTGTTTTTATTTCATTTCTGTACAGTTTTTATTCAGTTTAAGAGTCGATTTAAGCTGGTGCTTCACATTTCTGTAATTTGATGCTTGCAGGTAATAAACACACATATTTGGTAATAAAGTACAAAGAAACGAGCTCACTGTTGGGTAAGGACAGACCCGGAAACAAGAGAAGAAGAAAACTGGATTCTGGATTCCCTCGCGCTACGCGACGACCATAGCAAACCCTGTCGCGCTACGCTATAGGTGGAAAAGACAAAAATGCCCTCTGAAATCTCTCGCGCTACGCGACGGATTTAGAGGTATCTGTCGCGCTACGCCACAGACTTAAAATCGCAGAAAATCAGTTTTAAGCCAAAAAGTCGAAAACCCTAGAGGGAGATACGTTTTTGAACGGCTGGAGGCGACTAGGAGCTCGAGGAAAAGCTATTCTAAGGTGAATCAAACATTGGGAAAGCATTGGATTGAAGATTGAAGGCTTAGGATCAAGGAATTCGGGTGTTCTTCATTCGGTTTTCTTTGTTTCTTTGTTTTCTTTGATTTCCATGTTTCTCTTTGGGTTTAATCAGATTATGGATTGTATTCATATGATGTTTATTGGCTAAATCTTTTAGAACTACCTAGGTTTTGATGATTGCCCATGTTTAACATTGGTTTTTATTGGTTTTGGATTATGTTTATGTGATGAACTCGTGATGTAACAAACTTGGATTGGATTATTGGATGTTTATGTGTGTCTATGATTGTTTATGGATTGATGATTTACTCCTTGTGTGCCTTGGTGAATGTCTTTCATGTAATAGGTGCATGCTAGGTCAATTACTGTGTGTTTTTGATTATTGGATGGTTTACTGCGTACGAGTTCACCATAGGAGTTATTATCTTGATATGGATATATTAGATGTGCAACCAATCTTGATAGCCGTGAGGTGAGAGATTGTCGGTTTGTCTAGGGTGTTAGATTTACTAGTTTAGAAGCTTTGTGAGAAGATCTTTCTAGTTCATCTTATATCTTTGTTTACCGAATCCAATAGGAAAACCCAAGTCATCCCTAGCATTTAAGAAAACTGTGACTTTCGCGCTGTGAGGTAGATTGTTCAACAGTTACTTCTTAGGTGTTTTGAGATTATCGTGCCGTGAGGTAGATTGTCTAGCGGATACATTTTGAGTATAATTGGATAACCTGTGAGGGAAATCCATTTAACCGGTGGTTTACCGGCTTCTAGGACTTTTAGTTGACAATCCTTGAGAAGGGTCGAGGGTGCTCTAGGTTTCCTTTGAGTTTAGTATTTTAAGATCCTGGTATCACATTGTTTCCATTACCGATATATTCTTTGTTGAACATATGTAGGATTCATGCCTAGGTAGTGTTCTTTCCTCGTCTGATATTCGTTTCAGTTTAGAGTCTTCTCTTTAGTCTTTATTTAAGTTATTCTTAGTTGGTTAGAAAATCCCCTTCCTTAATACTATTTTATTTAAGTACAAATTTTGTATAGATAAGTCATTGAGTCTAGTTAGTACAGTCTGTAGAAGTCTGTGGGTTCGATATCCGGACTTACTTTTGTCTTGCTGCATACGATAGGTACACTTGCCTGTCGGTAGCTTAGGATTTAGAGAGTCTAGATTTATTACTTTGTGTCTAGTTTAGAGTCGGTTTTTAGTTAGTTTATTAGCTAAGCTCCGTCGACATCATGCTTGACGATTCAGGAGCTTACGCTTACATACATTCACATCACTAAGGTGAGTTTACGGCCCCTCTTTACTCTTTTTCAAACGCTTTCAAATAGGGGGAGAATACTAGTTGCATCGAGTCAAACATTTATTACTGTACAAACATATTAGGCGTATGCTGGTTTATTGGACAAACATTAAGTGTTGAACTCGTATTAAGCCCTCACAAAGTCTTACCGTTAATGTACGAACAACGTGGTAGATTTGGATGGATCGATTAGGGAATGACTAACCCCACGGGGCACTATGTTGACTGGATGTCATAACCCGTGCCAATTCTGACCTAACTTGCTATGTATACGAGGCATAGCGGAGGCAAGGACAAACAAGTCTAGTTCGGTAGTGACGCACTGACACTTTGGGCCTAGGGCTCGGTACTAACATTGATAAACAGCATGACACACTTTTATTACTATATGTATATCAAAACCTGTGAACTCACCAACCATTGTGTTGACACTTTTTAAACTTGTATTCTCAGGTAACTAGCGAGCTATGGATAACAGGAATGCACACTTTAAGGGACGAGCATTAGGATCCGCATGCATTTCTGTCTTACCTTTTGGAAACATTCTTATTTATGTTATGAATTAAACAATGTTGCATTTGACAATTTGATTTCCGCTGTATGTATTCAAACATATTTATTTCCGCTGCTATGAAATATTTTTCCGCTGCAAACTATTTTGTCATGTGTATGTGTCAAAACTTGGATTTGTAAACGCATATAGAGTCATTCTATATGACCTTGAGCTGTGATTCTGGACACGTCACATCCACGTGGACATACACACACACGAGTGGGAATTTGGGGGTGTGACAGACTGGTATCAGAGCCTTGGTTATAGGGAACTAGGTTTGCATGTAGTGAACTTAGACTATAGCCACTGCTCAACGCTAGACACTACACGTAGAACTTGCACACCGATGACATTGCTACTTATTGAACTGTGCTTACTAACGTGAAACTTACAGGATGGCCGACAACAACAGCAACGCTAACAGGAGCGCAGCTAGACCCACGTGCACAGATGATTTGGTGGCAGAGAGTCGGCGACGGATCGACGATATCGTAGCCCAGGTTGACGCAGAGAGATGGATAGACGGGCTCGACACGCGGAGCGAGCTCGGTATTGGGGATGGCTCCCGCAGGTCATCCGAGGTTGGATCATAGCCGAGAGGGTACCTACACCCCGGTATCGCAGTGACGCGCCGACCGATCACCGACTGCCCCCACTCGGAGTGCCGCTGGAGCAGGCATTCGCTGCCCACGTGGCATTCTCTCGACGGGAGGCCATGAGGAGTGGCGAACTGTCGAACGAGGTCCGAGTTCTTCGTGAGAAGAACGATCGCCTGGAAAGGCGAAACTATCTATTGGAGGAGCAGGTGGAGACCCTACGTCTCCAGGTGTCCCAGCTTATGACCCAGCATGGTCAGATGGTCGACATCATGCAGGAGCATGATGGACGCATCACTGAGAATCGGACAGACATAACCGAGACTCAGGCGCTGGTGCAGGCCAGTGATGCCATGCTTAACGCATGGGCTGCACAGTTTATTGAGGAACCACCACAGGAGGATGGTCCTGAATTCGAGGCCGAGGACCTCGAAGAAGAGGACTTTGACGAGGATCCTAATGAGGATCCGGGAGGAGGATGATGAGACGGAGACGCTGCCAGTGACATTTCACACGTCTCTATGGATTCGGACTAGAGGACTCTTTTATTTTGTATTTTACTTACATTGGCTTAGACGAGCGGGATGTGCTCGAAGAACCTATGTTGTGTTTTTCTTTTAAAATCATTGTACTTCAAGCTTATTATTAATGAGAATTATGTTTTGTTTTACTTATCGCATTTATGACCATGACTACTTGATGACATAACATCTGACTTGACTACTATCATGACATGTGATCTGACTTCTGACATGACATCTGACTTGCCTTCTCTCATAACATTGGCTAACACTCTAACTCATGCTAACTAACATTCTAACCTTCCGTATAGAATATGTCGGGAAGAGGAGCTAATGCCCTGAGACTCAAACGTAAGGCCGAAAAGGCAAGGATCAACATGATGGTTGAACGCAGATTCAACAGGATGCTTGCGGAGTACGAGGCGAACAAGCACGCCAGCGAGACTAGTGGCACTAACAACGGTACTACTAACACTTGCCTAACATGACTAACACAGTGTAGATGTCACGCACTAACACACGACATTGGTTTTCTGACCAGCAGGATCGCAAGGGAACAACAACAAAGGATGTTCTTTCAAATCCTTTCTGAACTGCCACCCCCACAAGTTCAAGGGGACTGAGGGAGCTGTTGGGATGCTTCGCTGGGTGGAGAAAGTTGAATCTGTGTTCGCCATGTGCGACTGTGCTGAAGAGAACAAGGTTAAATACGCAACCGGTACACTGGAGGGACCGGCCCTCACATGGTGGAATACCCATGTTCAAACCCTGGGTTGGACGGTGCCAACTCCATGTCATGGCTGACTTCACCCGGCTACTGCAAGATGAATATTGTCCTCGTGATGAGATCAGGAAGTTGGAAGCTGAATTCTGGGTGCATAAGATGGTGGGATCTGAGATCGAGCAGTACTGCACTCGATTTCACGAGCTATGCAAGCTATGCCCGGCTATGGTGACGCCGGAATACAAGAGATCGAGCAGTTCATCAGTGGACTGCCCGAGCAGTTTCAAAGCATAGCGATGGCGTCTGACATCACCACCATCCAACCACTGATCAGACTGGCCCATAAGCTGACTGATCAAGCCGTAGCACAGGGCAAAGCTACCGAAACGAGGCGAGCACGTGAAGCCTCAAGAAAGCCAGAAGAGGAAGTGGGAACCCAGCCACCCTCAAACTCATCAACCTCAACAACAACAAAGATCTGCACCAGCCAGAGCTTTCACTGCCACCCAACCCGATGACAGGGGAGGGTGTATACCAAGGGAATACCCACTGTGCAACTGATGCTCATACCATCACACCGGGCAATGCGAACGATACCGATGCCTGAAGTGCGGAAGGCATGGTCACATGGCCAAAGATTGCAGATCAAGATTTCCTATCAACAACAACAATCCCAACAACAACAAAATCAGCACAACAACAATCAAAACACTCTTAAGGGTGTATGAATGTGGCAAGCCGGGCCACATGAGGAGGGATTGCCCTCAACTAAAGAAGGCTGGAGGAGGAGCGGCCAAGGGTCGAGCATTTGTGATTGGCTCAGGGAAGCCAAGGATGACCCGAACATCGTGACCGTACGTTTCTTTTAAATAATGTCTATGCTAGCATATTATTTGACACCGGTGCCGATAGGAGCTTTATATCTAGTGAGTTTAGTAATTACTAGATATTACCCCAACACCACTAGACTACAAGTACACCGTAGAGTTAGCCGACGGCAAGCTAATTGAAACACAACACATCTTTCGAGGATGCGTCATGGTGTTGGCGCGATCACGAACTCGAAATCGATTTGATGCCGGTAACTCTCGAAGCTTCGACGTAGTCGTTGGAATGGATTGGTTATCCGCTAACCAGGCCGAGATCGTATGCAACGAGAAGATTGTACGAGTGACGTTGAAGAACGGAGAACAAATCTCGATTCAGGGGAACGACGAGGAGTGCCTCTGAACATTATGTCATGCATGAAGGCAAACAAGTACATTCAGAAGGGATACACTGCAATACTAGCCCTTATCATCGAGCAACCCAGGAAGAAAGGAAGATTGAGGACATCGCTGTAGTCCGCGATTTTCCGAAGTGTTTCCCGAGGATCTACCTGGACTACCTCCGAAACGACAAGTTGAGTTTCAAATAGACCTCACACCAGAGCAGCAGCCCCCTGCCAAAGCTCCATACCGACTAGCACCGACGGGATGCAAGAACTGTCTAATCAGTTGCAGGAGCTATTAGACAAGGGATTTATCAGACCAAGCTTCTCACCTTGGGGAGCACCGGTCTTGTTTGTGAAGAAGAAAGACGGATCATTCCGTATGTGTATTGACTACAGAGAGTTGAACAAAGTAACGATCAAAAATCGATACCCGTTGCCACGAATAGATGACTTATTTGACCAGTGCAAGGGTCAAGCTACTATTCAAAGATCGATTTAAGATCGGGTTATCATCAATTGAGGGTACAGGAGAATGATATTCCTAAGACTGCCTTCAGAACCCGATACAGACCTACGAATTCTTGGTTATGCCCTTTGGACTGACCAACGCACCAGCAGTATTCATGGATCTCATGAATAGAGTGTGCAAACCTTACCTGGACAAATTCGTGATAGTGTTCATCGACGACATCCTGATTTATTCAAGGATCGGGAGGAGCATGCCGAACATCTAAGGCTAGTCTTGGAACTACTGAAGAAAGAGCACCTGTACGCGAATTTTCAAAATGCGACTTTTGGATTCGCGAAGTCCAATTCCTTGGACACGTGGTTAATGAACAGGGAATACACGTAGACCCAGCTAAGATTGAGGCCATTAAAACTGGGAAGCACCAAGACTTCACTGAGGTGCGACAATTCCTAGGTCTGGCCGGTACTACAGGAGATTCATTGAAGGATTCTCAAAGATTGCCCATCACTGACATCCTTGACACATAAAGATAAGAAATTCGATGGGGAGACAAACAAGAATCTGCATTTAACTTGTTGAAGCAGAAACTATGCACTGCACCTATCCTATCCTTACCGGAAGGATGCGACGACTTCGTGGTGTATTGTGACGCCTCTAACACAAGGACTTGGTTGCGTGCTCATGGCAACGCGAGAAGTGATAGCCTACGCTTCACGACAACTGAGGTGCATGAGAAGAACTACACCCTCATGACCTTGAGTTGGGAGCCGTAGTGTTTGCTTTAAAGATCTGGCGACACTACTTGTATGGACAAAATGCACTATCTTTAC